>CM069857.1:238010516-238608016 GCA_036172795.1 Pelodytes ibericus
TGTCTGTCTGTGTGACTGTCTGTCTGTCTGTCTGTGTGACTGTCTGTCCGTGTGTGTGTGTGTGTGTGTGACTGTGTCCGTGTGTGTGTGAGTGTGTGACTGTCTGTGTGACTGTCTGTGTGTGTGTGTGTGTGTGACTGTCTGTCCGTGTGTGTGTGTGTGTGTGTGTGACTGTCTGTCCGTGTGTGTGTGTGTGAGTGTGTGACTGTCTGTCTGTGTGTGTGTGTGTGACTGTCTGTGTGTGTGACTGTCTGTGTGTGTGACTGTCTGTGTGTGTGACTGTCTGTGTGTGTGACTGTCTGTGTGTGTGTGACTGTCTGTGTGTGTGTGACTGTCTGTGTGTGTGTGACTGTCTGTGTGTGTGTGACTGTCTGTGTGTGTGACTGTCTGTCTGTGTGTGTGTGTGTGTGTGTGTGACTGTCCGTGTGTGTGTGTGTGTGTGACTGTCCGTGTGTGTGTGTGTGTGACTGTCCGTGTGTGTGTGTGTGTGACTGTCCGTGTGTGTGTGTGTGTGACTGTCCGTGTGTGTGTGTGTGATTGTGTGTGACTGTCTGTCCGTGTGTGTGTGTGTGTGACTGTCCGTGTGTGTGTGTGTGTGACTGTCTGTCCGTGTGTGTGTGTGTGTGACTGTCTGTCTGTGTGTGTGTGTGTGTGACTGTCTGTGTGTGTGTGTGACTGTCTGTGTGTGTGACTGTCTGTGTGTGTGACTGTCTGTGTGTGTGACTGTCTGTGTGTGTGACTGTCTGTGTGTGTGACTGTCTGTGTGTGTGACTGTCTGTCTGTCTGTCTGTGTGACTGTCTGTCTGTGTGTGTGTGTGACTGTCTGTCTGTGTGTGTGTGACTGTCTGTCTGTGTGTGTGTGACTGTCTGTCTGTGTGTGTGTGTGACTGTCTGTCTGTGTGTGTGTGACTGTCTGTCTGTGTGTGTGTGTGACTGTCTGTCTGTGTGTGTGTGACTGTCTGTCTGTGTGTGTGTGACTGTCTGTCTGTGTGTGTGTGACTGTCTGTCTGTGTGTGTGTGACTGTCTGTCTGTGTGTGTGTGTGTGTGTGACTGTGTGTGTGTGTGTGTGACTGTCTGTGTGTGTGTGTGTGTGTGTGTGTGTGTGTGACTGTCTGTGTGTGTGTGTGTGTGTGTGACTGTCCGTGTGTGTGTGTGTGTGTGACTGTCCGTGTGTGTGTGTGACTGTCCGTGTGTGTGTGTGTGTGACTGTCCGTGTGTGTGTGACTGTCCGTGTGTGTGTGTGTGATTGTGTGTGACTGTCTGTCCGTGTGTGATTGTGTGTGACTGTCTGTCCGTGTGTGTGTGTGTGACTGTCTGTCCGTGTGTGTGTGTGTGACTGTCTGTCCGTGTGTGTGTGTGTGTGACTGTCTGTCCGTGTGTGTGTGTGTGTGACTGTCTGTCCGTGTGTGTGTGTGTGTGACTGTCTGTCCGTGTGTGTGTGTGTGTGTGACTGTCCGTGTGTGTGTGTGTGTGTGACTGTCCGTGTGTGTGTGTGTGTGTGACTGTCTGTCCGTGTGTGTGTGTGACTGTCTGTCCGTGTGACTGTCTGTCCGTGTGTGTGTGTGTGTGACTGTCCGTGTGTGTGTGTGTGTGTGACTGTCCGTGTGTGTGTGTGTGTGTGACTGTCCGTGTGTGTGTGTGACTGTCTGTCCGTGTGTGTGTGTGACTGTCTGTCCGTGTGTGTGTGTGACTGTCTGTCCGTGTGTGTGTGTGACTGTCTGTCCGTGTGTGTGTGTGTGTGTGTGACTGTCTGTCCGTGTGTGTGTGTGTGTGACTGTCTGTCCGTGTGTGTGTGTGACTGTCTGTCCGTGTGTGTGTGTGTGTGTGACTGTCCGTGTGTGTGTGTGACTGTCTGTCCGTGTGTGTGTGTGACTGTCTGTCCGTGTGTGTGTGTGACTGTCTGTCCGTGTGTGTGTGTGACTGTCTGTCCGTGTGTGTGTGTGTGTGTGTGACTGTCTGTCCGTGTGTGTGTGTGTGTGACTGTCTGTCCGTGTGTGTGTGTGACTGTCTGTCCGTGTGTGTGTGTGTGTGTGACTGTCTGTCCGTGTGTGTGTGTGACTGTCTGTCTGTGTGTGTGTGTGTGTGACTGTCTGTCCGTGTGTGTGTGTGACTGTCTGTCTGTGTGTGTGTGTGTGTGACTGTCTGTCCGTGTGTGTGTGTGTGTGACTGTCTGTCCGTGTGTGTGTGTGTGTGACTGTCTGTCCGTGTGTGTGTGTGACTGTCTGTCCGTGTGTGTGTGTGTGTGTGACTGTCTGTCCGTGTGTGTGTGTGTGACTGTCTGTCCGTGTGTGTGTGTGTGTGACTGTCTGTCCGTGTGTGTGTGTGTGTGTGTGACTGTCTGTCCGTGTGTGTGTGTGTGTGTGTGTGTGTGACTGTCTGTCCGTGTGTGTGTGTGCAACTGTCTGTCCGTGTGTGTGTGTGTGTGCAACTGTATGTCCGTGTGTGTCCTTCTTTCCGTGTGTGTGTGTGTCCATGTATGCGAGGTGTGTGTGTGTGTGATTGTCTGTCCATGTGTGTGTGTGTGTGTGTGTGTGTGTGTGTGTGTGTGTGTGTGTGTGTGTGTTAATGAATCCATTTTTGCAAATGTAGCTTTTATCAGTACTATCAATTCATACAAAAAAAACCCAGAGGGCTCCTTTCACATCTTAGTTAATCAGCAGTACATCACTTGATCACTTTGGTACTTGTTTTTCCATTCTAACAACAGCGAAAATGGTTGATAACTTGACACTTTCTTACGTAAAAGGCCTTATTTTTCAGTCTTGTGGCTCCCTGAAGTCACTGCGAACATATTTGCCGCTTACTCTAGAAATATAGGTCAGCAGCCTGTTTTCACTTAACCAGTATGTGTTTATAAGCTGGCTGATTCATTAACTCTACTGCCTCTAATATTTGGCATTACAGACAACTTAAGGGGTTTTCTAGGTCATTGACCGCCCCTTCACTCTACTATCCAACTAGCCACATGCCTCTTATTATGAATAATAATCTGGGATCACAGCATGACAGACATACACCACAAGAAAATGTAATGAATAAAAAGTCAAAATGCAAATATTACAGCTGTGAACTTTAAATGTACATCAATAGGGATGTGTGCCAAGAGCAGATGTGTCTTCTGGGCTCTCCACATACTTAGGCATTTTAAAGGTGCTCTGCTGGCAAAACCACAATTAAGGATATCTCCCAAGACACTCTCCCAAAATGGGTAGTAAGAAAAACCAAGCTGCCCCAAACTCCAAGAGAAATGGATATTGTATGGACCATCTGTCCATGTATGCGAGGTGTGTGTGTGTGTGTGACCGTCTGTCCATGTATGCGAGGTGTGTGTGTGTGTGTGTGTGTGTGTGACCGTCTGTCCATGTATGCGAGGTGTGTGTGTGTGTGTGTGTGTGTGTGTGTGTGACCGTCTGTCCATGTATGCGAGGTGTGTGTGTGTGTGACCGTCTGTCCATGTATGCGAGGTGTGTGTGTGTGTGACCGTCTGTCCATGTATGCGAGGTGTCTGTCCATGTATGCGAGGTGTGTGTGTGTGTGTGTGACCGTCTGTCCATGTATGCGAGGTGTGTGTGTGTGTGTGTGTGACCGTCTGTCCATTTATGCGAGGTGTGTGTGTGTGACCGTCTGTCCATGTATGCGAGGTGTGTGTGTGTGTGTGTGACCGTCTGTCCATGTATGCGAGGTGTGTGTGTGTGTGTGACCGTCTGTCCATGTATGCGAGGTGTGTGTGTGTGTGACCGTCTGTCCATGTATGCGAGGTGTGTGTGTGTGTGTGACCGTCTGTCCATGTATGCGAGGTGTGTGTGTGTGTGTGACCGTCTGTCCATGTATGCGAGGTGTGTGTGTGTGTGACCGTCTGTCCATGTATGCGAGGTGTGTGTGTGTGTGTGTGACCGTCTGTCCATGTATGCGAGGTGTGTGACCCTCTGTCCATGTATGCGAGGTGTGTGACCCTCTGTCCATGTATGCGAGGTGTGTGACCCTCTGTCCATGTATGCGAGGTGTGTGACCCTCTGTCCATGTATGCGAGGTGTGTGACCCTCTGTCCATGTATGCGAGGTGTGTGACCCTCTGTCCATGTATGCGAGGTGTGTGTGTGTGTGAGACCGTCTGTCCATGTATGCGAGGTGTGTGTGTGTGAGACCGTCTGTCCATGTATGCGAGGTGTGTGTGTGTGAGACCGTCTGTCCATGTATGCGAGGTGTGTGTGTGTGACCATCTGTCCATGTTTGCGAGGTGTGTGTGTGTGACCATCTGTCCATGTATGCGAGGTGTGTGTGTGTGACCGTCTGTCCATGTATGCGAGGTGTGTGTGTGTGTGAGACCGTCTGTCCATGTATGCGAGGTGTGTGTGTGTGAGACCGTCTGTCCATGTATGCGAGGTGTGTGTGTGTGTGAGACCGTCTGTCCATGTATGCGAGGTGTGTGTGTGTGAGACCGTCTGTCCATGTATGCGAGGTGTGTGTGTGTGACCATCTGTCCATGTTTGCGAGGTGTGTGTGTGTGACCATCTGTCCATGTATGCGAGGTGTGTGTGTGTGACCGTCTGTCCATGTATGCGAGGTGTGTGTGTGTGTGTGTGTCTGTCTGTCTAGGTCATTGACCGCCCTTCACGCTACTAGCCAACTAGCGAGTAAGAAAAACCAAGCTGCCTCAAACTCCAAGAGAAATGGATATTGTATTCCTCCTGACAAGGCCCTCAAGGCCTTCCTCAAGATTGTAAATGGGGGCGGGGGGGGGGGGGGGGGGGAAGAGAGCCTCAACCAATTCACAATTGGATACAGAAGAAACCTCACCAGGGGGTAACCCAGGTAATCTTGAAATTGCTAAGCAAGGGTCTGAAGTCTTGAAAACTCCTGGCCAACCGCCAGTCTAGCACCGACAACTAATTCAGATAGACATATACAGAGTCAGAAATGGCAGCTATGCGCAAAGAAATGGGTTGTGGCACAGGTACGCGAGTCACAAGCAGATCATACCATTAAGACAAGACCCTGTACAAATGTCCAAACTTAAACAATTGGCTGTCCTAGACCGCAAGTTCAGACAGAACAATGTTTAACTGCGAGGGGTGCAAGAGCACATTGGGCCCACTGACCTCTTCCCACCTGAAAAAGCATATGGCTAACATGCTTTGAGGTAATATATTTGTTGTATTTACAATGTATACTTTATTCAGCAACTGTTTTACGCAAGATAAAATATGACTGAATGATACAGGATACTTTCTTTTTTTTTTAATTATTCACTTTATGATTTGTCATAATGTTTAATAAAATTAAACTTGCAAAATATAAACTTTGGTATGAAATACTATTGTTCCATATGTAATGTTTATTTTGCTCTACAATGTAGTATGTTTTAATATTTGAAAATGTAAAACAAAACCAAAATAGAAATAAAAAATGTACATCAATAAATTATGAATACAAGGTATAGACGAAAAAACGCAAAGCACTGAAGCAAAATATTAACAAATTATTTAAAATGGCCTATTATATTCTGTAGAACGACAAAAATGCAGTTTTGTGCATCAATGGTCACATTTTTTTATTTTAATTTCTTTAGTGCCCACTATATTGTAAGAGAACCATCAAATGCTGCGCTAAGCTAAGAAAAAAACAACAACACGGTATTAACACCTTCGCGACAAAGGACGTGCCAGGCACGTCCTAGGAGAAACTCCCTTAACGACAAAGGACGTGCCTGGCACGTCCTGCGGTGAATCAAGCGGTAAAACTGCTTTAACAGTGCTGGTCTATTGCCTCGATGTCGAGGCAATAGCCAGCACTGAAATTTCTATTTTGGGGCACCCACGATCGCCCCACGGAGCGATCGTGGGGAGCCATATTGACGGAGCATGCTGCTCCGTCAATATGGCTAAGCCCTCTGCCGGTCTGAGCTTCGGAAGTGAAAGTAACTTCACTTCCGTCGCTCTGAATATGCTACTTGACTGCCCCTAGTGGTAGTTAAGTAGCATTGCAACGGAAAATATTTAAAATACATATTTAATTAATTAAAAACAGGTTATATAGCTATATTAGCCTATAGGGTTAAAATTAAATATTTTTTAGCATAAGGGAAAGGGTTAAAATTAAATTAAAAAATATTAAGGGATATAATAAGGATTAGAGTTGGGGTTAAATTTTGTGTTAGGGTTAAATTTTGGGTTCGGGATGGGGTCAAAAGGTCAATATAGGAAAAAAACCAAAAACACTATTTTTGTTTTTTGCCCCATAACTCGCAAAAAAATACCGAAAAATATGGAAACATGCATATTTTTGAACTCGGGACAACATTTAGAAACTATTTAGATGGGGTCTTTTTTAATGATTTTATTTGTATAAATTATATTTTTGGTCAAAGTTAGAAAAAGTGTTTTTTTAAAAAAATTTTCATCATATTTTATGATTTTTTTTGTAGTAAATTATAAGATATGATGAACATAATGGTATCTAATGAAAGCCCTTCTTATGACGATAAAAACAACATAATTTGTGTGGGTACTGTATGTGAGAAAGAAAAAAATTACAGCTAAACACAAACGCCCTAGAAATGTCAAAACAGCCATCGTCACCAAGGGAATGTCAAGGTGAAAATGTCTTGTCACTAAGGGGTTAAAGAGCATTAAGCTAATGGATCTTCACAACATTGGTCATCTGCCTCCTCCAGTTCCAGTGTCGGATTACTGCATGCACCAAGTGAATGACAAAACTAGCTAGCTGGTTTACTGCACTACATGAAGACAATTTGGCTGCCCACAGGAACTGCAGGAGGTAAAATTAGTGGGATTCAATGTAAACTCTAGCTCCACCAAGTGGTTCAAAATAAAGTATTGTGCCAATTCATTATGCTAAGGTTTTCCTATAGCACATCTATTTGAATAATCTTATTTCACCTGAAAGTCAAATCTAAAATTATGTTTTCCAGGGAATACCTTGTACATTCTTACATCCCACTCTGTATATAGCATCAGGGTTCACAACGTTCAGGCCTTTATTAAAGGATAACTGTAGCAAAAACAATGTTTAATTGAAAGATTTATTAAACTGTAGAAATGTTAAACAGAAATGTTTTCATGAATGAATATAAATAAATGTACCTTCTTGAGCCCCCTTTGCTCTGTATAGCTCTAACAGGGGGAAGACATGTTGTTTAGAATTTTAGGACAGTACTTAACCCCTTAGTGACATGACTTTTTTGGCTTGTCCGACGCTTGGTGACATGGACTGTTTTAACTTTTCTGAGGTGTTTGTGTTTTGCTGTAATTTATTTCTGTCTCATTTAGTGTACCCGCACAAACTATATATTGTTTTTATCGTTATAAGAAGGGCTTTCTTTTGATACCATTATTTTGATAATAGCATATAATTTGATGTAAAAAAAATAATAAAATATGGCAAAAAAATTGAAAAAATACTTTTTTTATGACTTATTTGAAAAATCGTATACTCATGTACAAGAGACAACAAAAAAACACTGCTAAAAAGTTTCTAATATATGTCCTGAGTTCAGAAATAGCCCATGTTTTTATGTTTTTGTGCTTTTTTATTCATGTTACAGGGCCAGTACTATAAGTGGTGCAAAGCTATTTTAAAATCCTTTCTTTCAAAATTAGCGATAGTGACATTGTAACACTGATTTCTGTACTAAATCCATGAATGACCCCCAACATGTACATATTTTTGAAAACTAGACAACTCAGGGCATTTAACTTGGGGTATTTTGACACATTTCATGTAGCCATTTTACCACCAATCTATGCCAAAGTTTGCAGCAAAAAATCTTTTTTTTTAATTTTTCACATATATTGCAATTTAGGTAAACATTACCTTAAAATGTGAAGGGATATTTCCAAATAACACCTCAATATGTGTTCAGCAACATCTCCTGAGTACAGGGATACCACCCATGCATAGGTTTGTTGGTTTGTTTTGGGGCTAAAAGGCCACATTTAGGGGGTGCGCATTTTGGTTTTCCAACTTGGAATTCTGACATGCAGAAAACTTGTGCCCATGTCCCATTTGGGACATTTTTGAAGCCAGAAAGTGTATTCTACCCCACAAAACCATATATATTTTTAAACTAGACACCCTAGGGTATTTCAAATGGTAGTATTTTAACACTTTCCATGCACTAATTATACTACCAGCCTATGTCAATGTTTTGGGTAGTAATTTTTTTTCACATACATTGTACTTTGGGCATGAATTCACAGATCCTGTTATATGTCAGTGCCAAACAACACCTCAATATGTGTTCAGCAACATCTCCTGAGTACAGGGATACCCCCCATGTATAGGTTGGTTAGGTTATTTGGGGGTTAAAAGGCCACATTTGAGAGGTGCGCTTTTTGGTTTTCCAACTTGGAATTCTGACGTGCAGAAAACCTGCTCCCATGTCCCATTTGGGACATTTTTGAAGCCAAAAAGTGTATTCTATCCCACAAAACCATATATTTTTGAAAACTAGACACCCTAGGGTATTTCAAATGGTAGTATTTTAACACTTTCCATGCACTAATTCTACCACCAGCCTATGTCAATGTTATGGATAGTAATTTGTTTTTCACATTCATTGTACATCGGGCATGAATTCATAGATCCTATTATGTGTCAGTGCCACAAAACACATTAATATGTGTTCAGCAACATCTCCTGAGTACAGGGATACCACCCATGTGTAGGTTAGTTAGATTATTTGGGGGCTAAAAGGCCATGTTTAGGGGGGGTGCATTTCCAACTTGGAATTTTGACATGTAGTCAGCCTGCGCCCATGTTCCATTTGGGACACTTTTGAAGCCTGTCAAAGTATTTTACCCCATAAAACCATATATTTTGGAAAACTAGACATCCTAGGGTTTTTAAAATTGTGGTATTTTAACACTTTCCAAGTGCTAATTCTACCACCAACCTATGTCAAAGGGTTGGGATGTCATTTTTTCCCCACACACATTGTAGTTCAGGCAGGAATTTTCAGATTCTGGTATTTGCCACTGCCAACCAACACCTCAATATGTGTTCAGCAACATCTCCCGAGTACAGGGATACCCCCCATGCATAGGTTTGTTGGTTTGTATTGGGTCTAAAATTCCACATTTAGGGGGTGCGCAATTCCAACCTGGAATTTTGACATGTAGTCAGCCTGCGCCCATGTTCCATTTGGAACATTTTTGAAGCCGTCCAATGAATTTTACCCCATCAAACCATATATTTTTGGAAAATAGACATCCTAAGGTATTTCAAATGGTGGTATTTTAATACTGTATAGGTACTAATTCTACCACCAGCCTTTGTAAAAGTTTGTGGTAGTACTTTTTTGGGAGGTTTTTTTCCACATGCATTGTACTTCAGGCATGAATTCACAGATTCTGGTATATGTCACTGCCAAACAACAACCCAATATGTGTTCAGCAACATCTCCCGAGTACAGGGATAGCACCCATGCATAGGTTTGTTGGTTTGTTTTTGGCTAGAAGGCAACATTTGTGAGATGCGCATCTCAAAATTCCAACTTGGAATTTTGACATGTAGTCAACCTGCGTACGTGTCCTTTATGGGATATATCTTTGAAGCCAGCCAATGTAATTTACCCCCACCAAACCATATATTTTTTTATCGGTAGACCCCCATCACTACTTGTGGCAAGGGCTCAGCAGCCACCGATACATCGCTAGATGATGTATCAGAAAGCTGAATAGGGTCAAAATCGAACCCTGAGTCCGCGGCCTCAGAATCAGTGCGTAAGCAGTGATCTCAAGCAAAGAAGGGGTTAATAGCTCTTAGAAGAGCCTATCTAGTACTGTAATACATTACAGTACAAAGAAATTAATCCATAAAACAGTGCAGACAGAAAAACATACTGTTGCTGTGCAAGATTACTGCTTACACAGTGATGAATGGCAGGGAAGGGGTTAATACACAGTGAAAGACTTTCATAAAACCTGACAATTTTATAAAATGTTATTTTATATCACTAATACTGATCTGTCTCTTTCCGTCACAAAAATGTTAGTGAGGAGAGGGAGGCAGATCAATATTTGTGAATATTGATCCGACCAATTTTGATCTGACCAGGGCGAATGGTGAGCTTAATTGAGAAATCACCAAACCGCCTTTGCCACTAATTCGCTGTTACTGATCGCTATGCGCTCAGGTAGCTTAAAAAAAAAAAACTCAAATATTTTTACTTTACATGTAATCCCCTAGCGGGTATGTGTAAAAAAAATAAAATAAAAATATGCAGACAGATAAAAATTGCTTTGGCGTCAATATCATTGCGTAAGCAGTGATCGACGGCAAAGAAGGGGTTAATAACTCTTAGAAGAGCCTTTTTAGTACTGTAATAAATTACAGTACAAAAAAAATTAACCCCTAAAAAATGCACAAACGGCAAAAATAAATGCGCTGATGTGCACGATCACTGCTTATGCAAGATCAGTGGCAGGGAAGGGTTTAAACGCAGGGAATTGCTTTAATACATTTTTTTTTATTGATTTAATATTTGTGTGTTGTGTGTTTATTGTTTTTTTTTACTTTTATAACTTTGATCTGTCTCTCTCCCTCACTAAAAAAATGTGAGGAGAGGGAGGCAGATCATAACTGGTCAGATCAATATAGGGTTAATATTGATCTGACCAGTAAGTGGGGATGTTCAGCAGAACATCCCCACTGCCTGTCAGTGTGCCTGGCAGTCACTGATTGCCTCTGTGAAGAGGCAATCGTGTGACAGCCAGAGAGCACAGGAAGCAGGTACTTCCTGCCTCCTGTGCTCTTGCCCTTAGAAGGGCAGCGCCATCTTGGTCACTCAGTGACCAAGATCGTGCATTTTTTTTGTGTGTTTCTGATTGCATCGACTTGCGAGGCAATCAGAAACACTTTCTGAGCATAGGAAGCGAAAGATTCGCTTCCTATGCTCATTTTTTAAATGCCCGCGTTTTAAAGGCTCTGTGCCTTTAAAACCGGCATTTCGATCGCTCTCCGGAGCGATCGAAATGCCGACGGGCATTTTTTTCAGTATTGTACGATGCTTCCACACGGAAGCATCGTTACAATACCATCAGAGCACTGAAAGCGGAAAAACTCCGCTTTCAGTGCTCGTTTTGACACAGGACGGACTAGGTCCGTCCTGTGTCACTAACGCTTCGCCACACAGGACGGACCTAGTCCGTCCTGTGTCGCGAAGGGGTTAATTTACCTTGGTGCAGATGAAGGAAGATCTGACCGATCTGAAAAAAAGATTCTAAACATGTCTGCCCCTCTTAGAGCTAAACAGAGCAAAGAGGGCTCAATAAGGTACATTATTTAGATTATTTCATTAAACCATTTCTATGCAAACTATGTACACTTAATGCAATCTTTCAAATAAACAGGTAATTTTTTTGCTACAGTTGTCCTTTAACCTGCCTGCCAGCTGGAGAAATTTGGGGTCTCAGTTGTTCATACTCCTCTACTACAGTTCCTTCCTGCACATTTACATTCCCCAGCATGCGAGAGCCTGAAGGCACGGTCTTCAATACTTGTTCTCTGCCACCAACCACAGTCAGTGGTCATCTACCTATATTCCATGTACAGAGATATGTGCAGCATATAGGAAATGTTTAACGAGGAACAAAAAGGTTGAGCAGTGGGTAATCATATTAAAACAACTGTGACAGGATGCTGTTTTTTTGCAATAGTTCAGTTTGTAAAATGTCATCCCTCCTAGATATTCCCCAGCCAAACTTTAAGTGGTATTATTGAAAAGTGGAGGCATATAGAAACATCCGAAACTAGGCTATGAAGCAAAACACCACGTGAAGTCAAAGAGCGGGGTCACCAAACCCTGAGGCATATGGTGCGTAAAAGTTGCCAACTGAAGAGTTCCAAACTTCCACCGGCATTAATATCAGCACAAAAACTGTAGTGGGAGCATCATGGAATGGCTTTCCATGGCAAACCAACTGCATGCAAGCCTCACATTACCAAGTATAATACCAAGTGTCGAATTGAGTGGTGTATAGCAAGTCAACACTGGACTGGACATGTTCTGTGGAGTGACAAATCATACTAATCTGTTTGGCCTGACCTCAATTCCATTGAACACCTTTGGGATGAACTGGGATGGAGATTGAGAGCCAGGCCTTCTCGTCTAACATTAGCATCTGACCACCAATGCAAACTGGAACCATCTACATATTAATGTCTATGAATTTACAATGAGATGTCATAAAAGTCCTTGTTGGTGTAATGATCAGGTGTCCAAATACTTTTGTCCATAAAGTGTACATATTGGTGGTTATAAATAAGTCACAATACACAGAAGGATATGTAAGCTCCAGCAGAGGATAATCTACAAATACTCTCATCTCCTCCAGGGACACATCCTCTACAACCTCCCTTACCTAAGGTAAAGTCATGGTGTAGATAAGGAAAAAAGTAAATTCTAGTGCTCAATCCCCACAAAAGCATCAACAACCTATATGATTATCTGCATACACATGTGAAAAGAAAACACAAAATAAATAAACCAAAACAATGGTATGGTTGGTGCGCTATGTGACCACCACCAGAATAATAGGCAAAAAATTATTGCAGATATTCTATCAACTAAGATACCAGGCAATGTCTCACATCATATACTTAGGGAAAAAGACAAAAAAAAATACATAGTGTAATACAGCAGAAAACAAGTAATGGTGCAAGTTTTAAATTGCACTTAGATTGTTGGGCTCATCGGAAAAATGCTGTTTAGGTTCACTTTTCTCCCCTCAAACGATACTCCAGAAGATGCAAGTGGAGAATAATACAGGGGCCAGGTATAAGTTTAAAATATACAAAAGTTTTAATACATTATCAATAGTATCTTATCATGGCATAGATAATAACATTTACCATATACATGTAAATGTCCTCCAACTATAACTATCAATAACCTTCACCATAGTTATTCTGGAAAAGTCCCCTGTTCATTGTGTAATAATTCCCCCTGAAAACCCACAGTTACATCGGGGCTTTGGTGCATACTTCACATATGTAGATGTGATTATGCTACCTAGTAGAAAGGTTCAGTTTCTCTGTTTGTACCCTCTTATTAGCGTTTGAATGCAGATATATCTGTGCAAACTGTTCAGTTACAATCATGAATTTGTTTAGTGGTCACTGTGTGTGGTAATGCTCCTGCCAATCCGGTACCTCAATTTGAGGAAGTTGAGTTTTAAGGAACGATACTATATACATTGGGTTTTGTATAAATACTTGTGCTCACCTTTTTTGGCAGTAAGGTAGAAAGGAAATGGTCATCTATAAAAGATCTGACCTTTTGTCAGCAATTACAGAACAGGCCTCAAAGTTCTGCGTCTTTGAAGTGTTAGCAAAGACAGATTGATAGAGTAAGATGTGAATCAAACATATAATCAGGTGATGTTCTGGTCTCTCTTTATATCCTCTTTAATCATGAACTGATAGATGCAACAAATAACATCTCGGGATGTCAAGTGTGGTTCTGGGCTGGCATGTATTGCCCTATGCCAGCGGTGGCGAACCTATGGCACGCGTGCCACTACTGGCACGCCGAGCCCTCAGCAGTGGCATGCGGTCAGGTTCAGCTCTCACCGCTTATGTGCTCCGTTGTCCTGTAGGTACAGGCATCAGCGTAATAGATTGGCACCGCCGGTCATCTGCTTCTTCTCCAGATAATTGGCGCATGCGCGTTCTGTGAAGCGTTCAAATCGGAAAGCAATTAACTCTTTGCTATCCGACTTGAACGCTTCTTCACATAACGCACATGCGCAAATCATCTGGAGAAGAAGCAGGTGACCGGCAGCGCCCGTCTATTACACTGATGCCTGCACCTCCAGGACAACGGAGCAGATAAGTGGTGAGAGCTGAACCTGTATGTGTGTGTGAGTATGATAAGTGTGTGTGTGTGTGTGTGAGAGTATGAGTATGATAAGTGTGTGGGTGTGTGTGTGAGAGAGTATGAGTATGATAAGTGTGTGTGTGTGAGAGTATGAGTATGATAAGTGTGTGTGTGTGAGAGTATGAGTATGATAAGCGTGTGTGTGTGTGTGAGAGAGTATGAGTATGATAAGCGTGTGTGTGTGTGTGAGAGAGTATGAGTATGATAAGAGTGTGTGTGTGTGTGTGAGAGTATGATAAGTGTGTGTGTGTGAGAGTATGATAAGTGTGTGTGTGTGAGAGTATGATAAGTGTGTGCGTGTATGAGTATGATAAGTGTGTGCGTGTATGAGTATGATAAGTGTGTGCGTGTATGAGTATGATAAGTGTGTGCGTGTATGAGTATGATAAGTGTGTGCGTGTATGAGTATGATAAGTGTGTGCGAGTATGAGTATGATAAGTGTGTGTGTGTGTGTGTGTGTGTGTGCGAGTATGAGTATGATAAGTGTGTGCGAGTATGAGTATGATAAGTGTGTGCGAGTATGAGTATGATAAGTGTGTGCGAGTATGAGTATGATAAGTGTGTGCGAGTATGAGTATGATAAGTGTGTGCGAGTATGATAAGTGTGTGCGAGTATGAGTATGATAAGTGTGTGCGAGTATGAGTATGATAAGTGTGTGCGAGTATGAGTATGATAAGTGTGTGCGAGTATGAGTATGATAAGTGTGTGCGAGTATGAGTATGATAAGTGTGTGCGAGTATGAGTATGATAAGTGTGTGCGAGTATGAGTATGATAAGTGTGTGCGAGTATGAGTATGATAAGTGTGTGCGTGTGTTTGGGTATGATAAGTGTGTGCGTGTGTTTGGGTATAAGTGTGTGCGTGTGTTTGGGTATAAGTGTGTGCGTGTGTTTGGGTATAAGTGTGTGCGTGTGTTTGGGTATAAGTGTGTGCGTGTGTTTGGGTATAAGTGTGTGCGTGTGTTTGGGTATAAGTGTGTGCGTGTGTTTGGGTATAAGTGTGTGCGTGTGTTTGGGTATAAGTGTGTGCGTGTGTTTGGGTATAAGTGTGTGCGTGTGTTTGGGTATAAGTGTGTGCGTGTGTTTGGGTATAAGTGTGTGCGTGTGTTTGGGTATAAGTGTGTGCGTGTGTTTGGGTATAAGTGTGTGCGTGTGTTTGGGTATAAGTGTGTGCGTGTGTTTGGGTATAAGTGTGTGCGTGTGTTTGGGTATAAGTGTGTGCGTGTGTATGAGTATAAGTGTGTGCGTGTGTATGAGTATAAGTGTGTGCGTGTGTATGAGTATAAGTGTGTGCGTGTGTATGAGTATATGAGTGTGCGCGTGCATGAGTGTGCGCGTGTATGAGTGTGCGCGTGTATGAGTATAAGCGTGTATGAGTATAAGCGTGTGTGTACGAGTATAAGCGTGTGTGTACGAGTATAAGCGTGTGTGTACGAGTATAAGCGTGTGTGTACGAGTATAAGCGTGTGTGTACGAGTATAAGCGTGTGTGTACGAGTATAAGCGTGTGTGAGTATGCGGTGTTGGCACTTTGTGGTCTGCAAATTTGTGACCGTCAAAAATTGGGCACTCGGGACCAAAAACGTTCGCCATCACAGCCCTATGCACTCTGCTGAATGTAATCTGTGAGTCTGGTTTTTCCGGAGTATACAAGATCTGCACCAATGTGCCGGTAACGCCTTCTGTTTCAGTCTGTCAGGGACTTCCCTCACCATAATAATATTGCGCCGGTGCCAGTTGTCAACATCCTCAAGGTGTCTGCATCAATCCAAACATTGTGAAGTGCAATTAATGTCGTGTGTTGTTGGGTCTGTGACCCTTCCAGATGTCTCCCTAACTTCTTATCATTGAAGTTCGAAGACTCTCTTTGTGGGTAATTCCAAATGAGAAATGAGAGCAACACTGTCTCCAATCACGAAAACAGCAGTGCAGTAGGTGGGTGGGTGCAACACTGCGCTGATTAGGCACCACAGTTAGACATCATACCTATGACTAAGCGTGATGACACGCGAAACGCGTTAGGTGGCCCTCCCTGTTCACTTTATTTTCCGTGGATTTTACTTTACCCTGTTTGTTTGGACTTTTAAATCATTAAAGCACCTTTATTCACTCATTGTTTGGCGAGTGGAGTGCACACTTTTTTCTATTTGATCTCTTTGTGGGTAGCATAGGTATTTGCAGGCATATAGCCTCCGCATTAATCGTCTGTTGCGCCGTTTGCTTTCACTCAGACGATACACTCAAATCAGGCAGGGAAGCAGGAGACATAACCGGTGCAGTAGCGAGAGTTTCTCCTTTGTGGGTTGCTGTGAAATAACATGTGTATTTTACTCTGCAGGGGGTAAACCTTTTGGAAGCTTTGCCTATCTTTGTGGTTAGCTATTGCGATACCGGTGAATTACCGGTAAGCAGAGTAAAAACCGAGTGCAGTCACACAGCTCTCAGTTCACGTGGCCATCTATGTCGAGCCGCAAACCATGCCCCATTAAAGCAGAGGACACCAGCGACCCAATTTCATGCCTTGGGGGATATCAGGACTCATGGCAACAAATGTGATTGAGTCGCCGGCATCTTCCACCTGAGATGCGTCCATGACTCCTGCAGCTCAGCCCTGGATATCTCAACTCTCTGCTGAGGTTGTCTGATTAACAGGCAACAGAGCAGTCTTTCTGGCTCTCCGCAATGTAGCCAGTGTACCGCTTCTGATACCATTTAATTCTACAGCTCGTAAGCAGAGTAAAAGCTTTTCTAATGGTCTACATTATTTGAGGCAGATTATCTGCTTATGTTTGTGAGTGTAATATACACATTTTTAATCGAATTGTTGTGTTAAAACAATTTGTACTATTGTGTTTCTGTATTTCTTCTCCCACATAACACACCGCGTCTCTCCATTCTGAATGTACGCCATTGTTACTAAGCAGCATGAGGAGTGCTAAGCAGGCTGTGCTTGTTGAAGTGGGTATTAATTTTACTTTGAGTGGTACATTTCATATTTTTTCCATGTTGGACAACTCCATCCCAATTTAGTAAATTGTTCATCTGTGCAGGTTGCACTATTTAATTGGTTTCTCCATTAGGCCAGTTAATTGGCACATTAAGCTCTTAAAAGACAACTGTCACCCTCATTAATGTATTTGTTTAAATAATTCTGCTAACACTTATGATCTAAATACTGTCTGAAAATGTAAAATATAAAGTTGTATTAACATTTAGCAGCGCTGGCTTCGCCTGCCAGCGCTGCTCTGGTGCTCCTTCACTCGGGTCCGGGTCTCACCCACATGCATCCCATCTTTTTTCACATACATACATACATGCCATCATCTAGCGTGACATCACAGAGCTTCAATAAAAGAGACAGGGCTGCAGGAAGCGATATTTGTGTTTAGTCACTGATCACTGTGATTGGCACAGTGATTGTACGTGACTGAGGGGGCCCTCCGCAGACATGGCTGGAGAGTCTCAGTGCCAAGACACTCCGCTATATCTGTTTTATCCCAATCACAGTATACCAACATAACTCGATCCAAACTGCAGGATGCGCTAGGCACATCCTATGTCGCAGTTAAAGGACAACTGTCAGGAAAAAATTACGTTATTTTTAATTGAAAGATTACATCAAATGTAAGTATTTTAAATAAATATACAAATAAAGTACCTTATTGAGTCCTCTGATTGTATAGCACTATACTGGAGACAAACATCTTAGGTGAGATGGGCGAGATCTTCCTTCATCTGACCCAAGATGCTAAACATGTCAGCACCTTGATAGAGCAATATGGTGCTTTATTAATATTCTTTCACTAAAGCATTGATATTTGAAATGCCTGCACTCAATGACCTTTCAATTAAACAGAACAATTTTTTTGCTGACAGTTGTCCTTTAATCATGAGGTTGTAACCTATTACTTAATATAGTAGTATTACAAGCAATGTAGTATAGACCCAATTGTTCAGCTCCATAAAGGTCTGTACAGTGGAGATGGGAAGTACCGGTACCAGATAACTGATGGTACATACATAGTTAAAAGTGCCTTAGCAGATGCCTCTGATGGGGATATAGGCGCGCACACACACCAGCCACGGTACCACTCACCTGCACGTTGCTCTCCCCCCGTACGGGGGAGGTTGTGGTCAAAAGCAATCAAGTCACGTATAAAAATGACTTGTTCTTTGTAGAGTCTAAGTCTCTTGTCAGAACTTCCTTCCGGACTCCTAGGCAATTCGCGGGAATTTACCAGATTCCAGTCCTTCAGCCTGGGACATACCAATACACCAACACTAGGAGGGGGGCTCATGTTTGCGAACTCTGCTATTTACAGTAAAGCAAGTGTTAGACCCCATATTATACATCGAATTAACACATTTCATGATACCAAATGTGTTTTATTACCAACTATGTAAGAGTCGTCTCTCTGTGTTGCGAAATGTGAGCGGTATTGTCTGTTGCGTTCCCTGTGTGAGTGTATACTGATCCAATGCTAGGGGCGGGAATTGGCGGGTAATTCATAGTGTGTGACTAAGGTCGCAGTACCCTGACAGCCTGTGTGTTTACTGGTGCACAGCACTCCGCTATGCGAATGCGTTAATACCTCAGGTGAGGGTCATTTTAAGTAGCCAGCGTCAGTTACAGGCATGTAACTTTGAGCTTATGACAATAGCACAATTTATTACAGTAATGCGTTCCTTGTAATGATCTGAAGAAAATACAATTATGCTTAAATATAACGATTTACCATTTATTGTATATAATGTTCGGATTATTTTACAAGGTTATTGAATTCTGTCATTAACATGCGACCCACATTGTAACTATGCATTGCAACCCTTCGCATAAAAAAGTTGGAAAACACTGGCCACATATGTCAAGCAAAACCACAAACACCCTTAGAGTTAACCCTAATCCTTACACTCACTCTAACCCCTCCACCCCTATAATTGCTCACATTTCTTACATTTTGGTAAGGCCCCACTATCTCACTCTCACCCCCTACCCTCCCAAAGTCATTTTATCCATGTCTTTGCATATCATGCCAATGATTTAAATACACCCCAGGACATCCACCAACACCTGTATTGCACATCCATGATTTGCTGCTGCCCCTGCCCCAGTACATGCCCCATCCAAGACTTAAAATGCCACAGCCAGTTTGCCCATTAATATGCCACTGTTAGTTTGCCCATTAATATGCCACAGCCTGTATGCTCATTGACTTGGCTACTTTCTTCGATTGAATAAAGCCCTTCTTGTCCCTTTCAGCCTATAAAGGCAATATAGCACAGCCGGGTGGCAACCCTGTTTAAAACACTGCAGACAATAGCCTAATACAGATTTGAAACTGCTGACATATATGTATACAGAGGTATACATAGTGGTCTGTTCACTAAAGTCTGATATTGGAGGTTGGAATTAGTGCTAAGTTTGAATTACAACCTCAGACAGATTTGGCCTCTGCTTGAATGTGCCATTTCAACCTTGCTAAAAAGTTTATCATTATTCACTTGCCAATATCGAAATGTGTTGAAGCCATCTGATGTTCAGGGTAGTAAAATTAAATTTGCGCCCATTCATTTCAATGGCCCATGGCCCCTAACCGCTTTAACCAGCTCAATAAACTATCTGGTTCCAGCGGCTGCCCCACAGCTTCTCCGGGTCTGCCCCGAGCACCCAGTCCCTATTAAAAATAAATATATTTAATAAAATCCCCCTGCATCTGGGAGCATGCCAAAATCCCCCATATCTCATAAAATATAAATAAATCAAATTCAATTCAATGTCTTCCTACCCCCGTATCTCTACCTTGACCAAGTAGGGAGGGACAATTCAATAAAATTAAACTGTAAGAAAGCCCCCCCTCACTGCCCGTGCCCTGTGGGATTTAAATTGACCTGAAATGTCCAGTGACAATCCACTAATCCCTCGATCCTCAGCTTCGGCCCATCCAAAAATAATAATAATCTACTTATTATAAATAAATAAAAATCCCAGTGGCAAAAAACAGAAGAAAATAAAATCTCAACGAAGGACAGATACAAAATGAAATCCCAACCCGCTAAGGTCTCTCTGCTGAGGACGGATGCATAATAAGAGGTGTTTTCTTTTTTGCCGGAGGGATTTTCTTTTTTTTTAGAATAGAAGGATTATATTTATTTTTGGATGGCCCTTTTCCCTCAGCTGATGCTGAGGATTGAATGATTCGCGGAGCGTTGCTGGGTATTTAAGGTACATTTTTATCCCACAGGGCACCATTTGGGTGCCGGGGGCTGGGCAGTGGTTTTCACTGCCCACCCTCATTGCATTCAGAGGGTGAGTTTTTACAGGTTCATTTTAAATGAATTATCCCCCCTATCTTAGACATGTTTGTGCTCCATATGCACTATTAGAAAATGTTATGCATATGATGCAGCAAGACTTTGAGAAGGCTGCACATTAAATCCAGTAACTGGGTAAATAGTAATAGAAGCAATTGAGAGGCAAATGTTAACTTTGAAGGCATCGTAGAGGACCACAGTTGACATGGAATAAACTGTCATTCAGATATTTGACATAAAGATTAATTAAAAGAATTAAGCTGAAAATAATTGCTGGAAGCAAAATGTATGAAATCCTTTCAGAGAGGCTTATGAGAAAAAAAACAGGCATTTGTAAAAGGTTATCTCATCTGATGAGATCAAAAATGATCTTTTTTTTATTGAGTGTAACACACAACATGTGGCCCAAAGACAGCACCATTCATCACAATAAATAAATGCCAGAGCTATGGTGGCAGCAGCATAATGTTGTCTTATTCGATCAATAGTGACTGAGACCTAAATCAGGACTGAGATGAGCTAAGAAAATTCCTAGGGGAAAACGCGTTTGCCAGTAAGGAACTGGCAGGCAGATTCCTCTTCTAGCAGGACAATGACCCTAAACACACAAATATATATACACATTGTACTGGCTTTATTCAATGGAGAACCTACGACAAGACTGGAAAATTCCTGTATTCCAAAGGTCTGCATCCAATTGGGCAGAGAAAGTACAATTTTTCCAATAATAATTAAAATGTAGCTGGATTCAGATGTTCTATGCTAGTAGCAACTTGCAAATGCATGTCTGTTTTCATTTGTTTAATTAGCTCCTGTATCACAATAAAAAATATGTTGCACCTTCAACATGGTAAGTATGTTTTATAAATCAAATGATAACATCTTCCAATTAAATTCATTTAATTCCAGGTTGTAACACATCAAAATGTGAAAATGTCAGAGGGGGTGTTGGATGCAAGGTACTGGATGTAGATAACACACCTTATTTATCATATGTAAGCACAAGTTACAAAGGGAAATGATATTCCAAGGATTATTTTGCATACATATAGAATCTCTATGATCTTACTGTCCATGTTGCTTTGTCAATACATGCCATTGTAAGTTTTTTCCAGCTTCAAAAATTGAGGTATCTGTTTTAATTTGCACAACTTCCTTTATTGTTCCTAAAAATGTTTAGTATTAAAAGTTTAAAGACAATAAATATTTTAGGAACAAATGACCACGCGGCTGATCGTGAATTAACTATACTTATATACATATTGAAATGTATGTGTAAACATCACATTTTACCTTGAAACAAATAATTGTTTTTATGTTAATTATTGAAATCTTTAGAAAACGGTGGTATTATAGCGGTTTGCGTGTTTCACTGTGTTTAAATTTAGCAGTATATTGTCATAATCACTCGTGTGTATATATAGATTTTATTTTTCCTTCAATACCTTTGCTACTGAAATTCATTAACGCCCCCTAAAGCAGAGACTGGACAGGTCCTTAATTAAATACAGATATAAATACTTCCACAGCAAAGCAGTGAAAAATACCCAGGTATTGCAGAAGGCACTGCATGTTTTGCAAATCTCTTTGCTATTGTAAGCTAGTTTTCTTTACAAAATACGTTTTGAGCCAATTAAGCAGATTCAGTATTTTCTTACAGGCTTCGATATTCCTTTAGTTAATGATATTTATCAAACTCTATGGACTTTATGCATAAAAGAGGGAATTGAGAAGGAAATGTAAAGATTATGGCTAAAACAAATAGAAAAATAGATGAATTGTATGATCAAGGAGGGATTTGTATTTTAGTACAGAGAGTACAGATAATTGCAGGGAACTGGGAAGGGAATTTCAAACTTAAAGTAGCCGAGTTGGAACAATTCTCCCATTTAGTAGAATTTCCTGCAATTCTCTCTCTTATAAATAAAGCCCATTGTACTCAATGTGCTAAAATCCATTCTTGATCATATCATGTGTCTGTTCAATGAGTATAAAAAAAATTGGCGTTTTGCAGTTCTGTAACATGTTAGCTACGTGGTCCATTCTTCATATATATGAAAATATTATTTGCATTCACATATAGGCCTCAAAAACAGGGACATTGAATATCTGAACCTTTTAGTGGCCATAAATGGTTGCTGAAAAGGCTAAAAATTACTTTATGGTTTAATGTAACCATTTTGATGTTGACCTGCTTGGTACAATCTTGGTAAAATAGGCTAGGTTTGCAAATGTTATTTTATCTCATATTCAGTTATGCAAATTAGTTCTCTTATGTTTTTTTTTTTGTATCTCCTTGAAGCAAAACATCTTGACTGTGTGATTGAAATAATTAATGTGAGGTGAAATAATATTTCACCCGTCGTGTAGTTTCTCTCAAAGCACATAAAGAAGATAGTTTATACCAGAATGATGATGTTTTTGTGCCATATAACAAAAGTTGAGAAAAAGCCTTCCTGCTTGTTTGACAGGTAAGATAGGTATTCAAGGAAAAAGCAATAAAAAGCCGTTGTATTCACGCCACCGAACCAACTGTATATCAAAAGGAAACCATTTTAAGTTTAATGATGGGAATAAAGTTTACACAGTTTGTATTAATTAAGAGTTACTCGTTCATAGATCCTGTAAATCTCATTCCTGCCTGTGTTGGTTTCTCCAAACCTTTCCATTTCTCTTCAGAATGCTTTTAATCACCATCCAACCACAGTGATTTGGTGGTAACGAATGTCTGTTTGCAGTGGCACCTCCCTTAAGCACTATAAAGCAAGACAACCTGCAACTTGTAGTAAACATGTTTTCTCTTTCTAAAGTGAATGAGTGCCATGCACTTCTGTGTGCCTATATCTGATTTCTTGTATATCTTCATTCCCAATATAACAGGGTACATATATACTCTACATATATGTACACACATATACAGGTATCATGTGCACTCACAGATGTAAATTAGTTACCTGAGCGCTGAGTTATATATTCAGACCAAAAGGTTGATCTGTGTAAATAAATATGATACTAGTCCTGCAGATATAATTATTTGTACAAATGTGTATGTGTGCATGGATGTATATGTATATATTAATAGAAATGACTATTGCAGTAGCCACAAGCAGTTGACATGGGGTGAGGAATCCCTCAATGCTGACTGCAAACGTATTAATAAGTATCACTGAATATTGCAATATTCATTTCTTATGCACCACCGATGGACTAACTCATCTGTGCTATTTGTGTGTCTCTCTTATTGGGGGAATTTATTAAGCACTGTTAAACTTCTGTCACATGCTATCAATTAAATTTTCAAATTATTAATACAATTAGTATATATGGGCTATAAAATTCCACAGCGCAAGATGCACTATATAACAATATGTCATCATTCTGTACTATACAATCAACAGGTGCTTAGTTAATTCCTCCCTTGATACTAGGTTTTGAGATGCACAGATAGTTGCAGAGAGTCAAAAGTATTGATGTCTTTGGCTCTAATATCAGTCATAATAAGTAACTTAGTTATTCTCACATGTCCTCAGGGAATATATAATGAAGCGACTTTATTCTTGCCAGATTTTAATTACTTCCCAGCATAGTGAAACTACTATGTATAATAAAGGGAAAGAAATATTAAGCTGCCTTTCTGACACACTTCCTTAACTAGCAACCCAGTCTGTCCCTGACCCTGAAAAACGAAAGGGTGGTAAACTAACCTGAGCAGTGCTAGAGATCTGGAAAGCGTATTTCTCTCTTATATTACAAGGCAAACAATGCCACACAAAGTGATTTAAAAGGCAATATATATAAGTTAATAGGAGTAACACCTTAACTGTTGCAAATTTTGCTCTGTGGGGCTCAGGGTAAGGGTTTTTGGCCCATATGTTTATTCCACCCTTTTTAAAAAAAACACAAAAAGAAAACATTTTCTTAAACCAGCAAAAATGAAAACGCAGTAAAAAGAAAATAATGTGTCTGAGATGTACAGCAGCATCCGTGGAGCATTTAGGAGGGTAGGTGGGACGTTTGATAGGGGACAGACTGGCTTTTTTAAAATTAATTAGAAAACTTTTGTTGTCAAACAACAACTCACTTAGGAGCTGCATAAAGTTAATGTGCCCAGCTAAGTGTTTGATTTTTAATGGCAGGGAGGATGAATCCCTGTTAGTGCCAGTAAAAATCTTTCAGTATTATATATATATTTTGGCCCCTGAGTTGTGTGTGGCCCAATCAAACTCTCACATTCTTTCCCTCCACTCCATTGAAAGAGTCAAGCACATTAACTGTTCCTTTTGTCTCTACTTCAACACAATACCCACAGCCTGGTAAGAAAAGAAATGTCTTTCAAAGTATAACCCGACCAACCCCTCCCCAACACACCTCCCATGACAGATATTACGCTAACTATGCCCAAATTGTGTGAACGTGTGTCAGTGTGCTGCTATGTGGTTGTGCAGATGTTTATTTTATAGTGACTGTGTTTTCAGCTCTATAGGCTCTCCCGTTGCTTCCTGCTGACCCTCGGGCTCTGCAGGCCGGGCCCCTTTGAGGATTGAAAGTCTTTCAGACAAGCCTCTCATCCTGGGAAAGAGGATGAAGTCGTAAACCAGACCCCCAAGTGCTCCACCAATGATTGGACCAACCCAGTAGACCTGCAGCCAAGAGGTAAAACAAATTATATATCTCAATATGTGATGGCAATCACGAATAAATACATTTCAGGCATTCATTGATCAGAACCTTAATATGTGTTACAGTCACTTTAGTTACCTTATCAAAACCTTTGTCATTGATTTAGCAAACGTTTTGAGTTTACTGGGTAGTGTAAGAGTTTGTATTTATTTCCACGATACAGATCAGTGTTTATGTAACTCATTAGTTTCTGTCATTGGCGGTAACTTTAGTTAACATTAACTACGCCACACTGGATTTATTTGTTTAATGAATAAGTACTGATGGGCTCTCAGTTTTAGAGTTACCCTTCCATCTACTTAATTTTCTGCATGTTCTACATGTTTCTAAAATATGTGAAAGGCACTTATTTTTACTTTAAAAAAATGTACAGTTCTCCTGGATTTTTAAATAGAAATCAATTTACATTTTCTAGTAATTAAAATTACTTATTTCGACCAGCAGGTGTCGTAGAGGTGAAAGCAATGATTCGTTTGACAAAAATAATCAAATTGTACTATGATAAAACTTAGTAGATTATGAAGGTTTAATCAGTTCTTGTACATATTTAAATGCAACATATCCCAACTAATCCCCTCAAAACTAACACTTCTATAATCATGAAAAATCAGACACAAATTTCTCAGCTGATAGTTGCACATTTCTGGTAGTTTGTCAATCACTTTTCTGTTAGGTCTTCAAAATAAATTTCACAGGTTCTTTATTTGAACATGAATGAATAGTGCAATGGGGAGTTAATTGCTGCCATTTTACAGCCGACAGTTCAGCACTGCAGTTTCAATGCTGAACTGTTATTGCTTACAAATAGCCGTAATACCAATCCTAAAACTAACCCCCGGCCCTAATACTAAACCCGAATCCTCATACTAACCCCAATCCCTAATACTAAGTCAATATTACCCCTAAACCCTAATGCTAACTGGTACAATGAACTGTCTTGCGCCGAATGTCCCACGATGATCTTCTTCCGGTGAAGCAGCTCCGAGGAAGCAGCCACGATTAACTGTCCCATCCCCCGTTGGGGATGCTATGCAGATTTTAGCTAATAAGATAGTATACTATCCTTCAAGCATCTGTATGGCTTACATTGTGCTAATAAAGTAAAATACAAAACAGTGGAAGAATATCTGGTTCAGTAAAGGAAATTATAATGAACACTGTGGCTATCAAAAATATACATCAACAACATAGGCGGACATTCTCTCCGGGAGTCCCTTTACCTCGGTTGTTGAACCTCACTATGTAAGTCTTCAATACATGTTTCACGTGTATGTAAGATAGCCACCGTGTTTATTATCATTGCCTTTACCGGACCGGATATTCTTTCACTGTTTTGTATTTTACTTTTTTTTTTTTTTTTTTCGATGGAGCACCAGAGTAATGTGCCTGTAACGATAGCTCACATAAAACGATAGCTCTCATAAGACTTTCAAGTGAGTTGTTGGTATTCCTTGCTTACATTCTTCTAACTCTTGCAGATACCAGTTATATTCTGCTTCCTCTGTCCTGCATTAACTCCACTATCTAACCAGAATTACCGTATTCCATCTCACCCTACTTTTTGAGCTGACTCGAATGCAATATTAAGGTAAGTTTTGCCTGCATTAGATAATAATATGTATTAACACAAATGTATATTTTGGCTCTATATATGATTCCTTACCCAGTGGTTAGTGAAATTTCGGGTTAGCACTGCTGGAGCAAAAGATCGAGCAGGGTTCATGCTGGCTCCGGTGTAATACATCTAGACAGACATAAAAAGCAAAGTTAGACCTCATATGAACATTTTATTCAATGTTGTAGTTTGGGTACAGTACAATATAATATAATTAATTACTGTATCGTTATTATAAAATATACTATTGACATTGTCAATTAATCATCCCCAGATTGCAGCATTCTTATAAAGAAAGTGTAGACTAGAGTAGGACATATGTAAAAGAAGCATGCTGCATGCAAATATTCTAAGCAAAAGGTTATTACCTTTCCGTCCTCATTGTACCACAAGAATTGTGTATTTAGGTTTAATAGTGATGTCTTGTCATGGAAACCTGGTGAATATGCTAGCGTGTTTGCATGGTGGGATGGACTCACAGGTCCACAAATGAATGTGTTTTGTTTTCTTTTACTTACCCCAAAGAGATGACCCAGAGTCAAGGAGAATCCAATAGCTAAGGCCACAGATCCCAGACGACCATTCCTCCTCTCATCATAAGTGGCAAAGATGCACAGCACAAATTGGAGGGTCAGAAATATCTCCACTGTAGTTGCTTGGCCAATGCTCACACCAGGATGAAGCTGTGCATAGTGAAATATGAAAAGAAACATCAGTTGATTGAAAAAACTAGTTCTATTCATTAAAACATTAACAATATTATGTTTCGTGAGATGTATTACTAGGGTTTATTTTTCAATATTTAGAGACAGTGGAAAGTAAAACAGTATTGATTAACATGGCTATTGATGAGCACAGTACAGAGTAAGCAATCTCTCAGTCATCACAGATATTTTTGGATGTCTTAAAAAGATAAATGTGACGTGATGTTGTGCCCTGTACACCTGTGCAGTTTTGTTAAAAATGTAATTTTATATTACTCCACTGATATGGATAATATTTTTCGCTACAAACTTACCAGTCCAAGTACAAAACAACAATATAAGGTGACTAGCTTCTCACACAGCATGCATATGTATTTTTTGTAAAGCTAATATTTTAGCCCATAGTAATTTATATGTAGCAGATGTGAGCAGCATTTAGTTCTCAAACTGGCAATTCCATCAGGCAATGCACTTACTGGCATAGTGATTCTTTCTACCCATTACAAAAATTATATCTTGTATACAGACCATCTAAATCTGATAGTCATAGTTTCATTATGCCACTATTAAACCAACACTAACAATAAACACCAATAACGCTTTTAGAGGTGTAAAACTTTGTTTAGAGAAGAAATGTGCTTTTTAACATAAAAAGAGCACAACATTGTGATCTGAAAATATTTAGTCCTGGAAGGATGAAAATGTGCAAATAAAAAAAACTGTTACACTGGTGTTCATCATCACTACAGTACATGTGTTTTTTCTACAGAGGCAAATAATTAAAAGCCTTACACATTTTAATACATACGCGTCATCGGTAGCATTAGAACTGGAGAGGTTTTGACCACTGGAGTGAATAGTACCTTGTTTATCTAACACAGACTCCGTATGTGTGGAGATTTTCTTGATCATTTGCAAGTTAAGTTTATCTAATCTCATGGGATGCTGTCAGCTAATGCGAAACAAAGTGCACACTTCTGATTTTAGTGGAGAGCTGAACACATGGTGAATACAGTCTGTGACTTAAAAAATTGTTTTTTTAAAGATAACACAGAATGAAACCTGAAGGAAAAGTATTATTACAGTTTAGTAGTTCTTATAAACTAATTTAAAATATAAAGAGGCCTATGTCTTTTTCTATCACAACATTTGGTGGAATACATTTTTTTCATTATATAGCAAGAAATGGTTAATCATCTTACTAAAGTTTCATTACTATTTAGAGAGCCATCTGACAGCAATAGAAGTATGAATTTGCAAAATATACTGTTGTCTTACTTAGTGCAGCTCAATATTATTGGTGGAATAACGAACCATAACTATCATTTTTGTTGGAAATAAATGCAATAATGCACTTTTTTTTTTTTTGATATGATATGTCATCTATTTTGCTTTATCATTATATTCATCTTTATATACCTAAGTAAAATTCATAGAAAATATGTTCTACTGGGATAGGGAATTTACAGAACTCCAAACGCTTTGTATTACAATTATCCTAAAGGTAATTCAGACAGTAGGCTGAGAATCATCAGAGGTTTATTCACTAAAAATTGTGGTGAAATAAAATGTGAACTGCGGAAATCAGCTAGATCTGCAAAGATAACCAAGTTGATAAATTTCCTTCAGCTCAACTGTTAATGCCTGATTTTTTCAGTTCACGTGTCTGTTCACCAAAAAGCTCTTTGCAGTGTAGATTTCATACTCTATAGCAGCTGGTGTGTAAATTGTTCCATATGTGCTATACGAACTAAAAGGCCACAGAATCTTAGTGTTCTAGTTATAATTAGCAAGGTTTTTATAATCTGCATCCTTGAAGTGCAACATTATTAATTAAATTTTTTAAGTATCCAGTAAGAACGTCCACTTGTGTTTGCAAAAAGTTTTGATAATTAAGGTTATTTATCTACTCTAAAATGTTCCCTTGTTTTCTGCTTACGACTTATACACATGTTGCCTCCTAGCAAACTAAATAATTCTAGAGGGAGTGTTTTTGTGAGTGTGCTAGTTCACAACTAAAAAGTCAATGGTATATTCAGTATAACAAGCATTTAAATACAAAATATGCAGTGGATGCAAGAAAAACCACACAACTGGGAAATTTATCCTTTCAGAATATTTTCTTGTGAGTAATTACCGTGTTGAGAGCCAAGTTGCCACGGATTGCTGCAGGGGTAACGCCATACAATACTGCAGCTCCGGCTACTGCGCCCAGCAGTTGTGCTGCGATGTAAAAAATGGCACGAAACAGTGACATCTGAGAGCCGATGAGGAATGCAAAGGTGACTGCTGGGTTAATGTGGGCACCACTGACATGGCCAACAGACTGAACCATAGTGGCCAAGGCAAGACCAAAGGCTAATGCAATGTGCAGGACATTAGTAGGCCCAGCTGCCCACTTCAGAGATGCACCCAAACCAAAGAAGACATAGAACATTGTAGCAAAGAATTCTGCAAAAACCGCTCTCCAGAAGGAGAAGGAGCGGAATTCCCACATGATTGCGGGCTGTGTATGAGGCAAGGGAGGAAAAACAAGGGGCAGATGGAAGCTCAGTCAGTGGGAGATCCCCCTAAAAATGTAACTGGAGACCCACTAAAATTTTAAGAAAAATTAAAAATCAAAGTTACTAAACAAAAAGGTTAAGAATGATTAAAGCCTACAAAGGAAAATGAAACGTTAAAAAATACAACTCAGAAAAGCCACGGACAGAGTAACAGCTCCAAACTCCTAACTGAAGTGGATACTTCCCCCCCAACCTGTTTATAGAGTGGCGGGGGGATTTATAAGGGGCAGAGATTGTGACATGTTTAATCCCTCCATACAGGTTCACACCACCCCCAGAAAGGAGGGGTAGAATGCCTGAGAGCAGCTGTTTAACTCTTTACTTGAATACTGTCCCCTCCCCCTTGGTAGCACATGATATAAGGACACAACAGCAAGTTTTGTCAGATATTAAATTTGGAGCCCTTCACTAGTGCCTATAAAACAGACTGAAACAGAAATGTTCCAAATAGTTTTTCTCATAGCTTGGAAGTAGTTTAAGAATTGCACCTATCATTAACTTATGCACTGCAAATTACCTTTGGTAGAGAAATATCTATATGCAATGGAGACACAAACATAATAATAACACTCTCCTGGTTACATTGGCCCAATTATATTCCTGTGCAGTTAAACGCCAATGATAGATCTGCAAGCAGTGTCTATGATAATGATGACATAGGACAATAACATAAAAAGTAATAGGATTTTGTGTGACTGCAGTGTAATTGCCTAAAGTTTGAAGGAATGGGATTAAGGAAGTTTATTTGTACTTCTTATGTGCAGCCAAATGCTCAAAATGGTGTCTTTAATGTACTGTGAGACAGAACATTTATTATCCTTGGAACTTCCTAGTTCTTCCGTCACTTCAGCTACCCAGGATGGATGTATTAGCAATGTATTAGCATTGTCCCATGGCCCAAGAAATTATTCATATACCTAAAGATCATTTTATATTTTTTATATCATTATGATACTTAACCATCACAGGTAATAGATATCCTAAATAAGGCACTCCTTAATTACCTCAGTTAGCAAATATGTTTTAGTAACACACGATAGATAAGTACAATACAAACTTTTGATACTTCACTGTGGACTATAATATTAATAAGGAATCATTGATATGTTTCTGTCAAACAGAGTAATGTATTTTATTAACTTTTTGGGTCTTTGTGGAATAAATCAAAATAACTTCCTCTCTGATACGCAAAGAGTTAAATATATATGTCACAACAGTGTATAGTTAAGGTGTAAATAACAATGACAGATAACCACCTCCTCGTCTGGCACCCTCCACAGCTGATTTTGTTGCACCGGCAGTTTGCATCTGAGCTGGGATTTTGCCACTGTGAACAATTCTCTGACTCCTTTCAGTCTGGGGATGGTATCCAAAATCCACAGCTCCCCTATGGGATTATAGCATGTGCAGTTGGGTTTGTTTGGAAAGCGCTGTGCGAGCATCCTGTAGAACAAAGGCACTTGCTGTGTGTGAGGTTTCTTTCAACTTAGATCCCTCTCACTGTCTATGTGCTGCAGTGTCAGCTTTCACCATTCCTAAAATGTAAATGCCAATATGTATAAATAAATATAATACGTAAGTATGTATTTCTTTACATTATTTTGCATGGAAAGGTTACTTATGTCACAAACCTTTTGCCTTGTGCCTTTTTCCACCAGAGGGAGTGCCATAGCATTCTACGGCTTGTCTAAAACTTCAGAAAGCTGAGAAAGTGTATGCTAATACAATATAGATATTTCAATAATTAAACTACTGAAGAAAAGATGACGAAGTTATCAACTTCATAAAATCAGTGGTTGTGTGAAGAAGGTGTAATAGTTTTTTTCCTGTATGAGAAAAATAATAGTATTGATACTATTCAATAAGTGAAAAAACTATCCAGATAATCCAGAGTATTAGTACTTTTTCTCCTTGGCTACGTAACAAGCCGTTTCAATGTCTTTCATTACATGAACTAGTAATTCCAAGTGTTAGCTATAATCTTCTATCAGCATAGATCAAGGTCATCCAAGTATGTTTTTTAGGTGTTTTTCATGTGATCAGGAATGCATGCATTGACACACTTAATCATGTATTGCTAGCTGTAATGAAGTGTGCCAAGGGTGGTCGTCCACTGGAAGGACAGTCTGCCTGCAATAGTTTAATAAAGGCTAATAGGATGCCTTCGTGCTTTTGAGAATACAGAGTTATCTGAGCTGTATGGTCATTTCCACCAAAGATTGAGCCTTCACCTTGATGTGCAGTATTACAGGGTTACCTGACTGGAGCAAGGAAGACATAGGTAAATCCGCTTGAACATTTTAGATTAACCAAATGTAATACAAAAAAATAGAGATCAAGCAGAGTTAGTGCCAAAGCACTGAAAACCAAGAATAAACCATACCTGAGTCAAAGCCAAAAGGAATAATGCAGTGAAATCAAAATATTTTAATTAATTCAAAGCTAAAGCCAGAAGTTGTAACAAGAGTGATAAATACAAAAGATATAAACCAGAATCAAAGCTAAGTTTAGAACCAGATGCAGGATGAGTACCCCTTATCCAGAAATCCGTTATCCCAAAAAATTGGGAAATTTGCCATTTTCCATACATAACTTACATAACTGTAAGAATGCAAGCACACAACTGTTGAATCGCTGTCCTGCCCCCGTAAGCTGCAATATATTCTCTCCATGCATTCTTAGATTTCCCCATACCCACAATCAGAAGAGTTAAGCAATACAAAGATATACCTTGTCCTACTTTGGATTTAGTCATACACATACCTTAACAATCCAGTAGCGAGGGTTGTGCTGTTATCACAACATTTTTATTGATGTTAAGCTCTCAGATAATCCAATAGAAAATACACAAATAGAAAAAGATTCCAAACATATAATGTTATCACATTAATAATAAAGTAATTTTACTGGTTTACTAGAATACAGATCAACAACATTCAGCTCACAAAAAGAAAAACCTTCTACTTTTGCACATATATTTTGTAAAAATAATATTTATAGATATCAAAGAGCAGTGGGGGGCTACATGTAAAGGAGTCGCACAACAAATTAGGTGTAATACTTATGTGGAAAAGCTTGCACCTGTATCAAAACTATTTGTCACTGGTTTAGCTCTTATTATGGTGGCTACTTTCACCATTTTATGTATCACAAGAGAAGTTTGTTTATGGCACTACTTTTTCATGAATTCGTTTATAAACGATAGTTAAGATAGGCATGTTACATAAGCGCACAAGATAATAATGGCACAATTTGTGTGTTCTGTATTTTATGTACGCTCCTGTTTGCGCTCAGATTGCCGGGCACGTGCCGCAGTCTGTGTGGCAGTTGAGAGGGAGGAGTGTGACACACTTGCTGCTTCCACAATTTCAATGTCCTTGCAGGTGAGGCAAGCAACCAGTTTTTCCTTCGAAGCACTAGAGGCAAAGAAGAACTCATAAGAAGCACCAGCCATAAATGCCCCAAGTACTGGTCCAATCCAATACACCTAAGAACAAAGCAGAATTAGCATCTAGCTAACAACAACAAAAAAGTAAAGGTAATCACATATCTATTTTCAGTAACATTTTCTTTACAGTATATTTAAACTTGAGTTTTGTTTAACATTTTTTCCTACAGGTTTTAATCCACCCCTGTATTAAAAAACTTATAAAACAGTTTGGTTTGTAGACTTCTCCACTATGGTGTATAAACAGTTAATATCCTTTGATGATAGCCACTGGTATATCCACAGAGGCGGCTCTCTAATTAGACAAGTTAGGGGTCGGCTAAGGCCTTGCGCTTGTGGGGGCCTCATGGCTGCCTAACTCACGTAATTGCTTTTTAGGTGACAGGGGAGCTTAACATTGCCTGCGTGTTGTGTGTAGCAGTGTTAAGCCCCAACACACTAACCTCAGTGCCATTGGCGTTGGCACTTTAAGGGGTGGCATGCCGCCTTCACTGTGATCCTGTTTTGTTTTGGGACTTCGCATGCGGTCCTGCCAGTGCAATATTTACCGTGAAGCACCCAGCGCCCCCCAACACTGACCAGCAGTGGAAAAAAACGCATGGGCAGCCCGATCATCGTGATTGGGGTGCCCATGCGTTTTTTCTTTAGGGACGGAGTGATATGTGCAGGGTCACGTGACCTATCTACACTCACCGTGGAGGGCCGTAGGATACCATGTTGCCTGCCACCAGGGATCAGGGTAAGTCCTGGGGTGATGGGGCATGTAATGGAGGCTTATAATGGGGGTGATGGGGCATGTAATGGGGGTGATGGAGGCATGTGATAGAGGCGTGTAATTGGAGTTATGGAGGTGTGTAATGGGGGTGATGGAGGTATGTGATGTGGGTTAATGGGCATGTCGTGGGTAGGGGGGGTGCCCAATTTTGTCTGCCTAGGGCAGCACAAAACCAAGATACACCGCTGGGTCTTGTGCTACTCATGGATCACACGCAATTAACTTTATGAACACTTTATAACTTTCTTGAAACACTTCAACTTTCCAATAATACCACTTACCGTTGACCATGGAATATCTAGTAGTGATGAAATTTCACAAACTTGACTTATTGCAAAGGTGGCACAGTACCACACTTGAATTCACTGAGCTCCTCAGAACACCCAGGTTTCCTGGTTGATTACTTTTTCAAATTTAGTCTACTACTGCCTGTTTTGCCATTTGAAGTGCAATGACTAATTGAATTATCAGTGCATTCCATGATATGTAGGGTACAGCTGTATTTGTAAAATGTAAAGGCCTCATCCAGCAGATTGTGCTTCAGCCGAACTACATACCTTACTGCAGGAGTCAATCTGGTTTAACTTTATTAGCCTTATAAATATGCAGTTTTGTTTGATCAGCATTGATTTGAACTTTCTAGACTGCTTTTGGATTACTGTTAAATAAATACCCATATTATTCTATGGCTCATTGCGGTAAATAAAAAAAGTAATGTACACACATGCATTTCTGATCATGTGGCCCCTTTTATTTCTGGTTATGTGGCCCACCTCAGAAAAAACATGGGCTCCCCAAACTTACTAGAAATATATATAAGCAGCACTAAAGGCCTACAGCTACTGTGACTTCATTGGAATATATGTCACCTGAATGAATCCTTATTTATGGATTAAATATTACGTGATTTGTGTCATTTTCTTCTCATTTAAAACTATAGTTTGAGATGTACTTTAATGAAATGGAATACAAAAGCAATATTTATAAAAATTCATCACATAGGTGATCTGATTTGTGCAAATAATCTAGGAGTGCATTCTAGGAATTACTCTGAGGCTCATTGTGACAATTTGTTTAACACAAGTTCTCATCTATTGTATTTGATTCTGTATGACAGGTTAGCACCTCCATCTCAGTATAATGAAGACAACACTTTCCTTTCCAATGTATTCTCACCCAGTGATATTCCCAAATCCCTGTGACAACTGCTGGTCCTAACGATCGTGCTGGATTCATACTGCCACCTGAAAAATGACCCTGTGTGGTGAAACAAAAGGCAGAAGTAAGAGAGGAATAACTAACGGAACAGAGGAGATATATATCATGTTGAGTCTGTAACTAAGAAGCTCACTTCACACTCAAATATTTCCATTTATAGCAATAAATAAAAAAGTTACTGAGTAAAGAATTTATTTTATGGGTATGTTCCCCACAATCTAAATAATATATCTGCACTAGTAAGATAATTAAGTGTTTGAGTGTTTTTAATGCAAATTGTAATAAAATATTGAGATAGTGAATTTTGAGATTTATTAGTGACAGTATATATAAGGATACTACATTGAAATGCTGGCTTCCTTAATGGAGCATGAGCTATAAGCAGTGAGTTATAATTAATAAAACCTCAACATTTTCAAACATTGTCATAAAATAGAATGTCCAAGGAAAAGTAAGGGGAGTGTGTGCTCACAAACTGGCAGGTTCACTATGAAATATCCAGCTCCAATGTTTGATCCGGGTGCCTTCTGCTGGTGTATGGCTAACACCCAATTCAGTAGATATGAGCAGGAAAAACGGCACTCACGGTATGCAGTGAAAAACGTAATTTTTAAACTTGTGCAAATAGCATATCATATATCCTCACGGCAACAAATGGGAAAACAATCAAAGGTGACTCACAGCATAATGCGTTTCACGCGTAGCGCGCTTAATCATATGCTAATTAATATATGATTAAGCGCGAAACGCGTCATGCTGTTAGTCACCTTTGATTGTTTTCCCATTTGCTGCTGTGAGGATATCTGATATGCTTTTTGCACAAGATTAAAAATCATGTTTTTCACTGCATTTCCTGCTCATACCCATAAAATAGAATGACCTATGGTGAAATATTACATGAAATATAACAGTGTACTGTAATTTCGCAATGATGCAGAAGAAATTGAGGACACTCTTTTGGGAATAACCCGTTCATGCACTAGTGGTGGGTTGAACTTCTAACATTCTGATCTAAAAGTTATGATATTACAATATGCCCTGATTGATCAAATTTCATTGGAAGGTAGAAGGACTTTGGTCCAAGTCTGGAAGCTATCAACTGTTTCTACCATACGAATAGTGAAAAACTTAATTTGAGGTGCTGTTGAACTGTATAACTTGACTGCTATAGTTCACGACACCCCTAAATTCTTCAAAATAATGACAAGGCACAACGTGGGTTATAATGGCAAGGTACCCCGTCTTTACTCCCCCCCCCCTTTTTTTTTTTTTCTCTTTACTTTTTTTGTACATAGCTGAATTTGAATCTGCAATTCTTACCGCTGCTAAACCGCCTGCAATAAGAGAGAAGCCAATTGCAAGTCCCCCTGGTTCTGTAGTATCTCTATGTCTGCGATCATCCACAGCAAAGATTGTAAATGCCAGCTGAAAGGTAGAGAAAACTTCCATGCCCAGAGCCTGTGCAGCATTTCCTTTGCTACTTACCTATGAGGGAAAAGTGGTTAGAGTCAGTGTAATTATAACTTTGTCCTACAGGTTGAGTGACAAACCATGGTGTCTCAGGGTTACAATTTCCCAAAGTCTAACATCTACACTGGGCAGTGAAGATGTTTTACTGTGTTAAGGGTTTCTATAGTATGCCAATGAATGGCAGGTTTGTATTTAATAGTACGCCAATGAATGTTTTTGCATCTTTATGATAGTGCTGAAATTTTAAATAATGGAAACTCATTGAATTTGCATCTATCTTTATTTTTGCTGTCAATATTTGTACACTAATTGAGCCTACCTAATTCCCACTGCTAATATTAAACAGAGAGACCATTTTTCTCTAAAAAGAAGGTCATCAAGATTCACAGAGATGAGAGGATATATTTGATTGGGAAAGAGAGTGTCACAAGTGGTCAAAGCGAGAGAGAGGCAATTCAGAACATTAATAATGAGTTCCAGCTGTGCACTTAGGGACTAGAACATTCTCCAGAACTTATTTGTGCAGAGTGACATTGAACTTACTTTGGTAACCATCTGATTGCTCATATATGTTGGAACAGATACATAGAATATAGCCGAGGAGCATGTGGCCCCAAGACATTGGGCGACAGCAAAGGCCAATCCATGGAGCAAGTCTAATTTCCGTGCACACACTAGAGCAGATGTAATAGCTGGATTCAACTGAGCACCACTGATGTCTCCAAAGCACTGCACCAAGCTGACCACTGATAGTCCTGCCGCTAATGCCGGAGCAAGAGCGTTGGATTGTTCTTTCCCTATTCCAAAACAGGAGGCCCCTAGTACAACAGACACAAGCATAAAAGTTCCAAGTGCCTCTGCCAACACTGAGCGCCAGAAACGGCGTCGCCTCAACTCCTGCAAGACAAATTAAATCATAAACATTGATTAGAATGGATGATGAGTATACAAATACAGTTGAAAGGGAAGGTAAGAAAATGTAGTCTATACATGGTGCAGGTGAAGCCAAACATATATGTTAAATTATATACTTAGTATATAATCTTTTGGCTGTTTCCTGGTCCTGTGTACTTTTGATGATCATAGTACCTAACAAGTTGGTGCATGCTTGGCATTGGATAATCGCATGTTGTATTTTTATATCTAGATAACTACAATTAATAACTTTTTATCCCTACACTATTTGGTTGACACAAAATATTTATGAAATTATAGTCCATTTAAAGTGTCCTGAAAAAAATTACAATTTATAAATAATGAAAAAGCTATAACTTGCCATTTAATTTTGATTACAAATTATTAGCAACTGGCAAGACTACATATATGGCTGCTACAACACGTGTGTGCATATTGCACCTTACCTAAATGGTAACATGAGCATCTCTTAAAGGGACTATCTAATGCAGAATATGCTTCTTCCCAATATTAATGTGCTTTCAAGGTACTTTAAAATGAGTAAAAGTAATTTTTTTTTTTTTTGCTGCATGAATCAATGAGGATAATTTCATTCAAATGAATGGAATTTGCTGTCTTTCTAGTGATGTCATTAGGCTGTTGCACTGTTAAGAGATCCTACTGTGTACAAGAGAATGGTCACTTAGAGTCCACACAATGTATTCAATTACAGGAGCACAGGAAGTGACTAAATTAAACAAAGCTTTATATCCTCGGTGTCTATATAATCAGTGCTGCCGCACCTGCAGTAAACATGCAGAGTAAGCTGGGGAGAGCTTGAGTCAAATATTAAAAATGTAATTTATGCAGAATTCTGCATCAAATCACACTGGAAAAAAAGGCTGTACCATACAAGCAGTAATCTTCATCTTGCACCAAAGTGAGTTTGGGGACCTTTTTTGTCCCTTTAATGCTTGCTGTGCATTTTAGAGTTCGCAGTCTTTGCTGTTGACGTTGCCTGCAGGGGTCTAGGACACTTCAGAGCGGCAACTTCAGCGCAGCAGTTATAACGCGGACGCGGCTATGTAAGAGCTGACAGTTCAGCGCTGAACTATCTGCTCTTACAAACGTACAAGTTAAAATAAAATACCCCTCCTAATAAATGAATCCCCCCCCCCCAAAGTGCCCCCCAAACCCTAATACTAAAATTAACCCCCAAACACCAGTACTAAAATTAACCCCCAAACCCTAATACTAAAATTAACCCTGAACCCTAAAAACTAATTCTAACCCCCTAAACCCTAATTCTAACCACCCTAAACCCCAATACTAAAATTCTAATTCTAACACTCTATCTTCTAACTCTAACACATTAAAACTCACCTTTAGCTATGAAATGTCCTGTGATTAAATATCCCGCGAGCTGTCGTGTGGTGAAGTGTCCCATCCCCTGCCTGCAGACTATAAGATTTATTGCATATACTCATATGAAGATGATATTGTGCTTTAAAGTGACACCATGCTATTTGTCATGACAGGTACTAGTTTTTCATGTCATATGCTAGTTTGGTTTGTTGTTTTTTTCTACATAACTGCGCCCTGCAATGATTTCTTTGCTCAGTTTTCAAAATGTAAGGGAATGAATCTTTCTATTTACAAATGTGACATATTATATATTATTATTTTGCAATTGATATTAACATTGCAATTTATCTTTAATGCTGAGTAGTTGAAACTTGGGCTGCAAAAAAAAGGGTTTTATGTAGTACTAACTCTAGGGTTAAGGTTAGAGTTAAAAAAAAAAAAATTTAAAATAAATAATAATACATTAGATAAAAATAAGAAGTTATTCCTTAGAGGACCAGTGACATGTTATGTCTGTCTGTGGTCCTCTAGGTATATTTTATTTAAAAAAAAAAAAAAGACTGCTAGTGCTTTCCATTGGCCCCCAGCAGTAGACAGAGGCCCACAGCAGCTGGATATATGATCCATGCAGCCGCATGGTAGCAAGGATAGCAACAATCTGTGCTTCCTACTATACACCACATTTCCTATGATGCTATGGTAGCTTTTGGCTGGCTGAGCATGATAGGAAATGTAGTCACAAGCATTACTTAATAAATACATGTTTTAAAGCTGCAATGACCATATCCTAAATGTGTCCCTGTACCTGAAACATAACCCTCGCAAACTTATACATGTGGGGCACCGTTATACTCAGGGGTTTTGTTTCGTAATAAAATAGAACAATCCTTTAAATTCACACCTAAAGTTCAAAGTGGGTGGAAATAAAACACGCACAAAATTACTACGCCAAAACTTGTCAAAGATTGGTGATAAATAAGACTGAATGAAAAGTGTCAAAATACACCAAGTTGAATACCCTGGGATGTGTACATGTGGGGGGTTATTCTGGGTTCATTGGTGTTACAATATCACTAACGCTAATTTTTTTTTTTTTTTTAAATGAAAATAAAACAGCTATATGCATCTTGTATTTAATAACCTATAACATGCTAAAAAAAACAAATAAACATTGGGTATTTATAAACTCAGGACCAATATTAAAATCTATTTAGCAGGTTTTTTCATTAGCTTTTGGAGCTTAATAAAAGATTTTACAAAGACAAATCAGGAAGTGTTGTTTTTTTTAAATGTTAACCATATTTTACTATTTTTTTGATAATACAATAAAGGATATGAACAAAACAATGGCATCAAAAGAAAGCCCTTCTTGTCCTGAAAATAATATATATATAATTTGTGTGGGTACAGCAACCGACCAAGAAGAAAATTAAAGCTAAACACTAACACCTCAGAAGTGCTCGGTCACTAACACACAACATTTCAAAAACAGTCCGGTCATGAAGTGGTTAAAAACTGGCTAACAGTTCTGTTCATGAAGCTATAATACTCATAATTTCTTGTTTTAGTTTTTTGCAACTATGTGCCATATACATGCCAAACTCTGTTTTACACTGTACATAAGTATGTTTGTAAAGTAACTTTCATAATCATTTTTACAGGTGTTGTGCCTGATTTAGTGTTAAAGCCTCATAACATTTCATTGAACATGATGTTGCTACATATTTGTGTTGTAGCTCACAACTTTTAAAAATATGTCTAAATCTAGATGTATCTTTATAAAGCTCACCTCTTCTAAGCTGGTTATTACGTTTTGTTTAAATTTGCATTGTTTTCTTAAATAGATAAAAACATTCAAACATTTTCAAAATGTGAAATCATGAGCCGATTTAAATCCAGTGGAACAAACGACAATATATCCCGTCTCACCTGCATCTAGAGGAAAACAGCAGATTTCTGATAATAGGCTAATTTTAAGTCTAGAGTTATCTGGGAAAATGTGGATGTCAAGCAAACCCTCTCTCAAGGCAAAAGCACACCAGGCCTAGATCTCAAAGAGTGACAGAGAATACCTAGTTTTAAGGTATTTCCTTACAAATGATAGCGTTTACATAAATAAGGAGCATGGTTAATGGTCTATGAAGCCATGACAAAATATATAAGTTTATATTAAAGCCTCCCCGATTGTATAAAGCTGTATAATGAACATCTGAACTTTAGAGCATGGATTTATATTTTGGAGCATCTAAATCAGATCCTCCAAAAGATCATCTAATAACAGGATTAAACTGCTGTAGAAATGGGTATTACAGATATAGAGAAAAAAAAAACAATAACACAAGCAATTAGAGCAAAAGATAGATACATCCAGAGGTAAACGGAAAGATAACAAGAAAAGGGAGACACACATTAGAAATATTAATTTCCAAAGTTAATTTGCCAGTTGGTAAGGAACAAATCAAAAGCTGTACTTGTTCTTCACTTACCTCTTTGATAACCATCCTGTTATTGTGCCCCCAAATATTTGAACTAGTAAAATAACACCTCCAATGTAATTAGTTCTTCTCTGGATCACGGTCATAACATAAACCATTCTCTGTGCACCATAATCTCTTTTTGACAGTAGAAGCACTCCATTATATAATTTACTGTTATTCTCAAATTCTTCTTCCTGTGAAACCCAAAGAGAAAACCTTAGCTTCTGTTGTGACTAATGGCTATATCCCTCAGGTTACCTTGGTGACTATTGGGCCATGGTTTCTGGGCCCCTTTCATCTTCAAACAAAAAAAAAACATGAATAAAAACAAAAAACACCATGAAAGGAAATTATTTAAAACACATTCAAATCATGAGCAGCTCTTCTCTTGAATTTGTCGGCTACAGCTTTACATTTCTCAAAAGCTAAATTATGTGGATTACATTATAAAATATATTAGCTTCAATAAATTAATTTCTAGGAATAAATAGAAGGTTTGAATCCTTCATTCAAAACAGTGGTAAGTGCCTACATGTTGGACATTTACTGGACTTTGTGACATTTAATTATGCACTGATACAGCCCAAATCAAAATTAATTTAAATAACTACATTACTGTGATATATATATATATATTTCTGTAGACTTTTTTTTATTAAAAATGATAGCATTTACATAAATAAAGCATTATATATTAACATGGCAATAACAAATCATCTACATTTATATTAAAGTCTTCCCACTTGTATAAAGCTGGATAATGAACATCTGAATAATCATTGGATAACAGGATTAAACTGCTGGAGAAATTGGTTCACACATTTTTTTTTCAAGCACTGTGTAGGGTTATACTGCACTGTTTGGGGTTTTCTCAATTGGTCCTAATATTCCCAGATACACTGGGGATGGTTACATAGGGTAGGGGAAACAATAGATGCCCATCAACTTCAATATTATCAAATTATGCATTGTTGTGCCATTTGTGTTCCAGAACTGTGTGGAGCTTAACCTGTTGCTAGCTTAAAAGCCACTGTAAAGACCAGCAGATCAGTGATTGCATCTGAGGAATACAGTGGGGAAATCCGCTTTTTGATTATAAGTGACAAAACATGGAAAAACTGCACAAGACATTGAAGGGACAATGGTGGTGTAGCCTGATAGTGCTCCCGTCAGGTTAGGATTCATCTGCAGTTTATAGATCTCTAATCTGAAGTCTACCAGAGGTTGATGTTTTCTGTTTTAGAAAATATTTGTACTACAGTTGTTGCAGTCCTGTATATGGTACAGCATGAATCTAAACAAGACTCCCAAAAGACCAAAACTGTTGGAAGGTAACCCATGTACACGGCCGATCCTAGGGTCATGGACGCCTGCGTACAGGATTTTTTTGGGGCGCTCCTGTGGGCGTGGATTTATTACTGGCTCCTCCCCTTTGCAAATGTCCATTCCAAAAATGCCCACTCAGACACACACATGTGCAAACCTACCTCTCTCACATACCCATCCTGCCACTCAGACACACATGTAAACCTGACACTCACACTCCCATCCTGCCAATCACTCAGACACACACATGTAAACCCGACTCTCACACTTCCATCCTGCCACTCACTCAGCTTCACACATGTAAACCTGATGCTCACTCAGACTCATACATGTAAACCCGACTCTCACACTACCATCCTGCCACTCACTTGGACTCACACATGTAAACCCGACTCTCACACTCCCATTTTGCCACTCACACACACGTGTAAACCCGACTCTCACACTCCCATTTTGCCACTCTCATACACATTTCATGCTACTTACTCAGGCAGACATATGTAAACTTATATGCATACATATTTATTTATTTATTTTATCAAAAAAAATTAAAAAAGGGGTCTAAAACTTAGAAGGTGAATTGTGTTCCTTTTACCCACATAACAATATATAGATAATTCTACATAATTTAACCCCTTTGCGACAATGGACATGCCTGACACATCCTGCGGTGAAACAAGCAGGTTTTTGATCAATGATAGCGAAAACCACTCTGACGGTGCTGCTCTATTGCCTCGATGTGAAGGCAATAGCCAGCACCGAAATTCCAGCTCTTGGGCACCCATGATCGCTCCACGGATGGGAGCATGCTCCTGCAATATGTCTATGCCCTCTTGAGGTCACAGCTTCGGAAGTGAAAAAAAAATCCACTTCCGGCCATCTGAATATGTTGCTTGATTTCCCCTAGAGGCAGTCAGCAACATTGCAATGAAAAAAAAAAAACGTAATTAGCTTAAATATAGGGTTAGGGTTAGATTAGTAGCTAGGGTTACAATTATTTTAGGGTTAGCATAAGGGATAGTGTCACAATTAAATTAAAATATATTAAGGGTTAGAGTTGTGGTTAAATTTAGGGTTAGGGATAACATTTTTTTTTTTTTTTTAAAGCTTTATTGAAATTTCACAGGATACATAAAAATAAACCATCCACAAAAATTTTCTCTAGCGATACATGGTCAGAATATTACATAAATAACATAAATGAACTTATACATAAATAATAATTAATCAAAGGATAAGGGTGAAAGAAAAAAAAAGAGGGGAGAAATAAAAGGGAATTCAATAATACCCCGGCAGTGTGTACTTCCTACCTCATCTATGTGAATAAAAAAGTTGGGTTCTATCAAATACTAAAATCCACTTGAACAATCCTCCCAGATCTTAAGAAGCTCATAATATTGAACCATCCTATCATTTATTGTATAATACATCCTTTCCATTTTTAAATTATACTCACTTAGATTACGTAGTTTTTCCTTAGTTGGGATTGTAGGGCTTTTCCAACCTCTACCCAGTAATGTTTTACTAGCTAACATTATCTGATCCATCACCTTCTGTGGCCAAGTGATACGTTGAGGAAATACATGTAAGATTGCTAGCAAAGGCGACTTAACTATGGTTTTCTTCAGTAACCTATCTATTAGTATGTATACGTTAGACCAATATACTGTGAGTTCCGGACAGTCCCACCATATATGTAACATTGTCCCTGGTCGGTTACAGCCTCTCCAGCATAAGTCTGAAGACATCCCGTACATTTTTGCCAGTCTAGTTGGGACATAGTACCATCTGAATATTATTTTCTTAGTGAGTTCTACATGATTGGCATTATGTGAAACCTTGTGTGGGAAATTAATCACCTGTTTCCATTCCACAGGAGATAAGTGAGTGTCCAACTCCTTTTCCCAGGCCCGAATAAAGGGAAGGGAGCCAAACATAATGGGTGCTTGTAATACTTTATAACATATAGAGAGACCCTTCTTTATACCGGGCATCTTAAGACATGTAAAAATAAGTTTATTCGGGATGTGTCCAGGTAGTGAAAGCATGTGGGGGGTATGCATAAGAACCTGTTGCACCTGAAGATATTTTAACCAATCCTTATCACTTAGATCATATTGGGCTTTTAGGTCTGAGAAAGATCTCATCTTATGATGGGTATAAAGGTCACCCAGATTTGCAATTCCCTTATGCTGCCACGTCTTCACATTCAGGTCGGTAACTAATCGTTCTAGGCCTGATATAGGGGTGGCTATTGAAAGTTTAGACAATTCAGGAATTGTTAACGCATATTGTTTCCATATTTTTAGGGTAATGTCGATACTTGGTAACCCACAGGAAAATGGTTTCAAATGCTTTGTCCATAATACATCAATTAGCCTGTGTGGATGGCAGATCACGTCTTCTACATCCACCCATGCTATTTCACCTGGTGCGCAGTAAGACATTAGCGATTGGGCCATACACGCTGTTTGGTAGTATTTATCTACAGAAGGAACACCCAGACCCCCCCCCCGCTCCGGAGCCATTATCAACCACTTATTGGCAATCCTAGTGGGCTTGTGGGCATGTATAAATTTATATATATCCGATTGTATAGTTTTCAGAACTGACTTGGGTATCACAATCGGTAGAGCCCGAAATATGTAAAGTAGTTTCGGCATAATAGTCATTTTTATCGCCGCTATTCTTCCTAGCCAAGTGAGGAATAAAGTCATACTGTAAGAAGATTATATTTGATGAGATGGGCCGGGTTTTTTGTGATACATACTCCCAAATATGTTATATTATCCAATCTCCATTCAAATGAGTATGCAGTTTGATGAGATCGTAAGACTCTTGGGGCCACCCCTATCGGTAAGGCTTGTGTCTTTGACACATTGACTTTGTGGTATGAAACTCTACCAAATTCATCCATAATCTCTAGGAGGTGAGGGAGCGAGTTCTGAGGATGGGACAACGAAATTATGAAATCATCTGCGAATAACCCTAACTTAATCTCTCGGCCTGGCGCGTATGGTATACCTGAAATCAAAGGATGGTTCCTAATTAACACCGCTAACGGTTCTAAGGCTAAAACGTATAGAAGTGGGGATAATGGGCATCCTTGTCTGGATCCATTCGTAATTGGAAATGGCTTCGAATGAAACCCACCATACGTGACTCTCGCCGATGGTGTAGAATATAGGGCAAAGATTGCCTGAATGTATTCTGGGGGGAATCCAAATTTGTTCAGGACTGCTCTTAAATAGAGCCAGTGGAGGCGGTCAAACGCCTTTTTCGCGTCTATAGCTAAAAATAAACTAGGAATGCTACGGGCTTTGATTATCGAAATTGTGTCGATTATCTTACGGGTATTATCAGTGCCTTGACGTCCGTGTACAAAACCTACCTGATCATAATGCAACAGACCAGGCAGTAAAAACTGAAGTTCATTGGCCAGTATTTTAGCATATAATTTTACGTCTACATTTAAGAGTGATATAGGTCGATAATTGGGGCAATGCGTCGAGGGTTTTCCTGGTTTGGGTAACGTGATAATGTGGGCTAACAGCATAGAAGGTGGGAACCCTTTAGTCTGCAAGAATTAAGAGTTCGGGTAAGATACGGAATTAAGTATTTCTGAAACATTTTATAGTATTGATTAGAAAAGCCGTCTGGGCCAGGGGCCTTGTGCTTAGGGAGCGCTTTGATAGCCTTTGCCAATTCTTCCTCCGTTATTGAGGCTGTAAGATTTGGCAAAACATGAGTTTCCAATTTTGGCAGTTCTACTTTTGCTAAGAAGTCATCTATTATATTAACCCCCGGTTGTGGTGTGTGCAGATCATTCTTTAAATTATAAAGGGATGAATAATAAGAGGCGAAGACCTCCGGTATGTCTGCTGGGTTCTGAGTCTTCACCCCTTGTTGTGAGATTATATGTGGTATAGCTCGTTTGGCATCTAATTTTTTTAACCGTTTAGACAAAAATCTGCTCACCTTATTCCCTTGAGTATAAAAGGTTTGTTTAAGTCTCTGAAGTTGCAATTGGGTGTGATGCAGTAGGATGGTTGAGATAGCCTGTTTTATAGCTATAATTTTAGACCTCCCCTGTTTGGTATGTTTAGACTTGTTATTTGTTTCTAGGATTTGGAGCTCAGACAATAACTTTTTTAATTCTAATTCTCTTTTCTTTTTCTCGTAGGATGCTATTGCTATAAGGTGTCCTCTCGTGACCGATTTATGAGCTTCCCACCCAACCTCCGCTGAGATTTCTGGCAAGTCATTGAGTTGGAAGTATTCTTCTAATACCTTCTGTACTTTTAGTTTAGTGGTGGGATTAGAGAGTAGACTGTCATTGAGGCGCCAGGAGCTCATGCCTTAATATGGGGATGATACGGATAACGTAAGGCATATTGGGGCATGGTCGGACCATTGGATTGTCCCTATTTCACATTGAGTTACGCGCTGTAGAGTGGATTTATCTAATAGAAAATGATCAATTCGGGAATAAGTTGAGTAGACTTGCGAATAAAACGTATAATCTCTAGTAATCCCATTATTAATTCTCCAGGCATCATACAATCTAGTTTCTGTTAACAGTTGTTGAAAAGCTCGGCCTTGTGAGTTCAGTGTGCGAAGGTATTTCCCTGTTGGTGTAGCAGATGTGTCAAGGGTTTGGTCAGCTATAGTATTAAAATCTCCACATACGATAGTCGCTGTGGTCGGAGTCATATTTAGACTGTTAAAAACTTTTTTAAGAAACGTGATTGACTCAGAGTTAGGGGCATATAGATGGGCAATTATGTAAGGTGAACCATTAATGGTGGCCTCTATAATGAGGTATCTACCCTTCTTATCCCTGGTAATGTTTGTTAATTGGAAAGAGAGGGAATTGTGAAACCATGCGGATACTCCACGTTTTTTCTTTGACATTGTGGCGTGAAAAACCTCTGTATATTGTGTCGTGGACATTCTGGGAATTTTATCAGTCGCAAAGTGGGTCTCTTGGGCGCATATTATTTGAGCTTTATTTTTCTTTGCCTCTTGGAATAGTAATCTACGTTTGTTGGGTGTGTTTAGCCCCTTGGTGTTGATGGATAATATTTTGATTGACATTACATCCAGTCAAAGAGAGCTATAGGCTTCCAAGCAATACTACCAGCGGCGCGCATACCCATCACAATGTACTCACCTCCTCTTTGGTTACTAATTACTACCGGGGAATTGTCCATGGCTTCTTTTGTCATAGAAATGGTCGTATCTCTGTATGGAAGATTGGTCCAGAAATTAGTATAGTATAAACAGGAAAGGGGAAACAAAAACTTAAAAACTAGAAAGGTAAAAAAAAATAGAAAACAGAAAAGAAAAAAAAAGGAAGGGAGGAACAAATGCACACTATCGAAAAGGTCTTTCCGTGACCTAAGAAACATTCTCAGTGCATCTATGCACTGAATACACAGTTTTGTAATACAGTGATGCACTAGACACATCTCAAGACGTGTGGGGGTTACCCTTAGAATGCAGAAAACAGATTCTCTGCAAACCAATTTAGTGCATAGAGAAGGCCATGCGGCCCCCCGGGAAACTGGTTGACCATTAACTGGCTTGGCCCAGGAGGACCAAGTATAGGCACTTAAACAGTAAAACAACAAACCTAGATAATCAACAATTTCGGTTGAACTATGCAGTTATTCTGCTCATACCCTGCATCTGCACTTTATATTCGGCTTAAAAACACTGTTAGCGGCTGTAGCTGGTTGCTGATATTCGGGGTGAGAGACTTCTATGCTCTGTAAACAGGCCTAGGGTTCTCTTAAGAATAGTAAACTATAATCCTCATATATACCTTCTATCATCTAAAATAAGAGAAGAATAGTAGTGGCCGAGTTAGCAGAGCATCCCCTGCATGTGTAGTAGGGCACTGAGTGCTAAACAAAACCTGAAGGTGTAGCAATTCACATTGAAATTGCTTATGTGTTTTAACTAGCAGTACAAATAGAATTTTTTCATAGAAGTAAAACCCATAGTTAAACACCCCTGAGTAGGTGAAGTCATTTGTATATAACAGGTATATGAGTTACCGATACTGCTCAACATTCAATGGACGTGGGATGTTCTCAAAATCTTCACTGTCACGAACTACTGCGTCAGGCTTTTAGGACATTCAGGAGATGCGAAAAAGACCACAGTCATGGCAGTATGTGTGAACGCTAAGTGTTTCATTTAAGTCTGTTCGTACCGTAGCCCCGGTCACTCCTCCAAAGGTAGAGGATCATAACTGTTGAAACCTCGATACAGCTCGCTAAAGAATAGGCCTCTTCAAGCTATATCCGTTGGTCTTCTGGCTCCGCGGTGCTCCGGGACCGATGTCCAGTCTCTGGTTAGGCGCTGTCTCTTTCCTCGTTCACGATCCTCCTTGTCTTGTGACTGAACTGCCCACAGCTGTAAGAATTTAATTCCTTCCTCCGGGGAGCGAATCACCGTGGTAGTGCCTTGTCGGGAAACCAAAATCTTCACATCAAAGCCCCATTTATATTTAATATTCGCCGCACAAAGGGCTGATGTTACAGGCTGGAAGCTCCTGCGCTGCTGAAGTGTATGTTGGGAGAGATCCGCAAATATCTGGATTCTGTCGTAAGGAGCTGGTAAAGGATGCAACTCTCTTCCGACTCTCATCACTGCCTCCTTAAAGTGATAGAAATGAAGCCCTAGGATAACGTCCCTTGGTGTCTCCGGGGGTAAGTTTTTAGGTTTTGGTAGGCGGTGAATCCGGTCGATCAGAGTGTCTGTACCAGTAACTTCTGGAAGGAGTTTTGAAAATAATCCTTGAACCCAGTCCGCTAGATAGGCTGGCTGCACCTCTTCAGGGATACCTCGAAGCCTAAGGTTATTGCTGCTGGATCGGTCCTCAAGGTCCCCACACTTTCTCCCGTAAGCTATGAATTTCCACTCTGAGGTCTTTATGGGAGTCAGACAGTTCATTGTGGTGCTCCACAAGATCATCCATTTTGGTTTCTATTCTTGTGGTTCTATCTCCCAATTCTCTTATTTCCCTCGCGAATTCTGTTGTGAGGTCAGAAATATCTCCCCTAATCTGCGTTCGGAGCGTGGTAAGCATCCCTTTAATTTCTTCCCCAGTAATCATACCTGGAGTGGATGCTGAAGAGGTAGCGTCTTCACCATCAAATGCCTCCTCGTGTTCTAGGCCCTCACAGGCGCCATCTTGAAATCTGGTCTCGGTAAGAGTATTTGGTTTTTTACTCTCTTTTGGAGTCATAAACTTGAGCAGTTTTTCCTGCTTTCTTGACTGTCGGTGTTGAGACATTCTGTAGAGTTATAATCGGTATTGTGCCGTAAATAATGTTGTCTGGAAACAGCTTATCCCCGTAGGCCGCTGAGGAGCTCCTCTACAACACGTCCAGCACGGTCGCCAGTTAGGACACGCCCCGTTGTTTTTTTTATTTTTTAATCAGATTTTATGTTTTTTTTGTACTAAATTATAGGATATGATGAACATAATGGTATCTAATGAAAGCCCTTCTTATGACGATAAAAACAACATACAATTTGTGTGGGTACAGTATGAGAGAAAGTTTGTGTGCACTTGCTCCTTCTTGTAGAAGGATGACTTAACAGTGCAACACATTGTTTGATGACAGAAAATTCCATTTATTTGAATTAAATTATTCTCATTGGTTCCTGAAGCAAAAAAAAAAAAAAAGGAAATTTACTCAGCTAGTGTGGGCAGTCTTGACTTCTTGCAAACTGCTGTAATTTCACAAGTTCATCTAGCTGTAAGTATTTTATATTTTAGGCAATGCAAACTGTAAAACATGCATTTTAAATGACTTTGAAAGCACATTAATATGCATTACTATTAAGTACATTTTGAATCCAGGTAGTTATCACATTCATATTAATTCCCTCCCATCTAAGTACTGTATGTTCCTTTTCCTCTCCAGTTATTATCAGCAATCAAGTTGAATTTTCTTTCTTGTATCTACGTACTGGCTATAAATATAAATAAGTAAGCACATTACATTTCTTTGGGTAACAAAATGTGGTTCCTTTTGTAATTCTGTATGTTTTTTGTGTCTCAAACAAATATGTTACTTGTTTCTTTTTAAACTTATGACATGCTAGTGCTTTATAAATCCATTAAGTATATTTTTATTGCCTCACTGAATATTAAAACTGATGTATTTTTGGTGTATTTTAACTCCTTAAGCATCAGGGGAGGGGGGGCACACATTTTTTCATTATTTTCTCAATAATATTCTACACAACTAATACAATGCTAACACTAACCCAAAGATCCCAACTAATTCGACACAAGCAGCATCTGACCAGTACAAATGGCTGGTCAGAGCCATCAGAACTACAGCACTGGCATGCCGGGGTTAACTGTAATTAAATTAATATACTAAAATAAAATAATTTTATTTAAGTTTAAAACTGCAAAATAATAATAATAATGTGAAAAAAACTAAATGAGGGGAATAAGGTAGGAAGAAAACTGATCACAGTTATAAACTCAACCCATTACAGTTGGCACCGTCGGCTTAACTAAGGTCAGAGCAATATTTTACTCTCTTTTTAATAATATTTGTCGCTTAATGTCCTGTTGATTTAGTTAAAAAGTTTAAAACTAATTTTTATTCTAAACACATATTGTTAATTACATGTTCATCAAAAGCTGTAACACCTCTGGAAAAAGACCCTTTTATTGGGTGAAACATGTCAGGTTTCAACATGATCAGGAACATTTCCTCAAGAAAAGAGTGTTATGTGAACATATTAAGTTTTATATTAGTTGTTCATTCTTTTATTGTATATATATATATATATATATATATATATATATATATATAGTTATATATATAGTTATATATATATATATATATAGTTATATATATATAGTTATATGAACCCCTAGGCCAGTGAGGGTAAATGTCTTGGGAACAGAGTACCTAATCTTCCAACAAAATGCAAATAATGTGCTACAAAGTGGCAATAATGTGCATGCACACATTTTATTTGTAAATATACACATGTATTGTACACTGTCTTTGCCAGAGCACCCAGATTGAACATACGGGACATGCCCAGCACCCAGATTGCACACAAAGGGCTTGTCTAGCACCCAGACTGCACACAAAAGACTTGCCCCAGCACCCAGATTGCATACACAGGATTTGCCCCAGCGCCCTGACTGCAAACACAGAATTTGCCCAAGCACCCAGACTGCAAACACATGATTTGACCTAGCATGCAAACACAGGACTTGCCCCAGCCCCCAGACTACATACACAGGATTTGCCCCAGCATCCACATTACATCCAAAGGATGTGCCCCAGCACCCAGGACTTACCCATACCTGTGTTCCCTGTTGTCTAGTGGTAAATATTTTAGAGCTACACTGACTTCGAAAACCAAACTCAAACATTTTGATTTTGCAATCCACAAGAAGCATCTGCTTTTGTGAACCATGCATGCCACACAAAATATAAATCTCAGAAGATTTACCATCAAGAATTGTTGATTTGCATAAAGCTGAAAAGTATAACAAAGTCATCTCAGAGTGTTTCCATATTTATCATTCCACATTTAGACAAATTAATTCTAAATGGCGACAACTTAGTACTGTGACTGCTCTGCCTAGAAGTGGGCACCCTGCCGAGATGACTCCAATTCCACCACACAGAATACTCAATGAGGTAAAAAGGAATCCTAGAGTAACAGCTAAATGCTTGAAGGAATCCATAGAACAGAATAACATCTCCCTTCATGATTCTACCATGTGCAAAACATTGACCAGGCAAAAAGTCCATGGAAGGACACTCCAGAGGAAGGTGTGGCTCTCGAAAAAAAAGCAGCGCTGCACCCATGCATTTTGCCAAATAGTACTTTACACTCTATAATGCTACTGGGAAAATGTTTTCTGGACTAATGAAATGTTGAAATGTTCGGGAAGAACAAGCAACACTACGTATTCAGGGCCGGACTGGCCCACCAGGAGACCGGGAAAAATCCTGGTGGGCCGCCTGCCCCGGGCCGCCTTGGCCACTTAAAACGATTTGGCTTTAAGCAGTTCGGCTGCTGCAACAACTGGCAGCAGCAGGCAAATTTCTTAATTGCTTAAAGTGGCAGTGGCCACATTAAGAAGTTCGGCGGCCGCCGCCACTTTAAGAATGTTGCCTGCTGCCGCTGGATGTTGCAGCAGCATTTCCGGCGCGGGATGGGAAGCGGAGGAAGAGACAGCAAGGTGAGTGAGAGATACTATACGGGGAAGGGGAGAGAAAGACACTGCGGGGGAAGAGGGGGAAGACACTACAGGGTGAAGGGGGGATAAAGACCCTACAGGGGAAAGGGGAGGGAGAAAGACTGTACAGGGGGAAGACACTACAAGGGATAGGGGGGGAGAAAGACTACAGGGGGAAGGGTGAGAGAGACACTACAGGGGGCGGGGATGGAGAGAAAGACACTACAGAAAGGAGAGAGAGATGCTACAGAAATGAGAGAGCGAGAGACGCTACAGAAAGGTGAGAGAAACGTTACAGAAAGGAGAGAGAGACGCTACAGAAATATGTACACAAGGTTATGTCTCACACACTGCCCTGATATATACCTCTGCACAGGGCAATTCATATAACTTTGTGTACCAGGGCTGGTTTTTGTTCCCAGTCCGGCCCTGTACGTATTTTGTAAAACGGCACCACATACCAACATGAAAACATCATCCCAATGGAGGAGGGAGCATCGTAATTGGGCCTGCACAGCTTGCCATCATCAAGGAGACTTCCCAAGTTTATCAAGGTATCATACAGGATAATGTCAGGGTGGCTGTCCATCAGCTGAAGTGCAGTAGAAGTGTGGTGAGCAGGACAATGACCCTAAACATCGAAGTAAATCTATTACAGAATGTCTTCAGTAAAATACATTACCTCACTAGAGAGCCGTTCACAAAAATATCTTAAGAATATGGCTGAGCTTAAGCATTTCTGTAAAGAAAAATGTTCCAAAATTGGACCTGTGCAGGTCTGATCCAACATCACTTGTTTGATGTTATTGCTGCCAAATGTGGTCCAATTATTAAATCCAAAGGTGCATTTAGTTTTTCCACCAGCACTGTGAATGTGTAATGGAAAGATGATCATTGTTTATGTGTTATTAGCTTAAGCAAATTGTATTTGTCTATACTTAAATGAAGATCATATCATATTTAATGAACAATTAATGCAGAAAACCAGGGTTAATGGCAGCAATGAATGTAGTGTGGAAGACAACACTGGGAAATTCTGAGGGCAAATTGCTGTGGCATATTTTAATGCACATCCGCTGTGGCATGTTTTAATGGGCACCTAACTGTTCCATGTTTTTAGTTTTTAGTGACTACCTCACTATGGCATATTTTAATGGGCAAACTGGCTGTGGCATATTTTAATGGGTACCCGGTGTAGCAGGTTGTTAATGGGCAAACTGGCTGTGGCATATTTTAATGGAGACCCGGTGTAGGTTGTTAATGGGCAAACTGGCTGTGGCATATTTTAATGGGTACCCGGTGTAGCAGGTTGTTAATGGGCAAACTGGCTGTGGCATATTTTAATGGAGACCCGGTGTAGGTTGTTAATGGGCAAACTGGCTGTGGCATATTTTTTTGTACAAACTAACTGTGGCATGTGGTGGAAAATGTAGCAGTGTTGAGCTCAAATTATATTAGTGATTCAATAATAAAGAAGTTTAAACTTATCACAGAAAACCTTTTCTCATATAAAACATCCAATGAAACATGAAAAAAATTTTTTTTAAAACCCAGAATGTGTAAAATTGTTGACACAACAAATGTCTCCCCTGGTATGTCCATTAACCCCTTCCCGACCTTATCACGAGTTAACTCGTCATAAGAGCCGCAGCGTTAGCGACCTTATGACGAGTTAACTCGTCATGCAGTCTAGCCGGCGGTGCGCTCCGTGGGCACCGCCAGCTAGTCTGCAACGGGTCCAGGACTAAGCCTCGCACCAGAGGCAAAGCTCCTGGACCCGATCGGTCAGTTTCCGGGCATGTGATCGCGGTGATTGAGTGATCACCGCGATAACATGCAAATTAGATGGCAAAGTCAGTGTGTTCACACACTGACTTTGCCTCTAATTCACTCCCTGTGCTTCACATTCTTATAGTGAAGCACAGAGAGTGACCTGTAAGTAAAAAGAAATTAATTACATACACATAGGTAAAAAAAAATTAAAAAAATTAACCCTTTCATTGCTGATCACAGTTTTTAACTGTGATCAGTTTCCTTCCACTTTATGGCCCTCATTTAGTTTTTTTTTAACAGATTTTTTTATTTTTACAATTTATAAAGTTTTTTTTGAATAAATAAAGGTAATTTTAATATATTTATTTAATAAAATTTAACCCCTGCATGCCTGTTGCATGATTTTTACTGATCTGACATCGCACTCTTCAGAGTTTTTTTCTGTCTTTTTTGTTATGGGGGGTTTGGGAACCAATATTTTTCTTTTTTATTAGTTAGTTAATTAGGGGGGATAAGTGGGTTAGTGTTGCACTAGTTATGTAGCTTATTATTGGGAAAATAATGGGGAAAAACTTTTTTTTCCTCAAAAATTTCCTCTTTTATATGTATTTTTTAATACTAAAATGTAAATCATTTTTATGTATAGGGTATCAAAAGAAAGGTCTAACTGTCCTCTAAAAAACAACATATAACTTGTATGGGTACGTTAAATGAGAGAGAGGAAATTTATGTTTCAAAAACCGCGTATTAAAAATTGAAAAACGCTCTGGTCCTTGGCCCAGGAAAATCCCTGGTCCTTAAAGGGTTAATCTCGGCTCTAGTTTTTAGGCTCTGGGGTGCACCTGGGTGACTGTGGCATTTGTTTTGGACAAACTGACTAGCATATTTGTTGGACTAACGTACTGTAGCATTTGTTTTGGACAAATTGACTGTGGCAGGGGGAACTGATTGTATCATGTGCTGTGGGGCAGTGTGACACTGTGGCAAGCACTCTGGGGGAATCCTGCAACCAAGCATCAGTGACACCCTAGGCTTGGCCCTGCATAACTATACTATTTGTAATGTGAATTTCTGAGAGAGATCACTTTGAGGTAATATTCTGGAGTCAGGGCACATGGCCAGGAAGAGTGCATTGACACTCATGATGTGCACATTATGGGAGTAGTAATTTTTCTTATTCAATTAATGCCTATAATTCTGGGCAATGGAAGTTCAGTCTATAACTCCCAAAACCTTTGGCATGCATGCAGCGTTATAAAATGCTAGTTCATTCCATTTTGCTGGCTGTGTAGCATAATGCATGTTCTGATAATACATGGCAAATGTATTCAGGGATTTTGCAGACTAACTATATGTGAAGTTTTCATCCAAGATTTATTGCATCTTTGGATTAATCTTTAAATATAATCCTAACCCTCTGTGCACCAAAGATTACAGCAATTCAGATGAATTTCACATCTGTTGTGTTATGCATCATTAATTTCTCTTCTTTGTAGAAGAAGGGGAAGCGTCTGGACTGGATAGATGTAGCATGGCACTGTTATCCCATTGGCATTATAATATATTGTTTGAACACACTGACCTATTCTAGAAAGGAAGAAAAAGACACTTGCAGTCCTGTTTTCAGGGGCTCAACACTCACTGCTTTAAATATGGGGCAGATCCTAGAATACCAGCGAATACTGAAGAGCGCTCGTGGTATCATATAAAAAAAATAACGTTTTTGATTCTTCAGTAAAAAAAAATCTGTACACTTGGCTGGTGTTAACAGGACTCCTTATCATCTAGGCCAAGTCAATCTCCTAGGCCTACCAGCCAAGTTTACTTGTTCTTTCAATTCCACAAAAGTAATTTTTTTTATGATGGCCTGAGCACTGATGAGTATTCATTGGTGTTCACATTGATCTATGGTCCATTTGACAGTTACTGAAGTCAACTTCTGAATAGTATCTGTACCTGTGTGTCTAAAGGGCTAGATCTCAAATCCTATGCTTCAGTATTTTTCTTTTCCTGTAGTGGATCAGGTCACAGAATACAGCTTTAAGCCAAACAACAGACATCAGCAAAATAAGTCCAGCATTAGGGTGAACCATACAGAGAGACAATCGATTGTCATGTGGTCTATTATTCTTTTCTGGCATAGAGGATAAATGAAGGGGAGGGAGAGTGATCAAAGGTGGGGGCCTTTACTGATTGTATTTCAGCAATGCTGTGCTTATATTGCTGATGCATTGTGTTCTTTAATAGAAAACCCCCAGAACAATCAGAAAACTGCTACAAGCATTAAAACTAGTAAAAAAAAAAAAAAATTCAACCCCTCTCTGCAGAAAACATGACCACCTCATTTTATGATGTGTCAGGATCCATTAGGGTCACCTTTAATTAAACTGCTTGTTGCTATCTGTTTTTAAGCATTTCCTTTGCATCGGATTCTGTGGACACACCAAAATTTTTTTCTCTATCATTCGTATTCTGAGATTCACAGTCAAGAGACTCTACATTATTCCATTAAACAAGGGGCAATGTGTAACCTTAACAAAGAATGAAAAGTAATAGGAGTTTATAACCTTAGAACGAATGCTTTGACTCCTTATTAATGTCAAATTCCACCCAAGATAGCTTAATATACTGCATGTGAAGTCTTGGTATGCTTCTGGTGTCATGAAGGAAGAATGATCATTAGGAAGAAATAATTAGTAACAGTTCCTGGCAAACAATGTTGTATCCAACTTTCTTTGAATTGACTTTGTGAGATATAAAAAATATAAAGTGTTTTTTTTTTGTACATTTGCTTTATTTGGAGTTTGTCATAGAAGTAGTGACAGACCAATGGAAAATTTGAAGTATCAATGCAAATATGTGCACATACATAGGGAGTTCTCTGATACGTATTCCCAGTGTCAACATGCACTGAATCCTTGCACCAACAACACAGATGTTTGTTGGACAGCAGTGGTGTTCTTTTTGGGGTTGGGGGAAAAGAAAAGGACACATACTGGGACAATCATGATTATGCAAAAAGGCACACAGTGAACAGCACTGTCAAAATAAATTTCACACACTGACTGGTTGTGTAACCTATAAATTGAGCGAACTGCACATATGACCACACACTAATAGTCACCAGTGCCATAGATGTACCTTTCCACTCATGAACCTTTGTTACATTGACATACATATAATACAATGCAAATGCTAATAGAGACATGTAAAAGTGAAGTCTCAACATGCCCTTAACTATTAGAGAAGATGGGGATACAGATATTGGAATGGGAGGAGCTAGGGATGCATAGATTTGGATTTGATTGTAATAATGTTTAATGTAATAATAATATACAGCTGCAGAAAAATCCACATTGAAAGGTACAAATGGATAGTTATCTGGCATAAAAGGACAAAACCAAAACATACCTTTTAACTACCATTGATGGTACAAAAGTCTCCAGTCGGCACTTACTCATAAACTGAGTCTATGAGTAAGCACCAACTGGAGGTATGAATCGCGTGAGACTTTTGTCTGCTCTCTTCTTATGTCAGGGCTCCTGACTGAGGCCTACAGCCATAAGCCAGGAACTGGTTCAGGATGGTATGGGGTGAAATGCAGTCTGGCTGCAGCACAGACCAAGGAGCAATGGTGGGGGAATGTAAAGCATACATGATGAGAGCAAAGACATAACTAAAGAACAAAGGAGACATACAGATATACATATGTAACACAGGACAACGATCAGAGGACAGAGCTAGGAGCTAAAGGAAAACAAGTGACAGTGTGCGGAGCCGAGATCCTCGGATGCTTCATAAGGGGAACCAAGCTGGACATGGGTATACAAGAAAGGAGCCGATATCCTCAGATTCTCCAGGGAAAGAGCGCAAGGGAACATATACATACAAACATACATACAGGAACTGACATAATACTCTGAGAGTAGTCTTGGCAGGTACGAGACTAGTGCTAGGTTTGGGTAGTTGCCGCTCCATAGCCAGACTTAGGCAGATGCCGGTCTTATGGCTAGGCTTAGGTAGGTGCCTAGGGACAATAAGGGAAAGGTTGGCACTCTATGGGGGAAGAGCGCCACTCGGTGGGAATACCACTGTGTGGCTGACCAAGGAGGGAATAAGATATAGATATGCAAAACAAAGGCAGTAACAAGCATAAATAATAAGCAAAAAGCATATGAAATAAGCAAGGGAAAAAGCAAAGGTATACAGAAATCACTGGACGCAGCCTGAATGAGTCTACAAATGGGGTGAGGCCTCACATCCTCTCCATCTTGCAGCCAGTCTCAGCCCTTTTATTCCATGCATTTGAAGTAGCAGCAGTCAGAGTCCACACCTTTTTTTGAGATAAAAGGTAGTTCATGCAAACATGTATTGTAGCCAGGGGCGGATCCAGAGTCTGATCTCGGGAGGGGCACATGCCTGTCTGTTTTTTCCTCTCTCCCATGTACGTCTGTCTTTTCCTCTCTCTCATGTCCTTCTGTCACGCTCCTCTCCCTTCCCATGTCTGTCGCACTCCTCTCACTCCCCATGTCCATATGTCTCTCTTCCTTCCCATGTCCGTATCTCTCCTCTTCCTTCCCATGTCCGTCTTTGTATCCTCTTCTTTCCCATGTCGGTCTGTCTCTCCTCTCATTTCCTAGGTCTCTGTCTCTCCTCTGCCATCCCATGTCTGTCTGTCTCTCCTCTACCATCCCATTTCTATCTCTCTTTTCTCCCTTCCCATTTATGTCTGTCTCCTCTCCCTTTCCATGTCTCTCTCTATTCTCTACCTCCTATGACTGTCACTTTGTCCCTCTACCCATGTATGTGTCTCTCCTCTTCTCCATAGCTGTCTCTTTTCCTCCTCTCCCCGTCTGTGTTCTCTCCCCTATCCCCGTCTCTGTTCTCTCCTCTCTCCCCCACCCGTCAGTGTTCTCTCTTCTCCTCCCTTCGGTATTCTCTCTTCTCCCCCATAAGTGTTCTCTCTTCTCCCCCATAAGTGTTCTCTCTTCTCCCCCATCAGTGTTCTCTCTTCTCCCCCATCAGTGTTCTCTCCTCTCTCCCCCCATCAGTATTCTCTCCCCCCCAGTGGTGTATCTTTGTTTTTGTGCTGCCCTAGGCAGACAAAATTTGGTCACCCCCACCCACGATGCACACCCACGACATGACCCATAACCCACATTGCACACCAAGGACATGCCCCATAATCCCATTTACATGCCCCCATCACCCCATTACATACACATTGCCAATATTATTTTCCATTAATATTCCCCAGCCAATTTGCCTAATAATATGCCAGTATTATTTGCCATTTAATATGCCCCAGCCAATTTGCCCAATATTATGCCAATATTATTTGCCATTAATATTCCCCAGCCAATTTGCCAAATATTATGTCAGTATTAATTGCCATTAATATTACCCAGCCAATTTTCCCAATAATATGCCAGTATTATTCATCATTAAAAAGCCCCTGCCAATTTGCCCAATAATGTGCCAGTATTATTTTCCATTTAATAAGCCCCTGCCAATTTGCCCAATAATTTGCCATTAATAAGCACCTGCCAATTTGGCCAATAATATGCCAGTATTTGCCATTAATATGCCCCAGCATTTACCTTTTTCCCTGGTTGCTAGTGGCAACCTTTTCGGCGCCCCAGCGGTTGTGCAGAGAGGTCACATGACCCGGCGCGCATCTGACGTCAGGGCGCTGGTCACGTGACCTGTTGGCACTTCCCTGTCACACTGCACGGGGAGCCGAACAGGCAACATGGAGGCTTCTCTGATCTCCTCTCACCTCGGTCTCTGACGGGAAGTGGGGTTTTGAAATTTTTTTAAAGGGGCGGATTTTTTCCCCTTCACCTCCGCACCAGAAACGGCTCTGCTCGGAGAGGCAATTGCCCCCCCCCCCCCCCCCCCGCCACTGATTGTAGCTAGGGTTAGTTAACTCTCCAGTTGTTGAGAATACATTACCCATGACTACTCAGCCTAGTATGTTACACATCATTGGAAAGTGAGTTCTCAACAACTGGAGATTAGCTATTATATGATTATGGATTAGTGATGCAGCTGTGGAATGCACATCTCATGATCCTCAGCCATCCATCTGGTTGGCTGAACATCATGTGAAATGTAATAACAGCACCTAGAGTGCCAAAGATTAGCCACCACTGCCGCATAACTACAAAGTGTCCTATTTTGGATCCAAGCTTTCATGTCCACTTTTACTGTCTTTTTTTGTAATACCTCAAAATGTACTGCACTACACAATATTAAAGGGTAATTACTGTCATGCCACAAGTGACTCTCTGAAATAAATATATAAGCCCTAATATATATGCTGTACATCATTTTCAGTTATTTTACCATTTAGCAGCAACTGCTGCACATGGCTGCCATCTTGCTTTCTAACTTGGGTCAGATATCCGCTCACACGAGCGTTAACATCATTAATTCTCCTTCAACTCAGAGACTTTTTATGTCCGTTATATTGGGGTTACCATGGCTGAAGAAAAACAATCCCACATAGATTGGCATTTGGGACAAATTGATTCTTGGGGTCTAGGGAGTCAAGACTCTAATGACAATCTGCTTACAGAGATCGACTCAGTTCTCGCATTACCCCCAGAGGATCCCCGTTCCAGGGTTCCACAGTTGTATTGGAACTTCCTCGATGTATTCTGTAAAGCCAATGCTGAATCTCTCCCTCCGCATAGGCGTTACGGCTCTACTATTGATCTATTACCTGGATCCTCCCCTCCGGTGGGGCACACATACCCTCTCTCTGAACCTGAAAATCAAGCTCTTGCTCTTTACATATAGGATAATCTTCAGAGAGGGTTCATCCGACCATCTTCATCTCCTGCAAAGAAAAGTAATGACTGTTGGTCGTTACTTTGTACAATCCAACCTTCGGACACAAATCCTGCCCTGGGCCCATGCTTGCTCAGTCGTTGGCCACCGTGGTGTTCGTAACACCAGGTTTCTCATTGACCGGAAATTTTGGGGGCCATCCTTGCAGTCTGACATTCAGGATTTTGTTCAAGCTTGCACCGTATGTGCCAGATGCAAAACCCCAAGACAAAACCCTGCAGTTATGCCCTCTACCTGTCCCTGAGAAACCATGGACTAATATTGCCATGGATTTTATCAAGGATCTTCCTTTAAAACCAAGGGTTCACCACCATACTTGTAGTAGTAGACCGGTTTTCTAAACAAGCTCATTTGGTCGCTCTTCCCAAACTGCCCTCTGCGTCTCAGATAGCCACTGTTGTCATGAAGGAAATCTGACTACATGGGGCGCCCCAAAGCATTGTTTCTGACCGTGGCTCACAGTTTGTGTCCCGGTTCTGGAGGTCGCTATGTGCTCAGCTAAGCTTTTCTCTTAAGTTTTATTTCTCCCATCATCCACAAACCAAGGTCAAATGGAGAGGACCAATCAGGTTCTAAAACAGTGTCTACGGTTATATGTTGATGAGGATCAATCTACTTGGCCTTCCCTCCTCCACCTTGCAGAACTGTCGTATAACAGCTCTTTTCATGAGTCATTGCAGAAATCCTCATTTTGTGTAGCCTTTCGCTACGAACCTACTCTATGGCCTGACTTAGTTTTGCCTTCAGAAGTATGGGCTGCTGATCTTCGAATCCAGGATCTCAAGTCGCACTGGGCATCAGTTTCCTCTTAATTATCCCTGGCGAAGGTAATATAGATGAAATCAGCTGACAAACATCGTTCGCTATTTCCCGTACTTCACCCCGGTGACAAAGTGTGGCTTTCTACCAAATATCTCCAACTTCCTCATACTTCCAGAACTCTGGGTCCTAAATATATCCATCCCTACAAGATCCTGTCCAAGATCAACAATGTGGTCTGTACCTTACACCTTTCTTCCAGTATGCATGTCCACAACTCATTTCATGTCTCCCTCCTCAAGCCAGTTGTGACTAATCGATTCTCTGATAACCGTTTGGTCCCTAAACCAGTCCTCGTTCAAGGGCATGAATATCTGGTCCAATCTATCTTAGATTCTTGGATACATCATGGTCTCTTGAAGTATTTTGTCCATTGGCAGGGCTACGGTCCTGAGGAGAGATCTTGGGAACCAGCTTCCGATGTTCATGCTCCTTCCAAAGTTTCTCTGTTTCATCGTAGATTTTCACACAAGCCAGGTCCTGAACGCCGGTACAGTGTTCGTAGAGAGGGGGGTAGTGTAATGAAAAAACTTACCTGCCTCCTCAGCAAACAAGGCAGGCGGGCGATGGAGGCTCCGTTTGGCGTATCAGCCCTCAAGGGCTGCAGGCGTGCTCCCTGCATCTTCTCCAGTCTGCCGACGAACTCACAGCATCTAGAGACTGTGCACATGCGCAGTATCCCTACACACAGAAAATTAGCATTGCCTTAAAGGGCTATACTTATACTTTTTAAGCAATCACTTGGGGGCGAGTTTTACTACCTGGGTAGTATTTAATCCTTTAGTTGCTACTCAGACGTTGCCTGAGATAGTTCCTTGTGTCTAGATCTAGCTTTTGTTTATTGATAATTGATTTTCCGGTTCTGACTCCTGCCTGATTTTGACTCCGCTCTTTTCTGCATGCCTCAACCATTTTGCCTGTCTAGTGACTTTGCCTTCCTGAATTCCTACGTTGTACTTTGTTCCTGTTTCGTGTATGACCCGGCCAGCTGACTATCCTTCTTGTCCAATCCTCCCTGCGTATCTCTGCTCCAGTGTGCGGTTGCAGTCAGTGTATCAACTCCTGGGTGGTCATTTACCTGAGGCTCAACCATAGTGAATAATACCATTCAGGTGAATAAACACTGTTCTGTTTCCAAACCTGTTGCAGTAGCTACCAGGTCATCACATTGCTGTTCCTATCCTCCGGTACTCTACCCAGTCCGTGACAGAACTTTAGCTCCTGCCCTCGTCTACAATAATCTGCAATTCCCATGGTGTTTATTCAGTAATGGCTGGGTGTATATCATAGAACTTGCACTCAGTGTGTAGTCTAGGTCACCACAGTCCTACTCTAACAGCAATATGACTGACTGGATTTAGAAGGTAGTCAAGTTAGAAAAATATTCCTATTCAGCTATAATCTAAACTCCAAGCTATTTTGGCCTTCATTTAGCATCTCCCCTCTCTATTCCCTTTTTCTCAAATTCTCTTTATCAGCAATCCCCCCTTGAGGCAGTGAGCAACATTACATTTAAAAAAACCTACACTACTTTTGGTTATAGCCCTAGAACTTAAAAACAAAAAACAAAAAAAACACATGTAAGCTTGCATATTTCTAAACTAAGGACAACATTTGGAAACTATTTAGATGTGGTCTTTTTCACTGTTTGTAATTGTGTAACATTTTTCAGGTCAAAGAAAAAGTATTATTTTTTTAAATTTTAATCATTTGTTATGAAGTTTTTTTTATAACAAATTACATTATATGATTTAAATAATGGTATCTAAATAAAGCCGTTTTTATGGCGCTAAAACCAGTATATAATATGTGTGGGTACATTAATTGAGAAAGAACACAATTACCGCAGAAATGTTAAAACAGTCATTGTCATGAAGGGAACAAAACCCTAGCTGCAATACATGTTTTAAATAAACTGTCTTGTGCCTGCTGCATGCAAAAAGGGGTGGCGCTACCTATAGGAAAACTAGGCGTTTGCCTAGGGCGCCAGCTTTGTGGGGGCGGCTGCTGCCAGGATACATGTATCCTGATGGAGGCAACTATGAGATTTTTTAAATTTAGTTTTTGTAGTGCTGGCTTACACGTTAGGGGTTGGGGGCGGCATCAGCCCTGTCAGTGCTGCTCGCAATCCCTGTGCATAATGCATGCTCAACCTGCCAAATGAATGAGAATAACAGGTGCTGCAGTATTTAATCACTAAATAAGAGGAGGAAGCAGTGGATGACAACTGAGGGACCATGTGTGCATTAGAGACTGGCATCGTACATGTTTATGTTGGTGCCTAGATTTAGACTAAATATTTCAAGCCATGTTGTACACTGGCCTCAGTGTTGGCAACCGTCATTACAAAAACAGATAAAAATCAGAAAAGGATTTTTTTTGCCATTAAATATTTTTAAAGAGGTATATCACTTAACATGGAGCAAGGTTATTAAGCAGGTAAAAACTGAATACTCCATTGCTGTGCTTTTGAGCTATTGCAGGGTTTAACTTTAAAAGGTACTCTATCCAACATTGCTGTTTTGTAAATGTAGAGAATAAATTATGAAAAAGTGATCAGTACATTGTGTTAGAAAAATTGCAAATATATGCATAAATTAAGAGAAAGATATGTTGTAGGTGTCTGTGGTGTCTCCGTGGTATCACCTACCATATTTAAACCATATTTTTCTCTTATTTTAGGCATTTACATATTTTTTATTCTCTGCAGTCACATTATAAGCAATGGCTAGATTGCTCCTGTAACTTCAGCATAAAGAAACTTTTTAATGGAAAGGCAGTAAAGTCCCAGCTGTGATACAGACAGAAGTTTCCAGTATGTGTATACAGTCCATGTGGTCCGATTCCACATGCCAAAGAATTTGTAACAAAAAGATGTACTCAGCACACAGGTAACTTCAGCATAAAGAAACAAGTTTCTGTATCACAGCTGGCTCTGTACTGCCTTTCAATTAAAAGGATTCTTTAAAGGGACTGTCTAGTGCCCAAAATGCTTCTTTCAAATATTAATGCATATTAATGTCCTTTCAATGTACTTTAAAATGCATGTCTTAGATTTTGCATTGCTTAAAATATAAAATACTTACATTTAGAAGAAATTGTGAAATTACAGCAGTTTGCATGAAACAAGGACTGCCCACACTACATGAGTAAAAGTAATTTCCTTTTTGCTTCAGGAACCAATGAGAATAATGCAATTCAAATGAATGGAATATCCTGTGTCTCTAGTGATGTCATCGGACAATGTGTTGCACTGTTAAGAGATCCTACTGTGTACAAGAGCAAGGTCACTCAGAGGCCACACAATAGACTCAATCTGAGGAGGACAGGAAGTGACTATATGAAACAAAACTGTATATGCTCAGTGTCTAGATAATCAGTGCTGCCGCTCCTGCAGTAAACCTGCAGAGTAATCACTCTGTCTTGAGTCAAATATTAAAAATGTGATTTATACAGAATCAAATCACACAGGAATAGAAGCCTGTGCATTATACAAGCAGTTATCTTCATCTTGCACCAAAGTGAGTTTGGGGACTAACTGTCCCTTTAAGTTACCAAAGTGCCGAATCCATCATCTTACAAATTCATTGGCACGTGGAACGAGAGGACATAGTCTTAAATTAGAGGGGCAACGATTTATAAGTAATATCCAGGGCCAGTGCAAGGATTTTTGCCGCCCTAGGCAAAATAAAAATTGCCGCCCCCCCCCCCTTTAACCCCTTTAGCCCAGTGGGAGGGGGACACGAGGGTGCCCCACTCCTAAGGACTATATAGTGCCAGGAAAATGAATTTGTTTTCCTGGCACTATAGTGCTCGTTTAACCCCTCAACGCATATGGACGTATATATACGTCCTGAAAAGCATGGTCCTTAAGGACCATGAGGACGTATATATACGTCCTCCGTTTTCATGTAGTGTTGCGCTCATTAGCGCAACACTACATGTCTGTAGCTACTCTCAGAGGCTGCTTCGAATCCGAAGCAGCCTCTGAGAGGGCGTTCAGCCCCCCCACGACCCCTCCGCACGCATACGATCACCGCGAATGTGATCGTATGCGCGTTAACACACATAGGCAGTGAAAGCTGATCATTGCCTATGTGTGTAAAGTGTTGCAATGATGCCTCTATCGAGGCATCATGCAACACATTCTGTGCCCCCCTGGGCACCGCGATCACTGTTTCGGAGGAGCATGCTCCTCCGATACAGCGTGCCCAGAGGAGAGCGACGGAAGACAGAAAAAAAAAATCTCTTCCGTTGCTCTGAAACCGCTACTTGACTGCCCCTACAGGCAGTTAGACGGTATTACAGTTAAAAAATAGAAAATGAAATAAATTAATTAAATAAATAAATAAATAAATGGAAAAAGCTAACCCTTGATCTACTGAACCTAGGTCTAGGGTTAGGGTCACAAATAGGGTAATAATTAGGGTTAAATGGGGGTTCGGATGATTACAAGGGTTAGATTAAGGGGTGGGGGTCAATTTAGGGTTAGATTAAATTTAGGGTTCGGGTTAAAAAAATCACTGTAGAAGAAAATGGTTAGAAAAAAAAACAAAACACTAATATTGTTTATTGCCCTATTACGTGAAATAAAACATAGACAAACAAGGAAACATTGATATTACTAAACTCAGGACAAATAGTATAAATATATAGACGGGGTCTTTTTTACCATTTGTAATTGTGTAAAAAAAAAAAATCAGGTCAAAGTTGGAAAAAGTGTTTTTTTTTGGCATATTTTCATCATATTTTCTATTTTTTTAATAGTAAATGATATCATGATGAAAATAATAGTATCAAATGAAAGCCCTATCCGTCCTTTAAAAAATGATATATAATTTGTGTGGGTGGACTGAACACAAAGAAAGAAATTCACAGTTCAGTAAACGTATGACAAAAATAATGGAATTCTGGTCTTCAAGGCACGTCAAATGCAACATAGCACTCGGTCACTAAGGGGTTAACACCAGTACTGCACAGTGTCTTTTCTCTGCAGCGACAGGCTATAGACACCAGTACCACTACATTAAACTGTAGTGGTTCTGGGACTATAGTGTCCTTTAAATGTGAGGTAAATTAGTTTCCAATGTAGTATTAATAACTAAACAACTAAACAAACTGAATTGTCTACTTACCACCAGGACATTAAGATGATCTGGTCTCTGGCTGCAGTCTGGCTCTTGGTCTGGCTCTGGGGACTGGAGACAAACACCAATGGATTTTGCCCCCCAATATGCCAGGACTTAGCCTCTCAATGTGCCATGATTTTGCCCCTCATTATGCCAGGATTATGCCCCTCAATATGCCAGGATTTCCCCCCACAATATGCCAGGATTATGCCCCTCAATATGCCAGGATTATGCCCCTCAATGTCCCAGGATTATGCCCCACAATATGCCAGGATTATGCCTCTCAATATGCCAGGATCATGCCCCACAATATGCCAGGATTATGCCCCTCAATATCCCAGGATTATGCCTCTCAATATCCCAGGATTATGCCCCTCAATATCCCAGGATTATGCCTCTCAATGAGACAGGATTATGCCCCTCAATATGCAAGGATTATTCCCCACAATATGCCAGGATTATGCCCCTCAATATGCAAGGATTATTCCCCACAATATGCCAGGATTATGCCTCTCAATATGCCAGGATTATGCCTCTCAATATGCCAGGATTATGCCCCTCAATATCCCAGGATTTTCCCCCACAATATGCCAGGACTTCCCCCACAATATTCCAGCCAGGATTTAGCCACCCAATATGCCAGGATTTTCCCCCACAATATGCCAGGATTATTTAATAATACTAAATCCTGGCATATTGTGTGGCATAATAATCATAATTAAAAAAAAGTTTAAACAAACTTTATTGAATGCGCATTGGCTGGAGGGGAGCGCACAACGCTTCCCTCACAGCCACGGACCTGCACCGGAGACAGAGCAGCAGCGAGGAGGTAAGTAAGGGGGAGGAATTTTTTTTAAAGCAGGGTTCCGGCGCCCACAGCTAAGATGCGCCCTAGGCTATCCTAGCTATAAGACCGGGAACTGGGGACTAATAAAACTATTTCGAAAAATTGGGCAGACTAGATGGACCTAATGGTTCTTATCTGCCTACACATTCTATGTTTCAATGTATACGGCACCTGCAGGTCTGGCATTGGCTGGTAAGCAGGAGGAGATCTGCCACATTTCTGGAGTGGAGTCTCTAACAAATCAGATGCTGCTAAAACCTGGTTTATGGAACTAAATTACTTGCTTTTAGTCTGTGGATGTCTGTAAGACATACTTCTTTTAAACAGTGCTACTTGTGCAGTGCTAAGCACTATAATTTGTAAGCAATAATGCCAGCTCTGGCCCCAAAAAAAACAGGAAAGTCCCAGCAAATCCGTGACTGTTGGCAACTATGCATCATTAAATTGACCCCAGCAAATATCAACCATGAGCAATGGTGGTGCCTACCCCTGGGTTTAACTGTCTATAAAAAAAATAAACAACTTTCCTATTCTCAGAAGTTGGCTGCTGGCAACTCTGTTCGGCATGGGATGGGGTGCTCCCACTTGACAGCTGAGACCCAGATTAAAATGAGATGGGCAAGTGAATGAGCCTTATCTGACCCAGGTGTGTAGTGTGTTCATAAAATCAGATGACCTACATCCAACCATTTGGATACTATTTTCCAGCTGGGACTTTGCAGCTTCTCTCAGGACTATCCTGTTAAATTATTACAGTTGGTATACATTTTCACAACACATCATCTGTAAATGAGAAGCAGAGTGGCATCTTCTTAAACATGCATAGCTCAGGGCTGTAAACAGCTACATGCAGAAGTCTGCAGGCTTTAATTTAACTAGTGCAAATCTGTGAACTAAGGTTTATAAAAGCGTCCCTGAATAATACCGTGACGTATTTCTTGTCACTAAGAACTTATTAAGCACACCCACTATGGAGTTGATACAGCCTCCCTTAATATGGCTGACAGCTCTATGTAAGAACTAGCACATGATTCACAGGCGGAATCTATCCACATGTAAGATGGCGTCGCCCATGAGATCAGTAATATGCGGTTGTCGCGCCCTGAGTTCCCTGAGGGCCAGAGTGCCTCTCAGACCGTATGTCAGTGTTACGACAAGAAATGGTAAGAACAAATGACTCGTACAGCAGGAATATTAGAGAAAATTAATCGTGACTACGACTTTGGCACTCAAACTGCACAGTACAACATTTCACATGAAGCCCAGCATGCAAAATGGCTGGCTGAGCATCATGGGAAATGTAGTTCACAACATCTGGGGGACCAAAGGTTAGCTTTAACCAGGTTAAAGCGAGCAGTAAACGTGAGTCTAGTTAAATGTCAACGAAAGCGATTGAAGACAATATTAGATTGCACTTTCCTCCAGCCACAAGCGGACTAGTACATAATGTTAGCAACATGGATAGGAAATCGTATATTTCAGGCTCCCTGAGATTATAATGTCATTATATTAATCTTAGAAGGACTAGTAACCTTTTAATGGAGAGGTTTAGTACCGTATTCTAAATACATAGATTATCAAGGACCTTTTAAATGTATTGTGCTGTGGGGTGACATTCACTAAAACTGAACATACAAGTGCAATGCAAATATCGGGTATTAACAGCTCAGTTGGATTGAGAGGCACATTTCATCCAAATCTGGTATTAATGCCTGATTTTTGCAGATTACTTTCTTATTTTAAGAGAAAAATAGATGTGTGTATGCTCACATGTTTATGCATATAACTGGATATATAATAAAACATGATTTTGTTAAACTGATGCAGTAATAAATGACCAGTGAAGACTCTGGTTTACACTAATTAATATTTATATCAACAAGGTTAATTGCACCAAAATACAAAACTACCATCATTTAAGACATATCAATTATTTATGCTAAAATAGAAATGTACATATGTCTCATGCATGATTTTTATACTATCTTAGTAGGTAATGTTTTGTTGATGGATCTAATTTACTTGTAATAAGAATATAAATTGTGTCTAGATGATGTGAGTACATAAAACAGAATCTAAATTATAGTATTGATTCTGATAAAACTACATAAAAATGGATTCTCTTTTGGTTGTGTAACAGCAGGGGGGGATACATCACATATTTTTAATAAATAAAGTTTGTTTTTATGTATTATGATATGCACGGCTATTCAGTTTGGTATTTTATATAGCATCTGTACATTTTATAGGTACTATTTATGAAAATGTACATGTAGGACAGTATATATATATATATAAACCATGCAATCATTTTTTATTTTTATTTTTTAAATCAAAATTACAGATATTTTCTTTAAACTTGATGAGAAAACCGCTCACAGCAGCCTTGACTTGATCAAGAAAGAAACTGGAGTTATTTATCACATGCTGGGCATCGATCCCTCCAAGATCAGTCAAAATCCTGAGCGATTCCGAGAATGGGCTGTAGTACTGGGTGACAGACACATGGTGAGCGGACGCCATTACTGGGAAGTGACCGTGAAGCGCTCCCAAGAGTTCCGCATTGGTGTAGCGGATGCAGATATGTCCCGAGATGAATGCATTGGTGTCAATAACCGCTCCTGGGTCTTTGCCTACAGCCATAAAAAGTGGAACGGCATGCAGGCAAACAAAATAATTCCCATCACAAACATCGGCCATCCAAGCAAAGTTGGGCTACTCCTTGACTATGAAAGTGGGAAGCTGAGCCTTGTGGACTCTGAAAAAGGCTCCCTTGTCCACACTCTTTCTGCAGATTTCCGTGGTCCAGTTGTGCCTGCATTTGCTCTATGGGATGGAGAACTTCTTACTCATTCAGGCTTGGCAGTACCTGATAACCTATGAAGCCTATAATTGTGGATTCAAATTGCCTGTCCTGCCAGCCTTATGTTTTTGCAGTGTGTGACTTTACAAATCCTATTTTATGAGTATAAAACAATATATGCTTCCAATATGACAAAATAATGTGTGTGCTACACGCTTTACTTTTCACAAAATAATAGTGTTAAACCTATACCCTACATGCATAGCCAACTTCAAAATACCAAATATAAATATGCAGCATTAACACAAATTATTTATGAATTCAATTTTATTTTAATATAAAATATTATATAAATGTACTTGTGACACATGGGTTTTGTTTTATCATGGAAAATGAGAACACACTTGATTTTTGATTGCAAAGAAATAGAAATTAGTTAAAGCACACTTCAGATTTGTGTATCTTCCAGAACCAATCATTGCGTCAGTATGGAGAGAATAGTTTATAAAGCGCAATTGAGATGCAACGTGCTAAAATTGGAGTGATCACTATGGTAATGAGTTGTATGTTCCTGCTGATTTCTTTTAGACAATTCCTTCCAGAGTTGTTCTTTATACATATATGGAATTTTCAACATGAGGATTTCAAATATTTGGAATTTGCAAAAATTTTTGTAGTCATGTCAGGACATCCTATTGGAAGAGGTGCTTGATGGACCAACATCAAAAGCCTGGTTTGGTGGACTTCTATGGTTACACTGAAAAATGATTGGATTGTTATAGTAAGCACTTTGATATGAGACGTGTTTTTCCTTGATTATAAATTTGTTATGGGATCTAAATGCCTATATAATTGTATTCTTTTTGTATGTGCCAGGGTGCGTTTTGGATTTATAAGTTACAATTCTGCAATAGAGCATTTTGCCAAATATCTGCTTGAAGCATAGTGTGTCTTGTTATTTATTTTTTATCAACGAGAAAATCAAATTACGAAGTCCTCATTTCTCATTTAAATTACAGGTTGAGCACCCCTTCCTCGAAATGCTTGGGACAAGCAGCATTTCGTATATTGGATACTTTCGATGATCATTTCGGCAGTACTGAAATGATAAATGTTCCACCTTACCTAAATCCAATGTGACCAACTTCCTCACATTGGCTATAAGACTGGAGCTGCCAAACTGACCAGCTCCACGGTTCTGCCGAAATTATCTGGTCCAAGTGCATAGTCCCTCACTCTCTTCACAGCGATGCAGGAACTACATTTCCCATGAGTGCATACTTTAAACCTACGGTGTCCGCGGGGTGGAAGAAAGGAGCTTCAGAATGGTGCTCGAAGAAGGTGAGTATCCTTTATCTGAATTAACCCTTATCCAAAAAATACATTTTTCAGATAATGGATCTTCAGACAAGGGATACTAAACCTGTACTGATTAGGAAAATCAGTGGAACTTTTAGATACTATCTAAATGTCCAAGGTAGAGATATAGAGATATTTCCTTTTAACAGATAATATATCTTAATCTTTTATTTATTTATTTGATTTTAACAGACCACAGGGTTTGAGTTCATCATCCAGATGAGGAGCTTATAGTTTCTCGAGGTTCTTCTTGACACAGTCATTGTTCTGAGATGTGAAATACCCTACTAACTTGAAGGAGCAAGGGTTAAAAAAAAGCATGTCCCAGACTTTGAAGTACACCTGACATGAATCTTAATAGATACATGTAGGTTTACTATCTGCTTTCTCACATCTGAGACACAGAAGTTCCTGGTTGACAACGTCGGCGCACGCACAGCAAATCAGAGCAGGGGAGACCTTTGTTTTTTCATGGGAGGTCCCCCCAGCCCCCTGATCTCATGCAAAAACAAGGGGCTCTCTAGCAGAGAGAGTCGGTCGCCGACCAGACGGATGTCTGATTCCTATGGAAGCATGGCAGATGTTGGTCAGAGGATAAACTGGCGTGTACTATCAAAAGTACACGCCAGTTTATCCTCACTATAGGAACAACTAACATTTCACTTGTGTTTCTATGTTAGAAGCACAAGTGAAAAATAAAGTTTAGTGTTCCTTTAAGAAAACGAGATTATTAGATTCCAAAAAATACGCCTCCTGAACGTATAGAGTGTTCAAGTGATTACAAAAAACAATTCTTGAGGGTCTACACAATATAAGCCGAACTTTGGGCCCAAACTAATTGGGCCAATGTTCGGAAAGATTTGTGGGGCATATCAGAAGCAGAATTTCGAGCATCACAATATGTCTCGATGTGACCCCAGAATGGCCTCGAAAGTAGACAGACGTACGCAGAACAAAACATTCTATTGGATGATAAAGACTAATTGCAGGTTGAATTTAGCTATTAAGGACAAATTATCCCAAAATGGTGCGCCTAAAAATATATTGAGGGGCCAGGGCTCCCAGCCCCTGTTACATATATGGGGGCTCATGGCAAATAGCGCAGCCCTCCCCAACCGCATCAGGGATAAGAGACGCCCAAATTGCTTCCAGCTCTCCAAAAATAGATTGGGGCCAGGGATACCGGCAAGGTAGAGGTTAGGCTAAACGTTTATTTATAATTTTGATGGGGTTTGGGGCTATTGCGCAGCACCAGGACCCAAGGGGAAATTCATTTTATTTATTAGTGTGGTCGGGCAAATAGGCAGCCCAGGTCCCAAGGGGAGTATGTGATTTCGATAGTGGTCCAGAGGTATTTTTCTTTCCTCCAGATCCCAAGAGGATTTAAAAAAAAAAAATATTTAAGTTTTTAATTTCAATTCACCTTCTTAAAGAAGGCGAATTGAAATTGCTAGAAATGCAGTTATCACTGGAAGCGAATTGTATTCAGGGTTAATCGCCGGCATATTGTGTAGCCCGATTTTGGTGATCCGTTTGATTTGGCTATTATGCCCAATCCGAATTCATTTCTCAACGGATTGGGCTACATTGTGTAGACCCTTTGGTTCTGAGTCAAAGTACCTGAATGTTGCTAAAAGACACTTTGAGTTATATTAACAGCAGCCCATCTAGTAAGGCACTAAAAATGGAGAATACTGTGTCTCATAAATGCTGCTTGACAAACTGCTGTACACATTAGGAGCTAAACAGGCCAGCTTAGTTATTTTCAGGAGCCAGGGAAATGGTACATTTCATAGAATTCTCTGTAAAACAATCAGTAGGCACTTTAGAAGCCAAGGCTTCCTGTGATTTCACATACCCTGTACTATTGCTACAAACTGGAGTAACAATATTTTGCTTGTTTATAAATGAGGGGGGAAAACAGACTTTTTTTTTTTTTTGCCCTATGAACTTTCCTTGTTGATAAAGTGAACTTCCTGCCTTCCCGGAATATATCTGCCTTTTTTTTTTTTTTTTTTTTAAATGTCTCCTTATATCATCACAATCTTTTAATAGCGGTGTCAGCTGTTCAACCAATCTCTCATTAACTCTAGTGATGCCAGTGGCTTCTACAAACCTGGATAATAACTAGTGTTCTTCATTTTGTTTTAATTGCATTTGTTTTGCTTCTTTGAAAGAAAGAAATGTTAAAAACTCAGTGGCCTTCTTTTATGTAAACCTGACCGATACCTGTGTACATTCAGCACTGCCTCTCACCAGCATCTCACGTCTGTCTGGGGTCTGCAGTGGGACACAGTCCTTTTGCCATGTAATCAGTAGAGGGGGACCTACCAGGATCTAATGTAGGCCGCTGATGATCAAGTATATGCATTTTATCCTCCTCCTTGCCCACTAAACGTTTCACTTAATTTTCAATGATAGAAGCACAATAAAAGGTAGTAACACTTTAGATAGCAGTAATAACAAATACACATTGTGCTTTTGATTACCCAGATCTAATAGTCTTCACTCAGTAAAGTTCCACTCCTGTACTCTCGTTCACTATTGGTAATGGACAGTTGTTTTGGAGTAAAGTTGTTTTTCCCCTCTCCTTTAACATTCACATGCAATGCCTCACCAAATAGTGTTAACGTAATGTGGTGTTTAAAATTAACACAGGAAAAGAATATAAATGGCAAATGTCAGACAGGTACTTTATCAGAGACGCCTACATGGTTGCACAGTAGCATCACTGATCCTACAAGTGTATTTCCAATTGGCATCTGCAGCACCTGTTCATATTTTAATATGCTTTTCTACAGTAGGCTACATATCCAAGAGGTCCCTAGTATAGTACAGACGGAACCTCCATAATGCCATTATTTTTTTACCATGTGATACTTACCATAAAGGATTTTTCCTGTATGCTTTAGCACCTTCAGTTAAGGTTATCGTAATCTAGTTATCTTCCTCTTCCTGAGTTGGAGCTGAATGGGAGAATTTTACCAGCTCCTAAAGTTGGAAATTCCTGTCCCAATTCTCTCTATAGAGTAGACACTTGAACCTCTTTCCTGATTTCCGAATGGTTCACTAAATTGAACAGAGTATCCAATAATTTCTAAGGATTTATGTCCTATAAATTAGACAACCAAAAAAGTCTTGTTGAGTTATTGTTCAGTTTATTTATTCTTCAGTTTATCAAGGGATTGTTTGATAGCAGCGATGCAAGTGGAATGCACATCTCATTTAATACATTCAACTTTTGTAGCAAAAAAACAGCAAATTTAACTCCACCCAAGATTAGGGGTCTGAAAGAATGCTAAAAAGCCAAAGAAGGCATGTAATATGACGTGCATGTTATTATACAGCCTGGAAATTAAACGGCATGGTCAGCTACAAATAAAAAGGAGCGTTTGGCTCTTACTGGGAACCATTGGTATAGTGCCTACACATAAAAGCATAGTAAACATATAGAGAATGTGTTGTACACTTCCAGCAAGCTTTGGCATAGATACTCTCTACATTCCTCCCAACTTCCTGCAAGTCCCTAGTTCTAGGCTCGCTTTCCCTGTACATTGGAGTATGCAGAAAGTGGCCTTGCATTTTCTAGGTTGATGGTCTTGATAAGCAAGACCAGTCTCATAAGCCAATGGGAAGAACTTCTCTCAATGTAAACTAAAGCAACACAATTGTAGTAAGTAGCTCCTGACTGTGTATCATCCCACATGGAAGGCTTTCTTGCACTGTGTCCTAACTCTTCTTATAAAACCCTAATTTTTGGATTTCTTTTAACCCTGAGTGCTAAAGAAAATGTCTATGACTAACATAGTAGCCCCTCATAAAGCTGCTCTAGCGTGCAACACTTCTAGTACCATTTGTGTCTCTGTAATGAAAGCTGCATTATTACTTTGTTACAAAGAAATGCTATGATATAAAAAAAATATTTGGCAACATTATTCCATTAGTATGGACATGAAGCCCTTGTTCTTTCTGTCTGGATGCGAGAATACTTTTTACATGTGTTCCTTCTCCACTACTTTTGCCGTCATATTGATGGGGTAATATTGATGATGTAAACCCAGTATAACTGAATGTAATCATCTGGTGAAGGAGGGGATATCACTATATGTACTAAAGGTTGTGAATTTGAAATGGTGTAGACCTGGACATAATGCTGATACCACATTGTTTTGTTGGAGTCCTTTATAGGACTGTGCATCCTGGAGGACACTATACCATTTTACATTTTATTAGTATGTTATTGGAAATTCTACCATTTTATATACAATTCATAATTTGTATTGACCACTCATTTGTACTCATTATTTCCTAGCAGCGGTTCTATAGTAAGAGTTATCCAATATGGCTTGTATATAGCTTACACCATGCTCTTAAATGTCTCCAGAGAGATCTGTTCCTCAGAGATCCTAGTTTTCTTCTGACATCTTCTGTAGATGTCTTGATACTCTGTCAGAAGCTTCACCACCTCCTCTCTGCCAAGTCGAGCTGCATCTTGTATCGGTGTATTACCCCATCTAAGGATGACAAACAGCTAGCCCAAAAGAACAACTGTACGAACATTAGTTAGCCTGTATAAAAAGGCTATCTATTCCCATCTGTAGCTGTTATACATGGATCACAACAGTCCCACTATACCTTCACATGATATATGATTCCAGTTATTTACAAGAATATTACCCCAAGGAGGATTAACATGGTTTGTCTGACCATACCACAAGGGATAAGTTAGATACTGTTTAAATATTGTACCAAATACCAATGGCTTATATTTTTTCATTGGGTTTCGTTACAGATATGCTTACACTTGGCTTTATTTGTATTGCTGCTTGGAAGACAAATGGTCTGTTGGTTTGTAAGGTTTAATACAACCGACTTCATTGTTATAGTTTTTCCTGAATGATTCTAATCTTACCTGTCTTCCACAAATGGATTCACTCTGCACCCTTCAGTTAAGAATTTGACCACCTCTATATGTCCTGGTACAGGAAAAAAAATACAAATTATACCAGCAGACAAATGTCACATTCAGTGCACTTTTTTACAGGGATGTAAATCTAAATAAGTGCTTCCATGACTATGTTGTGTTCATTAATACATGTCAAAAGGCATATAATCTCCATTGGAAGCCAAAGGAGGGCAGGAAGGGGCACATCCACCCCTTCCATTACTGTGATCTCACTCTTTTTATTAAATATAATGCTAAGTTGGTTCTCTCCTCAATAGCCAAGCAGCCCTATCCCCATTAAAGGGCAGTGTCGTGCTTTACCCTCCCACAGGTGAAATTACCCAGGTTAGGCAGTCAGGAGGAGGGACCAATTGTAAAAAAAAAAAAAATATATTGAGATTGGAAGGGGCAGCAGGGGGCACAGTGAAGGATGGTGTAATATTTTGCTCTTCCTTTAAAATTTTCAGTGGATGCACATGATAATCTGTACCTTCAGCAGATGCCACATGTAGAGCAGTTCTAGAGTCATAGTCCTTCTGCTCCATATCCACAGCTGACAACGCAAACCTTAAAACACAGGCAAACAAGTGATAATATAGATAGGAAGGGTTGTGTAGATTTGCAGCTGGGGTAGATCCACAGCTGACAATGCAAACCTTACAACATAAGGAAACATACGATAATATAGACGGGAAGGGTTGTGCAGATTTGCAGCTGGGGTAGATCCACAGCTGACAATACAAACCTTAGAAAAGAGGAAAACTTGATAATATAGCCATGAAGGATTGTGCATATTTGCAGCTGGGGTAGATCCACAGCTTACAATGCAAACCCTACAACATTGGAAAAGATATGATACTATAGATAGGAAGGATTGGGCAGATTTGCAGCTGGGGTAGATCTCATAAATATCCATCAGCACCGACTGACGTTTGATAATGTCAAGCACATAGAGCTGCAGTTTCCGAACGCACCCCTTTAATGGTGGTATTTATGGAGGACTACCCACCCTCACATATAGAGACGCCTCTGTGGTAGGGTATGGTTTATTATAAAATCAAAATTTGCCTGTGCCATGAAAAACCTCTGAGACAGTCTTTGATGATGTACTACAATGAACATGATCATTTTTTTAAGTCTTTAAATCTATCCCTTACCGTCTTAGGGCAGAAACATCTCCACTGTAAGCTGCAAAGAGCAGGTTCACCACCGTCTTGTTCTAGATAGAGAAGAAGGTTGGATATTATTAGGTAAGATGGTGCCCGATCCATTATAGATGGATTAGATACCATTATGTTCATCATATCTTATAATTTACTACAAAAAAAATCATAAAATATGATGAAATTTTTTGAAAAACCCACTTTTTCTTACTTTGACCTCAAATATAATTTACACAAATACAATCATCAAAAAAGACTGCGTCTAAATAGTTTCTAAATGTTGTAGTGAGTTCCGAAATATGCATATTTCCATATTTTTCGGTATTTTTTTGCGAGTTATCGTGGGTGCCCCAGAAAATAAATTTTGGTGCTGGCTATTGCCTCAACATTGAGGCATTAGACCAGCACCGTTAAAGCAGTTTTCGCGATCGTTGCCAGGCACGTCCATTGTCGGGAACAGAGTTCCCAGCAGGACGTGCCTGACACGTCCATTGTCGCGAAGGGGTTAAACTATAATGATGAGCTGCATGCAGGGCTGCTGTGTGGCTGCATGCAGGGCTGGTGTGCGGTTATATGACCACACACTAGTCTCATTAGGGAGAGGTATTAGCAGTAGAAAGAGGGAAATGCTCATGCCATTGTACAGAGCATTGGTGAGACCTCACATGGAGTATTGTACGCAGTACTGGAGACCGTATCTCCAGAAGGATATTTATACTTTGGAGAAAGTTCAGAGAAGGGATACTAAAGTGCTTCATGGGTTGAAGGATAAAAAAATCTTACCAAGAAAGGTCAAGGCATCTTAACATGAATAGCTTGGAGGAAAGACAAAACAGGGGGATATGATAGAAACATTTAAAAACATAGGGAATCAACACAGTAAAGGAGGAGAGTATATTTAAAAGAAGAAAAACTACCACAACTAGAGCACATTGTCTTAAATTAGAGGGGCAATGATTTAAAAGTATTATCAGAAAGTATTACTTTACTGAGATGGTAATGGATGTATGGAATAGCCTTCCAGTGGAACAAAATTGGGCAGACGAGATGGACCGAATGGTCCTGTGTTCTATTTGTCCTGTGCACAGTGTGATTGACTCTTGAGACCAGACCAGAAGAGCCTGTAGCTCTGTTGCATGATATGGCATCAGTCTAGTTATGTAGTTATCATCACTGTGCCCCCTTAATTGTGGAGAGTGCTCTGGATGGTGCAAGGGGCACGTCACTATGAATTATCAAAATGTAATGCAAAGTTTTTAAGGTGTTGGAGTATATGCAACATGATTTCCCTAGAACAAGTATAAAGCTATACTACATTCTACATTATAATATCATCAGAAAGCTACATGATTTTCTTTACCTGTACTTCTCTTTCCTCTCTCCTAGGGTCCAATTTTCGAACACAGTGCTTCAGGTTATCATAATTATGGAAATTGAATAATGAAACCAATTCCTGTAATGTAGAAAATAAGTGTATATCCAACATTAGTGTACAACATTATATATATATATATATATATATATATATATATATAACCGATCAGCTGCATTGCATTATACATACGTATTATGACTAAGACATTGTATACATGAATACATTAACATGCGGTACAGACATAATAGACAGGAAGGTATTTGTAAACCACAAAATGCATCATAGTTTGTTTTTTTTTCTTTATTTAAAACGTGTCCACAACCATCCATTTTGTAAAAACTAGCCAAGTATTTCCATACGTGCTAATAGAAGATGTACAAGGGCAGATTTTAAGTTACAAGTTGTAGGACGTAGGGTTTGAGGGATTTATTAAACATGATATTTAAAGTCATTGATAGAATAATGTCTTACAAGATGTTGACATATTTCCCAGCATGCATTCAGAAATGTTCAGGTAACAGAGAAAGAAGCCGCTTAGAACGCTGACAGATATTGTTGGCACTTGGCAATGTAATCCGCTTCCTTGGCACTAGTGATTTCCCTACTGATGTAGCATTGACATTGTGTAGAGTATTGTGCACATTCCATCAAAAGATAAATACAGAGTCATTAAATGTACCTCAGCTTCTAAACAATATGAATATGCTTAATCAGGAAATAAATATTAATGCTAAATTAAGCTTTTTTACCCCCGTCGCCATTATATTTTATAAGATAAATTTACAGGAGAAAACGTCAACATATTGTTCAAAGGACATCAAATAGTGTAACAAAATGTTATAGATTTCCTACCTAATATTAGCTATCATAGTGGAACTAGTGTTGCCTCTGTGCTTGGCAATATTAAAAAATACATGTATCTAGTTTATTTCACTATTTATTTTACAATTTGATGCTAAAGTGGTTAAATGTAATTAGATATAGTATATGTAGATAAAGTATAGTATAGTATCTATTAAAAAAGTACTGAATATTTGCTTAATATATAATTGGTATGTTCTTCCTGTGTTTAGGCATAGAGAAGTGACAATGGCAGCTGGCTTATAATACAAAAAAAAGGAAAATGTGCTATTTAATATTGTATTTACCCGGCAGAAATGAATACCCCGTACACTGTTCCCAACTCTGTCCAATGGAGGGGACCAGCAGAACACACCCATAACGTTGGGTACAACCAGTAAGATGGCTCCTGACACTCCAGATTTAGCAGGTAACCCCACCTAGAAAAACCCCCACAGTGATTAAACATCAAAAGTGAACAGGCACACTTACTACCCCACCTAGAAAAACCCCACAGTGATTAAACATCAAAAGTGAACAGGCACACTTACTACCCAGATTCAAGATTAAATATTAGCCAGACAGGCACAAAGCATTATGTAGTCTGCTACTATTTGTTACTATTACCATAGAGGGAAGACATTCTAATATAGACTTGTCATCTAAGGTATAAAATAAGCTAATGAGAGTTCTGCAATGTGAAGAATATTGCTTTGCTATTGTAAGCTTAAATGGGAATAGTGAAGTTAGTACACTGTAATGTAGGACAGTTTATGCACAAAGATTATACTGTGCAAAACAAGGAACTATAATTTTGTCCAGAGACAATGCATTTTCCCCACTCCATATTAATAAAATATCAGATCAGCAAATTTTAAAGTGGTCTTTAACGGTATAAAGAAAATTTCCAATGGTAGGTCTACTGCATTTTCATCTGCTGAAAAATATGAAGTAGCTGTAACCTTAATGGCCACAAGAGGGCAGCAACTGCAAAGTCATCATGATTTTCTTTATTGTGCTAACCAGAATAATAATTTCACAAAACTGGAACTCCATTTTCACAAAAAATATATCTAATTAGATCTATTTACCTCTTATTACACTCTACCAAGAAAAAATATTCAAGTTGTGTCTTTTTGTTGTAATTAATAGTCTTAAAGATCTTTTTGATTATATATCATGCATATGACTAGTCCAGCCCAGCATCTCTCTAACATCTGCTCTAAAATCTCTGCAGGATTAAAGCCATGAGTGATTTTTTCGTTGTAATTATAAGAAATCCAACACTGACATTGCATAGTTGCCAAAATCTGCCATGTTTCCAGGGACACATATGTGTTCCACATGCTGCAGACAGAGCATGCAAAGGGCATCCCGGCAGTATGTAGGATGGATATACACACAGACAGAATGCGATTAATGAATCACGGTAGGTCCTATGAGATCTCCACTTTGATTAATTGGATTCTGTCTATGTGTATATCCATCCTACATACTGCCGGTGTTCTGACGAATTACTCGAGCAAATTCTCCTGCGCAATCGCAGGAGAATTTGCTCACTGCGCATGCGCAGAAAGTTACAGCTGATAACTCAGCTGTAACTTTATGTCCACCGCGCATGCGCGAGCTAACCAACCCACATCCCGCCCCCCGCACACCCCTTCTCACCAGCTGATCGGACAGCGGCGGTACACAGCGCATGCGCGCGGCTATCAAGCCGTGTGGGAATGCGCTGTGTCCGTGGCTGGATTCAAAGAAAACGCTGGTAAGTAACACGGGGGGGGGGACATAAGGAGCCAACAGAGAGGTAAGCACCCTGGTGAGGGCTGCCTCATCTTCATGGGAGTTGTGATCCTCCTGCTGTAGGATCACAACTCCCATGAAGATGAGGCAGCCCTCACCAGGGTGCTTACCTCTCTGTTGGCTCCTTATGTCCCCCCCCCCCCCCGTGTTACTTACCAGCGTTTTCTTTGAATCCAGCCACGGACACAGCGCATTCCCACACGGCTTGATAGCCGCGCGCATGCGCTGTGTACCGCCGCTGTCCGATCAGCTGGTGAGAAGGGGTGTGCGGGGGGCGGGATGTGGGTTGGTTAGCTCGCGCATGCGCGGTGGACATAAAGTTACAGCTGAGTTATCAGCTGTAACTTTCTGCGCATGCGCAGTGAGCAAATTCTCCTGCGATTGCGCAGGAGAATTTGCTCGAGTAATTCGTCAGAACACCGGGCTGCACTTTGCATGCTCTTTCTGTTGCACGTGGAACAAATATGTGTCCCTGGAATCATGGCCAATGTTGGCAACTATGGTATTGCTGGAAAAAAAATGTTTTTAATGCAGACTGTATTTAACATTAAACAGCTCTGGGTTTTAAAGGGACTCTGTCAACCTTAACATTGCTTACAATTGAAACAGTGAATGTGGATAATAAGAAATGATATGAAATGATCTATACATAGCAGAATTGCAAGGAAATGTGTAAGTTAAGGGAAAGATGAGTTTCAAATGTTTTGTGTTTTCTTTTGCTTATGTGCAAATAATACATTCCATATTGAAAAAGCAGGCCATTTGCAGATCAGTAGGTTTGCAAAATATATATTGCCTGTAAAATATCAAGGGTAATCCAGCAAAAATCCTCAATATCCCACACCACGGATTAAAATAAATGAAATTGTAAAGGAAAAGCTTCACTCCTCCCAAGGTGACCTCAAATGAAGCTGCATAAACTTAATCGGTGGCAATTAAAAAAGATGTTTATTCATTGTCAGCGTGAAGCGCGGAAGGCTAACTTATCGGTCTGCGCTATTTACCTGATTGCACCGGACAGTCAATGCAAATCTTTTTTACTTCAACTTATTAGATTAATGCATCTTCCTTGGATCTAGTGCCACTTTTCCTTTACAATTTCATTTATGCTCATTTGCATATCAAGCCACAGGTAATGTCAAAGATGTGAGACACCACCGACATGTTTAAAACATATTTTTCTCCTAATTTATGCATTTCCTTGCAATTCTACTAACACACTTTATAGATGATTTTCATTTCATTCACAGAAAAATGTTGAGGTTAACAGTCACTTTACAGTGCTACTAAACTTCTTATTTTTTTTTTTACTTGTGCTTGTAAAATAGAAAAATATTATTATTATATGAGTTGTGCTAGTATGAGGATAAACTGGCATGTGCTTTTTAAGGTAACTGCCAGTTTATTCTCTGACTGGCAGCCATGATGCTTCCTTAATAAGCATCAGAACTCTGGCTGTTGCCAACAACACAGTAAGACCTCTGTTTCAATGTGCCACCAACAGAGGTGAGATTATCTAGGTCCCCTTTGTTGGTGGCATGTGAAAACCACCGTCAGTGTCAGCGTGCGCCAGCATCACAAGAGCTCTGTCTCAGCTGGGAGGCAGAGCTCAGAGTAAACACTCTATCAGCAAAAATACATGTCTGGTTTAGTACGGAGTAGTGGCATTAAGTTTTAAACTTTTGCTTCTATTAATGAGGCAAAAGTTAACCGCAAATTTTAGTGTAAATTTAAAATTGTAGTTTCAACAGTGATTAGTATGTTCTCAATTCCGAAAGCAGTGTATGACTTTCCTAAATGAATCTTTAACCGTTACACAAATCAGACCTTGTCCTCATAAACTTTATAAGAAAGTGGCCCACATGGTAGAATGAAAAATCGAAAAAACGGTTGGCTGAAATCTTTAGCAGATATCCTTTTTATATCACAAGCTACTTTTTAGTTCTCCCACGTTTGGCATTGCAGTACACTTCATTTTTGGCATAGTCCCTCAATAATGCATATTTCTAAACATATTTCTCACCAACGGCTTTTTTCTCATATGAGAGAGATGCCTAGGTCTTGATCGAACTAGTATAGAGACAGCAAGGATTTGTAGAACTACTGATTCTAAAGAAAATACTGGGATAGAGGTTCTGATGATGGTTTAAAATCTAATTTTACTTAAATGGATATAAAGTCCATTATTTTATAGCTGCTCACAAGTCTTTTCGGGATCTTTGCAATGTTTCTCTAACCTACTATTTTTGGATTGCAGTCTACTGTGACATGACTAATGTACATTTACAAAACTTGACAAACGTAATAAAACATTGAATAGAACCTAGGGAATGAGTCCTTGACCATCTTGTACTAATCTGAAAAATTCCAGATTATTCTCTGAAATAAATCATATTTTTAATTCATTCAAAAGGGTAATTTTTCTACAACATACAATTAATATTTACATGCTTCCACATCGTATGTAGAATTTAAATATTGCCAGCATTAAAGCAGTCAATTATGGTGTTTCCCATGGTATCTACTCCACAATGAGTTAACTGAGTTATCCTCCGCATATATCTGAATTGTACATAGAAGTCTCTCCTGTGTACAATAAATGTGGTAATAAAGTAAGTCACAATAGACTTTGATCGTAAAAACTGTGCTATTTGTCTAACTCATAGTTAATTAGGTTGAAAAAAAAAGACATCTAGTTCATCAAGTTCAACCCTTCCACACACCCACATTTGTAGACCCAGAAGAAGGCAAAAAATAAAAAAATAAACTCAAAAGGAATTTTGAACTCCAAAGCAGTTTAACTCAACTGGATCATCATTACCTAAGTTACTTTTAATTGTCATAGCCCTCTATGCATTTCATTTCTACACTAGCATCCATTTGATTTTTGAATGTATTGATTGTGTTTGTCAAAACAACTTCAAACGACAGTCTGATCCACAATTTAAAAGCCAATGGGTAGGCAGAACCTCACTAACCTTGAGCTTTACCAGTGCTTAGTCAGCAATGACTAACCACTGCTAAAGGGCACAATGCGTTGGGTATTTAGCCTTCCTCCTGGGGGGTCCTTCTCCCTGTATAAATTCTGCTACAATTTCAAAACTATTAGAACACAAGATTTGAGTGACTCTTTAATCCTTTATGTGCCCCATTAAGTCTAGTGGCCTTAGTATGAGAATAAAATGGCCATTTCATCATCTGTTCGGCAGCCACCATGCTCGAAGGTGAAGACAGAATACATGGTGGAATGGTCTATAATATATTCCCATGATTGAAGTAAACATGAGTAATCGTCAATTGTGGAAAAGACTCACGTGAAAGGCGAACTGTCCAGAATAATCATACATGCCACATGAATGCATCAGGCTGAGTGTGTTCCTCACAGCTTCTGCGCTAAGGACACGTTCTCCTGTGATAGGACAGATCCCACCATTAGCCAGAGTGGCAGCGATCACACTGCCAGACTCACAGGTCACCTCAATGGAGCACAGCTGGACAAGGAAGGCACATGTTAAAAGGACCTCTCCGACTTGAACATGACCAACATTTTTTAATGCTTACTAAAGTGAAATAATTCTAAAAATTTATGTGTTTAAAAATTTGAATAGGTGTATTCTAAAAATGTTTAATTTACTCACAAATATTAGGCATATACCTTCTACGGACCCTCCCACTCAGCTCTTAGCATTAAGCTGGAGTCTGGGAGGAAAAAAGCAACATTTTAAAGTTTTAAACAAGCAAAAAAATAAATAATAACTATACATGCAGTGTGTGCATTCATATAATGTACAGGAGTTTTACAAAGCACACATAGGCAGGGTTAGTTTTGTATCAGGTGTACAGCAAGGATTACCAGGACATAACTTTAACATGCTCTCCTGTAGAATGTGAGTGTGTCCAGAAGGTCTCGATTAATTAATCAAGAAAGACAACCTTTGATTTAACTGAATTAAGTCTGAACACATATCAGTGTTTTCCTTCAGATAGAGATGTCATTGTGGGCTTGATTTTGTATTTATTTATTAGCATGTTGTAAAGATGTGGAGACCTAATGCTGTATCAATTCATGTATGCAGACTAATGGGAAAAAATATATATTATATTAAGTGACAGTAACACACCTAATTCCTATATCATTGTATTGAAAGTAGAAAAAATAGTTATTCATGAAATTACCCTAGAATGACATATGCATTGTCCAAACTCCCAGTCCTCTCTAGAACCTTAGTACATCTTTCACATAGGAATATAGATCTCAGCGCTGATATCTGCGACTAAATCGCAAATATGACGCCTCACACTGGGAGGTCTAAAAACACTGACCTGAAAATAAAGATCCAGAGCTGCCATCATGTCAGCAGTAGAAGGAAAACACTGTAAATACAGAATATAATGTGGCAGGAGAGTGAGCAACACAACAAACAAACAAAATACAGACCACAATGTGAGTGTGTCTAGTAAATTCGTTTACACATTCCAAATGTACAGTTGCCACACAAAAAAAGAGCTAATTTACCAGGTTACATGTATAACCTTTTATAAATGTAACAACAAGTTATGCCTTATGGGAAATCCTGCCCTGGTGTTTTATATATATTTATATATATGTATTTTCCATTCTTCAGATATTTAAAAAAGTGATACTGAAATCTTTACCTTCTTCTCCTTTAGATAATATCCGATTGCATAATTTCGATCTCCTGTTTCTTTCTCTGATTGGAATCTGCACAAAACAAACACGCTAAGACATCTATACAGTACAGGGGTTCAACTGTCACCAGTGGTAACTGATAGGTTTCCACAGTATATATTCACAGGGAATATGAGGGGCAAATGTTTCCACATAGGTGGTGAAGTGGAGCCCCATAGAAAAGTGGCGGCACCTTTCGCTAATTCACATATATCGAGTCGGTGGATATGAGGTGGTCCCTATTAGAAGTCAGAGCAACTAGTAAGAGGCTATTTACAACCCCAGCTGCCATCATTGTTACATTTTATAAGTGCTGAGTGGATTGAGCCGGTGTTCTACCACAAAGTCCGGGAGTCGGACAAACCTAGCACAAATGGAGCATCCGCCATGTGTTATATTCTTTTTTATACTTGCAATTCAAGTGGAGACCTCGTTTTTATAGGGTTAGGAGTGCCTTCTTTAACAGACCCCGTTTATGACCGTGGCCCTTCTTGGCTTAGCAGTTCAGTTTTTGGCTTCTATCTCTTTTGGGTCTGTAGGCACCCATCCCCTGCTGCGCATTTTGTAAGAAGTTAATGTGGGGGGTGATTTATCCAATGTTTTCCATAATTATGGTTGATGCACGGTGGCATTCTGGCATTGTTATAACAACACTAGGTATGCCCAGCATTAGTGACCAGTGGTTGATAGACTATCAAATGACAAATTAATCTTTAAAAAAAAAAAAAAAACATTTGGAAGCATAGTAATGTTCATTTTAACAATTCAGCTATTTTAGCAATTTGTCACTTTCCACTGTTTAGTGAAATAACCCCATATATATAATTTTTAAATATTAAGGAGAATCCATTTTGGTTTTGTAGCACACTACCTGTGGTGTGTTGTAGTGCTGTTGTCATTGCAATAAACCTGTGGCACACTATACAGTTATATGTTTTATTATTTTATAGCTGCTTGTAAAGACTTGTATTGACAATTTAATAGGCTGACAAATGTACGGAATGTAAACATGACACAATGTGGGGTTATTCAATGGTTTTTGTCTCAGCAGTTTGTATTGAGGTCTATAGCATTCAATGACCACAGATTCATTTCTCTGTGATTGTTAGATCTGCTATTGGACTAAACCAACTTCTGAGGTAAATGTCATCTCTCATGTGACTCTGATGAGAAGTGTATATATTTATATATATATTAGAATGAATGCATATTGAAGAGAATAGTTTAGCATGTGACTTCTCATTGCTTTCCTCTATAACATTTAATGTTTTCATGGTGCTGAGGAACTTAAAGTATAAAAAACAATAGACCGCTAGAAACTAGCAGGTGGGTTACGCAATATTCGTGATAATCCAGTTGGAAGGGGGATATGCAGACCCTACATACTAGGCATTTGGCACCTTCACTGAAAGCCATATGGGCCTTACGTTGCATTGCTGAAGCCAATATATTCATTCCCAGACATCTTTTTCAGCAACTGCATAACCTGAAATAGGCAGAAAGGGAGGTGTAACAAGCATTAACCTATGTCACAGTAGCACTAAAACATGACATAATATATAATACAAGCTGCTTTTCTATCATTTATATGTTTCCCTGTTAGCACTAGGCAGACATTTTCAGCTACAGTATAGTTTGCAAAGAGCTCTCATTCTGTACCAATAAGGAGCTCTGTTTTTAGGCTCCCAGACGTCAGCCATCGGCAGCATGAGGTATTTTGCTCTAGAGTGGAATATTGGAGCAGTCCTTGTGAAATCTCACACTGCACATTTACACACTGATAAACTCATCTATAGCATCAGTTTTGATCCTCATAGTACTATATTAAGCAGTGAACTAAAATGTTGGATTTGCTCTTTGGATGCTAAAAATTAAAAACTTTTTTTCACATCGCTGATCGCTGGACTCTGAAGTGAGTTACCCATACAATGATGTCATACAACAATGAATCATGTGCTGCTTCCCCTATACACCATCATAAAGTGGTTGGACAAGTAACTACCTATACAGATGAGAACTATATATTGCTTAGAAAGTCTTTATAATACTTGTGGAAGCTAGTGTCACATATGGTAAGAGGCACCAAGTGTATAACTACCATGCTGGGAAAACCTTTATTCAAGCACTTAAAGTGGGTACGGAGGATACTATTATTACAGACAAATGACTGTAATCACCTAGTCTAGTGATTACAAACCTATGGCATGGTTGCTGCTTGTGACACTTGGGAGTCTTTGAGGTGACCCTTGTCACCATCTACATACATGAAGGTAAGTGGAGCACACAGGGGGCACTGAGATGGGGCAACAAAGGGAAAGGAAACAATAACACAAGGGGGAAATAAAATGAGCAGTGTCTGCAATGTAAATGGGAGAAAGAAGCATAATCTCAGGGACAATGGCGCACTGAGATCTATCGCTACATAAATATATGTAATGTAATGTGTTAGGAATGGTTCTTTACTTATTATGGTGTTTTATCACATCTCTAAAGAACCATTTATTGTAAATCTAAAGTATCCCATTACCAGAAATGTAAATGTTATGTATTAACAGAGTGTAAACCGGAATATTATATATATTTTTAAAAACCACAAATGCAGAACTTCATGCCCTACGGGGAAAACAGTTCAAGTTGCACTGTATTGTTTAAACTTCTGATTTGTGGTATGGGTCATCTCTAGACCTGTCTGGTAAACAATACTAACTGTATGAAGTTGGAGTTGGTTCTATTTGCTGAAGATTGGAATGCTGTAAGGACAGGTTTACATTCCTTGCTGTGTAATGGGTCTCAGCTCTTGTCCTTGTAAGGGAATCACCTCACACAAACAGAAACGCTTAGCCTAGCACTCCACAAAAACACCCACATAAAGGAATATGCACAAATAATGTGAAAACACACTTAAGCGTTAGGATATCCAAATACACAGAGCCATTACATTGCATTAACATTTGTTTATATAGCACCAACAATTTACGTAGCGCTAGGTACAGAGCATAGTGGTGGTGGAGAGCCCTGCTCGCAAGTTTACAATCTAGAGAGGGTGGGGGATGTGAGACACATATGGGAGTGAAGAGGTCAAAGCCTCACTGAAACAAATGTACAATTAAAAGCCATGCAGACACACACAGGGGAAATACATCAAGAGCAGCCACATACAATCCAATGTATGGATATACTTACATAGTCAAATTTCTCTGCCTTGTTTGATCCAGACTAGATACAAAGAAAAGGGAATGTTTATCCAAATTGCTACTAAATATCTGTTCCATAATTACTTGGTGTTGCTATATTCCGCCACCATTTCCTCCTTAACTACAAAGTGCTGTCCTCAGCCATCTTCTCTGCAGTATAATATATGTAAATACTGTACTTTATGCATGCTGATTGGATTACTTTATGTATACTGAGTGGCTGTTATTCTACCTAATCTACTGTAATATGAGTTATTTTACCCAGTATATACTCTCATGCCACTTTGTGTGTTTTTTCTTTGGCATCCAAAGGCATTATATATGATGTTGCTTTATCAGGTCTTACACATAGCATACTTACCCCATCAGGTAATATCATAAAACATAAGGTCAGTATATTACCCCACCAATTCATCTTTCATACAGCATACAGTGCAATACTCTACAAGATCAACTGTCCTGCCCAGTTGACTTCGATAATTTTAGGCCTTTTGTCAACCTATATTACTGTGTTACTATTCCCTAATGTACAATACCCTAACAACGTAGAGTACAACCCCACAGTCGTTTACTTAGAGTATACTGACCAACAAATGACTCCAGATATCTAATATTACATATTTTTTACAAGTTATAGAATTCTAAAATGGATATAAAAAGTTTACACACCCCTGTTAAAATGTCAGGTTTCTGTGGTGTAAAAAAAATTAGACAAAGATAAATCATTTAAGAACTTTTTCCACCTTTAATGTGACCTATAAACTGTACAACTCAATTGAAAAACAAACTGAAATCTTTTAGGTAGAGGGAAGAAAAAATATAAAAATAAAATAATGTGGTTGCATAAGTGTGCACACCCTCTTATAACTGGGGATGTAGCTGTGTTCAGATTAAGCAATCATATTCCAAATCATGTTAAATAGGAGTCAGCATACACCTGCCATCATTTAAAAGGCCCCTGATTAACCCCAAATAAAGTTCAGCTGCTCTAGTTGGTCTTTCCTGAAATGTTCTTAGTCGCATCCCACAGCAAAGTTCCTCTTCATGTACAGCACAGAAACCTGACATTTTAACAGGGGTGTGTAGACTTTTTATATCCACTGTATGTTATCATCTATTTGGTATATGTTTCACTAGCACTACCAATATGATTAGATCAATACAACCAAAACTCTGCACCTCTATTGTCAAACACAATCTATATTTCAAAATAATCCCCACATTGTGCAGCCATTTCCAATACTTCCTAAAATAATGTGTATAGCTGCTCTAACAGTCCTCTAGCATGTGACAGAGAACAGAGGTAGTCAGCCTTAATATTAGAAGCCATTTTAGTAACTGAGCATTTATACTTTAACAAACTTCTTCCATTAGGATAGGTTGGTGACACCTCCCATTCATTTACTGAACAGCATTTATAACATGTTGTAAACTTCATGATCAAAACTGCATTCTTTATACCCTTATGGGAACACTCACCTTGACTAAAGAACAGATGACAATGGATCCCGCATTCACCATTGGATTGTGGGGTTTACCTGAAGCAAGAGACAATTTTGTTAATAATGTCTGGTTGTATAACTTAAACATACAAATATGAGGACTAGAGATGCTAGCATTGTTTAAGTTAATTGTCTTTACATGTAAGAATACATTGAGATTCCTCATTTTCAAGTATGTCCTGCAAAACATGTCTAGTACATAATTTAACATTTCAACTGATGTATGTATTTATTTCTTTTTTTTTGTAGTTTTTTAATTTTTTTTGCAATTCTTCCTTGAAAGCTTAACCCCTTGCAGACTCTCCCCTTGGGATTGGTCCTCCCATGATAATATCTGCAGGAAGAAGTTTGCCCAGAATATCCTGAGAGCCAATCCAAGTGTTTGTCATAGAGTGGCGTTTAGATGCCAAATGTATGAATGGCGCATATGAGTTACATTCTCACATGTACTAAGCACTGCGCCAAAAAGTGAGACTGATCAAGTGGACATTAGATTCCAGCAATGACTATTTGTTTTGTGTTTTGCCAGTGATGCATTCAAAATTGGAGTGGACTAGCCTTACTGTTAAGCCAGTTCCAGCAGTTTACCTCAACTACAAACTACAATCATACTGTCCATTTCAGTATCTCATTTTTCTAACTCTTAAAATGTGGACTACCTAAAAAGGTAAAGGAAAAAGCTAGCAGCTGATGCTCGCTAGGAGACGTTCATTAACAGGTAAATTTACCTGTTGAGGTAAAAAGCGGTAAGATTTTTTACCAGTATGTAGCATGTTTACTAGACCACGTTTAACAGTATGTAGCATGTTCACTAGACCATGTTTAACAGTATGTAGCATGTTTACTAGACCACGTTTACCAGTATGTAGCATGTTTACTAGACCACGTTTACCTGTATGTTGCATGTTCACTAGACCATGTTTAACAGTATGTAGCATGTTCACTAGATCCATGTTTACCGGTATGTTGCATGTTCACTAGTCCATGTTTACCGGTATGTTGCAGGTTCACCAGTCCATGTTTACCGGTATGTTGCATGTTCACCAGTCCATGTTTACCGGTATGTTGCATGTTCACCAGTCCATGTTTACCGGTATGTAGCATGTTCAGTAGATCAGATCATGAAAGCCCTACACTAAAGCTTAGAACAAATGTATTTGAACTTTGAACTTGTAGATCCCCTCACCTTGGTGGTTTATAGAAAGCTTATTGAAGCGATGGCCACTGGGCTCTTTGCCCATGTGCTGGTGGACGGATTCTGTGCCAAGATCATTCACAGCAATGGCATATTTAAGGGGCTTCACACAGGACTGCAAACAGAATGGGACACCAGTGTCTCCTATGGAGTACCTTGGGTGGGGTAAAACAGAAAAACTGGGTTTGTGTTAAGATAAATGCATGCAATGGGACAAAACAAACCAAGTAGTCACCAACTGTGTCTAATTACAAAAAGAAAAAATCCAATAAAGATTTATATATCAAAACAAACCAAGTAGTCACCAACTGTGTCTAATTACAAAAAGAAAAAAAATCCCAAAAATATTTATATATCAAAACAAACCAAGTAGGGTCTTTTCTTACACTGAATGCACTTAAAGGGTATCAACCTAATCATTGCTTATATTGTGAATGTAGAGCATAAAACATGTTCTATTCAATGTATTAGCAGGATTGCAAGCAAATGCAAAAACATAAAATAAATATATGTTTTAAATGTGTTACTCATTCAATGGGTAATGAGTAGCTTGCATATCAAGCCACAGGTTATGTCATAAGCAGGAGACACAGACATATTTAAAACATTTTTTTTCTAATTCTTTACATTCACAGTATATGCAAGAAAAAGGAAAAACAATACAGATTACCAGTATCAATACAGCAACAGATCCAAAAGGGCTGACCAAAGAGGTACAGTATTAGTTTTCTTGTTATGCATACTTTGTGTCACTTTATGTCACTGATGGTAAAGTGACTGCTCATCTCATACAGTGTTATCTGTCTTCTATATTGTAGTTTATATACACTTTTTTTCATGTGACTCATTTTTATCTTTGTATTTCTAATAAGATTGATTCCCTAATTGATTTGTTTTGCCTATCAATCTCTGTAACTCATCTGTCAGTATATCTGTCTATTTGTGTCTGTATCTGATAATAATGAGTAGGCTGCATTATTGTTTTTGCTCCCGGGCCAAAAGTTGCCAGCCTTCCCCTGATAATGGCCATCATATGCTAGTCTTAACACATTTTACTGTTTTAAAATATATATATAGTATGCAACAGGCTTGCTACATATATGTCTAACTTTATTTGTAATTATGTGATGTTACTTGGACAATTCTGGCATCAATCCCCTGACATAATTTACCTTTGTCCATCAACTGTACACAGAGAAACGCCCCACCGATCAGGACTGAACTTGGCCAGCTGCGGAATGTAGTTTGCAACCTATTTATTGAGAAGATTAAATAGAAAAGAGATTCAAAAATACTATTATAAAATAGCAAATGCAGAGTATAAACGTGAGAAAATGGGAAAAGAGGAAATGCAAAAATAGTGTGCAGATGATAGATGAAAAGCAGAGTAAGTTTGGTTTACAAAGAGCTTTATTCATCAAAGAGAAAACTGCAGGGAATTGAGAAGGTAATTTCAAATGTAAGGCCAAAAAATTCTCCCATCCAACTGAATGTGAGAATTTTTCCATATTTTAATATAAAAGGAAAAGCTTGGTTCCCAAAATGCATCCTCCATATTTTAATACATACTAAAGGTACTTTGGTACTTTTGCTAGATCTTTCAGGTAATAAGGCAATCATCCTGGCTGTGTGAAAGCTTTTTTTTTCTGTCAAGCAGCAGAAACAATATAACTCATTCTCATTCATTTGAATGGGATATACTGTTTCCTTAGTTATGTCATCAGACAGAGTGCAGCACTGGCAGGTCCCCCACGGTCTACAAGACTATGATCAGTTAGATTGCTGTCACTGTTTTCTCTCATCTGACCACAATGTGGTTTCATACATTTCATACATGTGATTAGCTCAGGTACACATTGCAGCAAGCAGTAATGGGCAATGTTATTAATGAGGATTTTTTTAAAATAACAAGAGTGTGAATTAAGGCATACTCCACAACACCTTAAAGCAGGGTTGTCCCATGTTTTTTCTGTAGTGGGCCACTTCACCATAAATGTGTATATATATATATATATATATATATATATATATATATATATATATATATATATATATATATATATATATAGTTCATAGTAGTGTGCAGTGTGAAAGTGTATCACAGATTCCACAGCAATAAAAATCACAGTAATGTATAGTAAAAAAAAAAAGCAAGCATCACCTTAAAGCAGGGTTGTCCCATGTTTTTTCTGTAGTGGGCCACTTCACCATAAATGTGTATATATATATATATATATATATATATATATATATATATATATATATATATATATATATAGTTCATAGTAGTGTGCAGTGTGAAAGTGTATCACAGATTCCACAGCAATAAAAATCACAGTAATGTATAGTAAAAAAAAAAAAGCAAGCATCACATTAAATGCACACGCATTCACACTTACACACATACATACACAGCCACACGCATACACACTTGCATACACAAAGTAACTCTTGCACACGCACAGTCACACTTACACACAGAGTCACATTTACGCACACAGTCATGCACAGAGACTCACACACAGCCACCTCACAGAACAGGCTGTTCTCTAAAGGGCTACAAGAACTGTTCAGGAATAGTTTGGCTGTCATTTGTCTGCCTTCCCTTTGTTTGGTGGTTTTCATATTTCCCTCCATTGGAAGTGGCAAACATCACAGCCCACTCTGAAGGATTTTATGAGTGACCAAACAAAATACAATGTTAGTAAACAGCGATGAATGTCAACCAAGCTTGTAACAGCTCTCTCTTTACTGAATCTACCCATATCTAGCATATGCCGTCTTTTAATGTCCTGGTTAGAGAGTAATTCTTTACTGATCCATTTTGGAAGTTTATCAAACTTGACCTGTTTCAGAATATATTTATACATGACTGGAACCATTTTCAACTCATTTTAAACCTTATTCTAAAACATGGGTGGTATTTTTTGTGGAAAATATATATACTAATAATGATACAGAAAAGCATAAGCTATTTGAAAACCAAATAGTTACAATGTAATAATTATCTATTTATTATATTGTGCTTTTCTCCCCAAATTGACTCAGGGGGACTTAACTGAATCAGCTTCTAAAAGATATTACTGTGATTCAGTTATAACTGCTACGGAAAACAGTTGCAAAACTCAGACCAAAATTGTTGGAAAATTTCAGCCTGATTTTTACTATTTGGTTGCCAATTCATCACCATTCTCAATTTGGTGAATAGAGTGCTCAAGTGCCTTGGATTGAATGTTAAATTAATCCCGTTATGTCCCAACTGTGTTTCCCACTGAATGTCAAACAAATCCATTTACTGTTCTATTGCCTAATCTCTGTTATCAGATGCCTGACTGTATATATTGCCCATGTCATGCTTTGATAAATGTTCTTAGGTTTTTGCTGCACCTGAGACATGTGTCAGTGGTAGGGTTGCCACCTTTTCTTCAGAAAAATACCGGCCTTGGTACTGTCTTGGTCTGCTGGTAAAATACCGGCCAGGTGGCAACCCTAGTCAGTGGGATTACTGGGACAAAGAGCAGGGGGAACAGTGAATTTTATCTGGGACTTGCTGGCTTTCATTACGGGCTAAAGGAGATGACTACCCATCCTAGGATACGTCTCCTTACTGTAACACACACTCGTTCAAGAGAAGGTTTAGCAGCCAAGTATAGGTGATGCGTTTTGCTTACCTCTCCTTTCTTTATGGCATGAGCATTCTCATATAATCTCTTCACATGCAACGTGAACTGTTCAAAGTCTGGAATCACAAACTTTTTGCAGACAATCTGAGTCAGGAACACAATATTACTCTGTACACACCTAGAAACAGAAGTATAGTTTAGGTTTTTACCCTATTGAAAAAAGAACCAAAAATGAAAGAGTGAGAGGTAGATGGGAAGTGGGGCGGAATAGGAAGAAAACCAAACGATGAGTTTGGGAAAGGAAGGTTCCTTGAATTAAACCATCTGTTTACTTCTGAAAGACTTCCTGGTCCATGGTGGCTCCTATGACTGACTCTTGCACAATGTGATGTAGTATGTCCATGCAATCCTTCAGTCGAGGGTCTGATGTGAGTAAACCATTCGATTTCAGCATCTGTAAAAACATGTGAGGAATAATAATCTGGTAAGGTGTGAAGGTGAACTACAATGTTATGTAGTTAAATGGACTATATTGCCTATATATACATTGCTTATACTGTGAATGTGGAGAATAAAACATGTTTGAAAGTGATCTGTAAATTGTATTAGTAGAATAATAAGCAAATGCCTAAAATAGTATAAACATTTTTCAATGTGTCAGTGCAGTCTCCTGTTTATGACCTCACCTGTGGCTTGATATGCAAATTAATTGGTTTTCAGTGGGAAATGTGTGATTTGCAAATCAATCCACAGGTGATGTCATAAGCAGGAGACTCCACAGACAAGGCAATTTCTTGCAATTCTGCTAATACAATATATAGATCATTTTCAATATTTTTTTATTCTCTACATTTGCATTATGAACAGTATTTTGCTGATACAGTCCCTTTCAGTGGCGTAGCTAGGGGTTGGGTTGCCCAGGGCAACCCTGATATAAATCGTATGCATTCGTAGACACAACATTTGCAGCATTCACAATGCCCTTGTTATTTTATACACCCATATGTTAAAAGTGTCAGTGTAACAGAACTTGGATTTTGTACAATACATAGCCACTTTTGGAGAAGTGAAAACAAAAAGGAACATAATCCTTTACCTATTCTGTAGCTTAAATGTGTCTGTGTATGACACCATTTTGTGGTTTGATATACACTATAAAGGGCATTTGTAATTTGCACATCTATCCATAAGGTGATGTCATACACAGGGAACCCATCCAAGTATTTGGAGATGAAAAGTCACACTACTTACAGTATATTTAGTCACCTGCACACTAACAATGATCAACAAAAGAAACAAATTCTCACATTTATGAATTTGTTGACTGGAAGCCGCTCCTGTCCTTCAGAAATAGTATAAAACAGGAGGTTACTGAGGCGCTGAAGCATTGACCCGCTGTGGACTCTTGAATTGAAGGAAAACAAAATAGTTAACACCTTTGTTTGATGCACAGGTCTTTGATTTTTAATAAGACGTGGCACTGGACCATACAACTGGCCAACAAAGTTAATAACAAGCCAAAAACTTCATTACAAGGACACATACAAAAAAACACTTCAAAGAGGCGAAAGAGATAGTATGTACTAGATGTGCCCTAACATTATCTGTAAATTTTATTTGGAAAACAAATACATCTGAAATAGTTTATTACTTGGAACACTGTAAGGGTTTTAATGCAAGCATTACCTTCACACCAGCTGCCATTTTCACTTATGTTTATCGCTCAGCGTGCAAGGATCCAAGTTTCTGTAGGACCTCAACGACTCTTCTCCAAGAATAGGCCATGTTAGGCACTATGTTACCTCACCAATTTCACCAAAACTGTCTCTTTTTTTCCCCAGCCCTGCAGTACATTGCCTCAATCCATATCATTTTATCTCCTTATAGATTTGCCTTTCTCTGAAGCCATATTTATTTGTCCTTCTTCCCATGCACCCCATCACCCTATACTAATTATTTAGCCCTATCTAGCCATATGTTCCCATAAGATTTTTAACTTCCATATTCTAAGCCTTTTTTTTTACTCAGACCCAGAATAATTTCCCAACTATCTCTCTGCACCCCAGATTTCCTTGGTTTTATTTTACGCTCCCTGGATTTTAGTTCCTCCCCCAATCCCACCCTTTTCCCATGCCACTCTACCAGCCTTTTCTACTAATGTATAGATTTTATTGTATCTAAGCTTTTTCCTCACCCACCAAACTTTTATTAACCCCACCTTCCCAGCATACTACAATCTCCACAACTGTCACCTTCATCTACCAGTTTACCTTTTCTCCCATTGCACCTTAGTCTTATTTTCTTTCTCCATTCTCATTCCCTCCTTTCAGTTCCATCCTATTCTTATTTTTCTCTCCATCTTTACCCCCTTCCTGAGCATTAGTTTTTAGAGGTAGTTTGTTGGCCCTTAGCTCCATACACAACAATAGAAGCAGCTTTTGCACATGTGCACAGTACAATACAATATATTGTCATAAGGAGTTCTCTTGTCTAAGTAACTTTATAATCTATCTATAGCTAGTTTTATATTTGCTGGAGCCAATTAGAATTATGGTGATAAACAATGGTTGAAACATGCACATCTGTGAATGTTATGCCCTTAGAGAAACATCCTGAATTACTACAAATGAGAGAATCTAGTAGAGGAAAGAACCCTCACCATTAAAGTATGTAGATGGGCTCCAGAAACCCACGGTAACCTCTAGCTGGAGGTTCAGTAAAGTGTAATTTATTGTTGTAGTCTGCATTAAAAAAAAACTATTAACTGTCTAAACCTGGAACACTGATTGCCGTCACCTTCTGTATCAATTGCAAAAAGGCTGCAATATTAAGTGAGAGTACCTAGAGTCCTAGAACAAGGTCACCATGTGGGAAATCTAGAGAAAAGGGCAGATGATGTGGACACATTCCTGGACTGTGCTGGCTCTGTCATTATTATAGTGCACTTGTACCTGTTAAATAGCACATCAGGAAGCATATTGGGTTTTACACAGGATGGGGTTGACGTGGGAGCGTTCATTTAAGTTAGTGTTATCCAATGGGTTCATGTGGAGGGTTGCAAACCAAGTTTAGGCTGGGGTGGGATATTATTAATTTCCAGAGGTAATGTAATGGAAACTATGGGCTTGTTAACCAGCACAGGGGGCTTGTTAACCATGACAGGGGGCACACAAGAACCCAGTTAACAAAGATTCACTGCTGATTCTATTGTGTACACATATTCAGATATCCATTTTGTTTAATATTTCACCATTAGGGTTAAATGTATGACAATGAAAAAATATCTATCCATTGTGTTAGCAGACTTGCAAGCAAATTCACACATGAAGATAAACGTGTTTTAAATGTTTAAAATGTGCAGTCTCCTGTTTAGGATATCTCCTTATGGATATGCAAAATTACATATTCGCAGATCATTTGAATATCAAGCCACAAGGTTATATCAGAAACATGAGACACCATAAACATAGTTATCAACATCAGCCATGATTCCAGGGACACATATTTGTTCTACATGCTGCAGAAAGAGCATGCAAAGTGCAGCCCAGCAGTATGTAGGATGCATAGACGCACAGACACAATCCAATTAATTAATCATCGTAGGTCCTATGAGATCTCCACCCTGATTTGTTTGATTCTGTCTATGCGTATATGCATCCTACATACTGACGGGCTGCACTTTGCATGCTCTTTCTGCACCATGTGGAATAAATATGTGTCTCTGGAAACATGGTCGATGTTGGCAACTATGCATAAAAACATTTAAAAATCATTGGGCTGTAGGTTACTTAATCTCAGGTCACTGAATACCATAGACTGGAACAGAAAATGAACAAAGCCATGTTTTCTAATAATTCATGCATTTGCTTGCAGTTCTCCTAACACAACATCATCCATGATTCCATGGACACGTGTTCCGCATGCTGCAGAAAGATCCTGTAAAATGCATGCATTAATATGTAGAATGCATACACATAGACAAAATCACATTTTTTAATCAGGGTGGAGATTTTGCAAGACCTTTCATGATTAGTTAATTGGATTTTATCTGCACATATATGCATCCTACATATTGCAAGGCTGCACTTTGTCATTCTCTTTCTGCAGCAGGTGGGAAATGATTTGTCTCTGGAAACATGGCCGATGTTGGAAACTATCCAATGTATAGATATTTTTTCAGCATTTTTTATTCTCTACATTTCTTGTGTAAACAATGTTTAACCCCTTCCTGACCTTGTGACTGGTTACCCAGTCATGATCGCTGTGCTGCTCAGGACCTTATGATGGGATGAATCCATCCAGCATTAAAGATCGTGGTGCAGTCTGTGCGCACTGCCACCTGGCATTTCTCAGGTCCAGGAATCTGCCTCACACCAGAGGCAGTGTTCTTGGATCTAATCAGAGGTCAGAGATGTTAAGTGATGTCTGTGATGAACTAATCACAGGCAATCACAGGACAAAAACAATGTTTTAAAACACTGACTTTGTCTGAAAGTCGCTCTCCGTTCCTCTCACACTGGTTACAAGGTACAGAGTGACAGGTTAGGTATGGAAGTGAATTCCAGAAGTTCCTGTAACATGTTTTTAAAGTTAACACTTCCCATCCCTTGCTGATCACAGTTTACTAGAAACAGAATGAGTCGGCAGATAAAAACCATTCGGCCCATCTATAACTTGTAGGGCATGTTAAAGGACAAAGAGGAAACTTACATTTTAACAACCACCTATAAAAAAAAAAAAAAAAAGATAATTTCTCTGGTCTTTGACCCACTAATATTGCTCGTTAGAGGTTAAGATGTATGTGGTAGCACAACAATTGGGAAAACATATCTACCGTTTAAATAAATGAACATTTTTCAGTGAGACAACACACCTTGTATGGACATAACATGACTGCACTGCTCTCACACAGTGTATTGTTAAATGCTCAGTAAGATGGATGATGGGACAGATGAACAGAAATATCTACCACTGGCCACAACCTTTGTACAAACAGCATCCAATAAAATTGTCACAATTTCACCAACCCACAATAAACTTTTATTTGTCATGCTTACTGCTCTTTGTTGTCTTGAGAAGATGCTCCGATCATCCCTGATCTATGTTCGGTGCCAATGTGCCTGGCAGGGGTCTGCTCCTTTCCAGTCAAATAGTTCAAAGACCTTGGAAGCATCCTTATGTTTGTCCTTCTCAGCCATGTAAGCAAAGGCATTGCACTCTTACAAGTAAACTGGGTGAGATGTTTAGTGTACAATCAGAGTAAGGCACATGTAAACCTATAACTCCACAGAGGTCGCAAGTTAGAGTGAAATGATAGTCCAAAAATGACAATGTAGTGTGCAAGTTGCCCTGCCTGCGTCTGTAGAAATTTTAGCTGATCAAGTAACCTGGGAGAAAGTGCGTGTGGTAAAAGCGCAGTATCTGTCCAACAATATGCACAGAATAGTGCAAAGGCAGAATTAAAAAACAAAACTCCAGTGCTCCCCAAAAGCTTGCAATAAAGGGGACTAATCCAGGTATTGCTGTTCACAAACAAATGCTTCTTCTACAGTCAGAACAGTGGTCACAGGCACTAAACAGTACAGCATTGAAAATTCAGGATTCAAAGGCTCAACTAGAGCACCCAAACATGGTCCCTTTAAATAACAGCCAGCTGCTACACTGTAGCTATTTCAAGATAAGTGCCATGCCTCCAGCAAATACCTCCATAGCACCCAATCAGAGGAGAGAAGAGGTTGGGACGAAGGCTGCACTAGCTCAGGAAGGGCAGGTGGGTGGCAGTGGAATATATGATCTTATTCTGAACTCAGCACACCCCCTGGATATATTTCATCATGTGCTGACACTGCCTCAGACACCTGCCTGCTCTGCTAAAAAGCTTGGTTCATTGCACGTAGAGGAAGCACCTCTCCAAGTTGGTTGTACTGTAATGCTTGGTTTGTGCATGCCTCCACCAAAGGGCTAAAGTCAGAAATGGAAATGAAATTAAACTTGCTCTGAACATTAGCAGCAGATTTATTGAACAAAAATAATTTATTGATGGGCAGGTACCACAGTCACACTATACAGTCACATGAAATACATGGAGAGAGGTGATACTCTAAGGTTAAATTATTATTTATGAGTGAGGTAGTGTTAGACATTTCAGGTGCAGAGTAGGATCAGTAACAGGAGATGGTCTGAAGTCAAGGCAGGTTAACATGTTTCAGAACCAAGAACATGAGATCCATGGAATGGAATACGTTTTAGCAGGAAACATTTAGCGTAGGGGCTATTCACTAAAAAAGTGAACTGGGGTGAATTGAAAAGTGAAGTGAAAAAGTCAGGCATTAATAGCAGAGTTTCTATTAACACACCCATCATATTCTCCAGAAGCGCTCTGAGAAGCGGAAGAGCCCCGGAGCCAGCGGTTCAAGTGCACCCACTGCTAATTATAATAGGGAGTATGCATACGTCCACAAGGTCTATAAGTACAGACATATATATACCATTGCGGGATATTTAAACTTGGGAAGCACATTGAGAAGAGTGTCTAAAAAGAATATTTAGTGAATTTAGGTCAGTAAATTTGTCATATTACAGTGATGGATGTAGCTGCATTTGATGATAAAGCGGCATAGTGAGCAAAATAGAGAGATGTGTTTACTGAAATTGATATATGTCCAGGGGAGGGCCAACAAGGGGGGGCACAGGCAATTATCTCAGGGCTTGCAATGGGCTCGGCTGCACCACTTTTCACTTTAATGCCCCAGTTGGTAAGACTTTTGATCTTTCTATACAATTCTCTTGTCTGCCTATCAATCTCTGTACATTATCTGTCAGCAGTGGGCTGATGAAGTGGCAAGTACATTGGTTTTGCACCACAAACAGTTTCCACCCTTCCCCTATATGTGATACAGGTGCGTATTGCTTTTCCCGATGGCGAATGATTGACATTAGCATTAGTCACAATTGAGTGTATTGAAGGATTAAAGCAAGATCCAATTGTGGGCTAGAATTTGGACAATTGCTTAAAAATGCGGGGATCAAAAGAGCCATTGGCACCCACATTGAAAGACATTTATAAGAAGTAACTTGGTTTTTGGATTGTTGCAAGTATTTTAGGATTGGTCCCAAACCAAAATGAACACCATTTTGTAATTACCATGTTTGCTCAAATATAAGACGACACTGATTATAAGACAACCACCCAAACTTTGGATATTCCCTTAGGAATAAAACTAAAAGCCTAAATATAAGACTACCCTATAAGAAAAAAGTTTAACTTGTATATATTCACATGTAAATTGCTTTTTCATATTTAATAAAAAATTCTGATATAAAAAAAATGCATTTCTTGTTTTTATTTCCTTTTATGTGCCAATGCTACCCCTTCCCCCCAGACTTGCCCAATTCTCCCCCCCCCTGACTTACCCAAAGCTGTCTCTCTCCCCCAATTCTGCTTCTCTCCCCCTACGTAGTCTCTCTCCCCACCCTCCCTCCCCCCAACGTTGCCTCTGTCTCCCCCTCCCCCCAACGTTGTCTGTCTTTCCGTCCCCCCAACATTGTCTGTCTCTCTCTTCCACTCCCCCCAACGCTGTGTCTGTGTTGTGGTATTTCTCTTCCTGGAGGCTAGTGGGGGCAGCAGGGGGATGTCTGCACGATATGTGCAGACATCCTCCATGCTGCCCGACACTTCCGTCTATTATGACAGACAGCCGGACCTCCCGGCTTCCGTCATAATAGACGGAAGTGTCGGGCAGCTATTGTGCAGACATCCTCCAGCTGCCCCAATCTCCCTGGTGGGTAGTGGGGGCAGCTGGAGGATGTCTGCATGCATTGCGCAGACATCCATTGGCTGTTGGCGAGGGGGATCCAGGTCCCCTGCAGCTCTGGATACCAGCCTTATAGTCAGACCCCGATTTGCGGTCAGACTATAAGACGACCTCGAATATATTCAGAGCATTTGCAATGAAAAAAACCTTGTCTTATATTCGAGCAAATACTGTATTTAAGAATCATTTGTTTTTAGCTACCCATGTTTCTGCTACTTAGAATTGCTCTTGTATCACAGGTATGATAGCATTGAATATAATGCAGTGTGTTCATTATCAAAGTATATAGTAATTTTATCTATACTACTACTTCGTAAAGGGAAGGACACCTCATTAAATCTCCATACTGGAGTGATTCTTAGATGTACACTATGTATAGAGGCTGATCAGTGGTTGGTGTAAACTGAACCTCACCAGAATGCCAAATTACCACATCACCCTGCTCCACTAAACATACAGTTTATTGGACACATTGTTAATAATTTACAATCCAAGTAGCAATTGCATACAGAACATTTATATAAAGAAAGTATATGACTCCTGCCCAGGCCTCACATTCTTCTTTCCATATTCAATATTGTGAAATATGGGCTACTGACCTTAGGTCCCGTGTGTGTGTCAGCCTACATTCCCTATGTTACACATGCAGAACCACATTAACAGGTTGTTAGCAGGTCAGACATGAATAGCAATACATAAAGGGAGAGGCAAGGTGTTGCTGATTGTTAGACATGCACATGGATTACCTTGGCATGCTTTCTCCATGAAAGGAACTTTAGTTCACAAAATCAGAAGCATCACTAGGGTTGGTGTCACCTGGTGCGGTAACTCATGGTGTCACCACCTGGATTGCCTCCAATACCATGACAAACAGATTCCTTAGTAATACCAGTCAGATGGCCCATTAACCCCTTCGTGACAATGGACATGTCAGGCACGTCCAGCCTGGAACACCGTTTCTGACAATGGACGTGCCTGACACGTAATGTCGTGAAATGAGCAGTTTTCGCCATCAACAATCGCGAAAACTGCTCTGATGGTGCTGGTCTATTGCCTTGAGCGCTCATAGGCACCATATTGCAGGAGCAGCATGTTCCTGCAATATGGCTTTCCGTCACTCTGAACATGTTGCTTGACTGCCCCTAGAGGCAGTCAGAAACACTGCAATGAAAAAAAAGACTTAATTAGCTAAAATCTATGATTAGAGTTAGATTAGCTGTTAGGGTTAAAATTAAATTAAGGTTAGCATAAGGGATAGGGTTAAAATTACATTTAAATGAAAATATATTAAGGGTTAACATAAAGGTTAGAGTTGGGATTGAATTTATGGTTAAAATTAGGGTTTGGGTTGGGTCAAAAGGTCAATATAGGAAAAAAAAAGCAAAAACACTATTTTTGGTTTTTGCCCCATAACTCGCAATAAACTGCAGAAAAACATGGAAACAAGCATATTTCTGAACTCGGGACAACATTTAGAAACTATTTAGATGGGGTCTTTTTTAATGATTGTATTTGTATAAATTATATTTTAGGTCAAAGTTAGAAAAAGTGTTTTTTTTATTTTTTCTTCATATTTTATGGTATTTTTGTAGTAAATTATAAGATATGATGAACATAATAGTATCTTATGAAAGCCCTTCTTATGACGATAAAAACAATATATAATTTGTGTGGGTACAGTATGTAAGAGAGAAGAATATTACAGCTAAACACAAACACCCCAGAAAAATGCCATACAGTAGCCCTTATAAATGATGCCACATACAGGAGCCCCACAAACTATGCCACAACAGAGCCCCATTAATTATGCCTCACCTCAGAGCCTGCCTGTCTCTCTGTCTCTGTCTCTGTCTCTGTCTCTGTCTCTCTCTCTCTCTCTCTCTCTCTCTCTCTCATATATTTGGGTGCAGAATATATCATACCAACATTTGCATTGTGATTCATTCATGAAACAGAAAATTGCATGAGATATAGCTAGTCCATGCAATGCCCTATTTCATCAATGAAACGTATCGTGCAGACATCCCCCGGCTGCCCCCACTAGCCACCAGGGACCTGGTTACAGTTAAGGGGGAGGGAGGGGGCAGGGAGACAGGGGGAGGGAGGGGGGCAGAGCAACAAGGGGAGGGGGGAAGAGACAGAGCAACAAGGGGGGGAAGAGACAGAGGGAGGGGGGACAGAGCAACAATGGGAGGGAGGGGGGCAGAGAGAAACAAGGGGGGAAGAGCCAGAGGCGAGGGGGGAGTCAAAGGGAGGGGGAGAGAGACAAAGCTGGGGGCAAAGGAAAGAGAGAGGCAGCATTGGCACATAAAAGGAAATAAAAACAAGAAATGCATTTTTTGATATAATTTTTTTTTATTAAAAAAGCAATTTACATGTGAATATAGACAAGTTTAACTTTTTTCCTATAGGGTAGTCTTATATTCAGGCTTTTAGTTTTTTTCCTAAAGGAATATCCAAAGTTTGGGGGGTCGTCTTATAATCAGGGTCGCCTTATAATCGAGCAAATACGGTATGTTTAATCAACCACATATCAAAATGGGAAAATCGCCTCTGGTCATTAGCCCAACAAAATCCCATGGTTAAGTGTTAATGCATGCCTTAGGAGTATCCCTGACTGAATGGCGTAATATACCAGTAACATGATTTTTCGCGGGACTGTTCCAATTTTGGGGGTCTGTCACGCTGTCCCACGGGGCTCTTCTTCTGTCCTGCTTTCTGGAACAGAGGTAGAATTCGTCAGAACAGCATAAATAAAAATTGCAACACCATGTTCTTCATCTGTTCTCCGATGTCTGGGACACTGGAGACTGAATACTGCGCATGCACAGTGCTGCCTGACAGAGCGACAATGCATGCGTGGTGGCGCTGTCAGTCTACCTCCCAGGGATACAGTCATAGCATGCATGAACCATATTTCTTAAGGGGTCACTAAAGGGTATACTCCACTGAAGAAATTGTAGGGAATTGAGACAGGAATTTTAAACTTAAGTCCAAAGTAAAAATATTGGTACTGCAACATATCAAATATTTTTTATACACTTTTATTAATATTATTTTAATCACACTTCAGGGTTTACATCTACACCACTAAAATTTGACTTTCTGTGTTTCCATGTGTTTGGTTTCAACAAAATGATATCCATAAGCTTCTATATCTGAATTCCCCAATCACTGAGTAATGAACTTGGGCCATTTCAGCCATTGCTGCTTTTATTTTTTTATTTCCATTCGTACAAATGGAAATTTCACCTATGTTCATTTAATACATAGTATAAGGCTGGGGAATTCAGATGAAATAGTCGAATTTTGACAGCTCAAAATCATAAGGGATGAGATAAAATTTGGATGATGTTGACTATTTCAACCAAATTCTCCAACCTTATACTATTGAAGTGAGGCCATTTTTGTCCACTGCTGCATTCATTTCATTATTCAGTTTCATCTATGTTCATTCAATACATAGTATAAGGCTGGGGAATTCGAATGAAAGAGCAGAATTTTGAAAGCTTAATGGCATAGGGTAGGGGATGAAATTCGGATGATTCCGACTCTTTCAACCGAATTCTCCAACCTTATACTATTGAACATAGGTGAATTATTTTCAATTTGTACGAAAGAATATAACGAAATGAAAATAATGAAAGAATTTCGTCCGAAACAAATGCAGCAATGGATGAAATTCGTTTCAGATGAAACAAATAACGTTCATTCGAAAATTTCAAATTTTCTCACCACTCAGGACTTTCTGCCCGTCAGATGATCCGACCGCCTCTCGGAGAACATGAACGTCGAGCTACGTCAGCGTCATCGCACGCCTCTTCTGAGTCTCCCCTGCAGAGCTGATGAAAGCAAAAAAAGCAGGTGAGTATCTTATGACATCATCATGCAGGCATTGGCCACAGTTGTAAAGTGAGACTAGCTGGAAAATTTTGGACGATGGGAAATATTCACAAAATGGAGCCAGGAGATAAACACCTAATTTTATTTTTCCTTTTAAGTACAATTAATTCAATAATATAAAAAAAACAGTGCCATATGATTTATATATGTGTTTGTTTAAAATTACCAGGTTATCTAGTTACATCTTATTTAATGTGTCCCTTTAAACAAACAGCTATCTCCATATGAACAGCGTGGCCCATCTGATCTCACACTTAAGGAGATAAATTCTGTTTTGTCTTTAGCAATCAATGTTTGATCAATAGACAAGAGGTCTGTGTAAAAGGTAGAAGCAAATTCATGATAATTGCTCCACAAATAAGACACTGTTTTAGCTGAAAACATTTCACAGACATATTATAGTATCCAAACTAAGGCAGTGAGATATTTTTGGTATAACTAATGATGGCTACTCATTTGGGAAAATTAAGGTTTCATTTTTAAATTCATAGCAGAGACTTTCTATACCAATATATTATGTTAGTTTGCTATATTTTACAATCGATGTGGCTTTAAAAAAGATGACATGCCATTCAGATCTACCATATGTTAACCCCTTAGTGACATGACCTTTTCACCTTGTCTTTCTCTTGGTGACATGGGCTGTTTTGACATTTCTGGGGTGTTTGTGTTTAGCTATAATTTTCTTCTTTCTCACACACAAATTATATATTGTTTTTATCACCATATGTAAGTTCGTTAGATACCATTCTGTTCATCATATCTTTTACTACAAAAAAAATCATAAAATATGATGAAAAAATTAAAGAAAACATTTTTTCTACATTTGACCTAAAATATAATTTACACAAATATAACCATTAAAAAATATCTAAATAGTTTCTAAATTTTGTCCCAAGTTTAGAAATATGCTTGATTCCATGTTTTCATGCATTTTTTTGTGAATTATTAAGGCAAAAAACTAAAATACTGTGGTGGGGGTGGGGGGGGGGTCACCTACAGTCATGCAACAGCATCAGAGTGACGTAAGTGACATTTTATTAACTTCCGATGCTCTACCCACAACAGGGCAGAGCCATATTGGGGGAGCATTCTGGGGTTTGTATGCTTCGAACAGAGAGCACACAATCCCAGAAATACAGACGGCAGTTTGAAGGAATTCGGCGGCGGCCGCTGCTGTAAGAAATTCAAGCTACCATCCGCAGGGGGAGGGCAAACGAGTTTTAGTGTTCTGCAGCAGCAGCATTTCCGGCAGGTGGGGGGGGGGGGGGGAGAGACATTAGGAGGGGAGAAGTAGACATTACAGGCAGGGCCGGACTGGCCCACCGGGATACCGGGAAAAATCCCGGTGGGCCGCCTGCCCCGGGGCAGCCTTGGCCACTTGTGAGTCTTCACATGTGAAGAGTTCGGCTGCTGCAGCATCCGGCGGCAGCAGGCGAATTTCTTAAAGCGGCGACGGCCGCCGAATTGCTTAAAGTGGCGGTGGGCCACTTTAAGCAATTCGGTGGCCGTCGCCGCTTTAAGAAGTTCGCCTGCTGCCGCCGGATGATGCAGCAGCAGTTCCGGTGTTCCACCGGCGGCGGGATGGGAAGCAGAGAAACCAAGGTGAGTGAGACATACAGGGGAAAGGGGAGGGGGTGAAAGACACTACGGGGGGGGAGGGGGGGTGAAAGACACTACGGGGGGGGGGTGAAAGACACTACAGGGGGAAGGGGGGGTGAAAGACACTACAGGGGGAAGGGGGGTGAAAGACACTACGGGGGGGGGGGGTGAAAGACACTACGGGGGGGGGTGAAAGACACTACAGGGGGAAGGGGGGGTGAAGACACTACAGGGAGAAGGGGGGTGAAGACACTACAAGGGGAAGGGGGGGTGAAAGACACTACAGGGGGAATGGGGGGGGGGTGAAAGACTCTACAGGGGGAGAGGAGGGTGTGAAAGACTACAGGGAGAAGGGGTGAAAGAATACAGGGGAAAGGGGTGAAAGACACTACAGGGGGAGGGGAGGGGGTGAAAGACACTAAGGGGGAAGGGGGAGAGAGATGCCACAGAAAGGACACAGAGAGAGAGAGAGAGAGAGAGAGAGAGATGCCACAGAGAGAGAGAGAGAGAGAGAGACGCCACAGAAAGGACAGAGAGAGAGAGACACCACAGAAAGGACAGAGAGAGAGAGAGACGCCACAGAAAGGACAGAGAGAGAGACGCCACAGAAAGGACAGAGAGAGAGACGCCACAGAAAGGACAGAGAGAGAGACGCCACAGAAAGGACAGAGAGAGAGAGACGCCACAGAAAGGACAGAGAGAGAGACGCCACAGAGAGAGACACCACAGAAAGGACACAGAGAGAGACGCCACAGAAAGGACAGAGAGAGAGACGCCACAGAAAGGACAGAGAGAGAGACGCCACAGAAAGGACAGAGAGAGACAGGCTACAGATATGCGAGAGACAGGATATGTCTCACACACTGCCCTGATATATACCTCTGCACAGGGCAATTCATATAACTCTGTGTACATACTGGATATATATATATTGCCCTAGACAGGCTTATATATCAGTCTTATCTATAAATAATACACTGTTCAGATGTGCTTTTAAAAATGCATGATTTTCCCTTCTATGAACAAAAAAATTATATTATGCTATGGGCTGGTTTAAAAATCCTATGCGATGGGGCTGGTATATAAATTTTTCCAGGGCTGGTTTTTGTTCCCAGTCCGGCCCTGATTACAGGGCACAGGGGAAGGGGTGCGGGAGAGAAAGGAGACATTACATGGATAGAGAAAGGAAACATTACAGGGGGAGAGAGAGAGAGAGAGAAACGGGGGGGGGGGGGGGACTACAGGGGGAGAAAGATAGAGAGAGACATTACAGGGGGAGAGAGAGAGACATAAGAGAAAAATGGCCTGGCACTCAGTGTGTTCCAAAGAACAAAAACTATTTATTAAGGATCTTAATCCAAAATTAAAAACATCTATAGTTGAAGTGATCCATAACAGACAAATAAATTAAGACTTACAATGAAAGCTGGAGTAACACGGCAATAGATATGAGACCCACACTTGACGGTTTAGCTATTGCCGTACGGAGGCGTGACCTCCGTACTGGGCGCCATCTTAGTTTTAAAGGCAACTTACCTATTTCAGGCGGAGACATGCTTTGGAGGGATATTTAAAGGCTCAGTCTGCCTTGAGCCTATTTGTGGTATTGTGATTCAGTATTCGTTATTTCTGGTATTCTGACTCCTGCTTCTTTTGACCATTCTGCCTTCTATATTCCTGACCATGGCTTGTTCCTTTTTATCCAATGCCAGTGCTAAAATCCTGAAAGCAGGTGGAATGATTAGATAACTCCCCCAATGCGGACAAATTCACCTATTAAAAATCGCTAGCTGGATTAAACTGGAGGATGACGTAATTAAAGTGCCTGATGTCTAAAGCGACTCTATAGCTACGGTGACTTATATGAATCAAAATACACCACTACGCGAAACACCTGCAATCGCAGGAATGGAGATAAACTCCATAATGGCAAAAAGATTAAAGCCGAAATAAAGCCCCTAAAATAAAGAGAAGTGAGTTTGGATGAGTTTGTAGAAAACAGGCGAATCTATATAAATACGAAAATACTGATTGGACATGAATGAACGCTATCTCGTCTCTCAAATTCAAATCAAAATGAGTTAAAGTGTATAGAGAATGGGTGTATATTAACTACTGTGCAGCTCTAGCGCCACCAGGCAGCTACTGGCAGTGGTACAGCGGCTCTACAATGGTTCAACAAATTAACATACGGTACATTTAAACAATTCATATAGATAAAATGCATTAATGTAAAGAATGAAACTTAGAACTTGGAAAGTATTTTTCACCTGTGGTGTAACACATCAGTACAATGATGTCAAAGGCAAAAATATTATATATATAACACAAAAAATAAGAAACATGAAATAGGAAAAAGTAATGCAAACCAGACATCCAAGATGTTGTGAGATGAGGTATATCGATAAAGTGCAAGATATTTTACAGGAGATTTTATAGGGCTGGATCTACGGGGAAAAAAAAAAAAAAAGGATATATGAAGAAAGCTTACAATCACTGTACATTATTCACTCTCTATAATAGCCGGCTACATCATACTAGGCATTCAGTCCAGAGGGCTTTCTGGTCCCTGAAGATCTAGTGTAGACCTCCTGTCGATTCACAACATCCTCCAGGTTTACCTCCCTGAGTGAAAATCTGTGTGCTGGGGTAAGTCCTGAGTGCAAATATGGGTGTTGGGGAAAGTTTTTTAAGTGCAAATATGGGTGCTGGGGCAAGTCTGTGAGTGCAGTCTGGGTGCTTGGGTAAATTCTGGGTGCAGGAAATAGTCCTGTGAGTGAAGTCTGGCTGCTGGGGTAAGTCCTGCGAGTCCAATCTTAGTGCTTGGGTAAATTCTAGGTGAAATTCTGGCACAATCATTGTGTCTGCCAATGCATAAAGCAGACTCACGGGAGTTATCTGCGTTATCTACACAGAATGCGTGTATTTCAATTCAATTTATTCAATCAGTTATTGTTTCGTTTTAGTCACTTAAAACATGCAGTTGATAAAAAATAAAACTGAAATATTTCGGCAACGAAATTAACACAAAATACAAAACCTAAATACACCACTGATGTACATTAGTTATGGCCAATTTATCTGCCTTCCAGGGGCTTTTCTGCTACAAGCTCATTGAGTCTGAAAATCTGAAAAACTCCTGTGGTACTGAAGGCTGTGTGAAAATCTGTAACTGAACAGGTAAAGTAAGAACTATGGTAACAGGTAAAGTACAACTATGTGGGATTTATTGAATGAAGAAAAAATAAAATGTACATCTGACCTCAACTCACCTGCAACTCACCTTTAGTGAACAGCCCCCTAAGTTGTATGCAACACACATGAGCACACACTAAAAGCACTCTAAAAACAACGCTCTACACTGATCCATGCCAGCTCCATGGATATGTATTAAAGTGCAGTAAATCATACTATAGATATGTGCAGCACTCAATATGACCCTGTTGCTATTTTTTTTGTAAAGTGTAGTGAATCCACAATCTTGATATAAATGGGAAGAGTGATGCATGATCTGCTAATGCAATCTTTCAAACAGAAATGCTGGACAGATCTGTTATAAAGGAGGCAGAGAGCAATCTAATGTGCAGGCGCATTCGGGACAGTACTTGATTGGGCATACAATCAGGGCCGGCCTTAAGTGTCCCGGCGCCCTGTGCGGGCTTCCCCCATGGCGCCCCCCCCCCGTCTTTCACCCCCCTATGTATGTGTCTCTTTCCTCTTCCTTGCCATGTCTGTCTCTCTCCCCCCCCTCCCCTGTTCTGTCTCTCTCCCCCCCCCTCCACCTGTTCTGTCGCTCTCCCCCCTCCTGCAGCCCACGGAGACGCATAGGTGCAGGAGGGCCTTGACAGCTTGTGCATTAGCAAGGCTGCATCTATTGGTGATTCAGTGTAAGGGGAGGAGTTGGGGGTGGGGAGCAAAGGGCTTATAAGTCAGTGCACTGTGGAAAATAAGCAGATTAATTTTGAATCCTACCAGAATTTTGGATCTCTTCTGTTCTGTCTCCCTGCTTCCACCTTTCTTCTTTTTCAGGATGGATTCGTCGCTGGAGAGGCTCCTGGCAGGGATCTGTGATGCTGCAAGGAGGAAGGGATCCGGATGGGCGATGGAGCAGCTTGGACATCTGGTTCCTGGAGAGGTTTCTACTGCAAGACCGGTGAGGAGGACCCGCCCGCCGCAGAGGCTCAGCCCGGGATCACCTGCGCGTGGAAGACAGACAGCTGAGGAGAGGACATCGCGAGGAGCGCCACGTGGTCGGCCTGGTGATCGGGAGAAGGCCTCCGGAAGCGCTGCAGGAGTGACAGGCCGCCGGAAAGGCAAGGTGTCCAGCGGGATAGCAGAGGGCGCAGGCAGGGGAGGGCTGGCAGCCTTAGGCCTGGGGGGCAAATCCAGTCAAGTGGCCCATTGCACCATCGAATCGCCTCCCCATCCACGGCCATCTTTTCCTTGTTTTATAACGAATATTGCCAGGATTTTCCCCCACAATATGCCAGGATTTGCCATTTAATATGCTAGAATTTTCCCTTACAAAATGCCAGGATTATGCCCCTCAGTATGCCAGGATTATGCCCCTCAATATGCCAGGATTTAGACACCCAATATGCCAGGATTTTCTCCTCAATATGCCAAGATGATGCCCCCTCAATATGCCAGGATTTTCCCCTAAATATGCCAGGATTATGCCCCTCAAAATTCCAGGATTATGCCCCTCAATATGCCAGGATTATGCCCCTCAATATGCCAGGATTTAGACACCCAATATGCCAGGATTTTCCCCTCAATATTCCAAGATGATGCCCCCTCAATATGCCAGGATTTTCCCCTCAATATGCCAGGATTATGCCCCTCAACATGCCAGGATTTAGACACCCAATATCCCAAAATTTGGGCACCCCCCCCCTACCCACGTTGCACACCTACGACATGACCCATAACCCACGTTGCACACCAGGACATGCCCCATCACCACATTTACATGCCTCCATCACCCCATTACATACACATTTCCAATATTATTTGCCATTAATATTCCCCAGCCAATTTGTCCCATAATATGCCAGTGTTATTCTGCAATTTAATATAACTCAGTAAATTTGCCCAATAATATTCCAAGGTTATCTGCAATTTAATATGCCCCTGCTAATTTGCCCAATATGCCAGTGTTAATTGCCATTTAATATTCCCCAGCCATTTTGCCCAATAATATGCCAGTCTTATTCTGCCATTTAATATTTCCCATACGATTTGTCCAATAATATGCCAGTGTTATTCTGCCATTTAATATTCCCCAGCCAATTTGCCCAATAATATGCCAGTCTTATTTGCCATGTAATATTCCCCAGCCAATTTGCCCAATAATATGCCAGTCTTATTTGCCATGTAATATGCCCCAGCCAATTTTCCCAATAATATTCTAGTCTTATTTGCCATGTAATATGCCCCAGCCAATTTGCCCAATAATATGCCAGTCTTATTTGCCATGTAATATGCCCCAGCCAATTTGCCCAATAATATGCCAGTCTTATTTGCCATGTAATATGCCCCAGCCAATTTGCCCAATAATATGCCAGTCTTATTTGCCATGTAATATGCCCCAGCCAATTTGCCCAATAATATGCCAGTCTTATTTGCCATGTAATATTCCCCAGCCAATTTGCCCAATAATATGCCAGTCTTATTTGCCATGTAATATTCCCCAGCCAATTTGCCCAATAATATGCCAGTCTTATTTGCCATGTAATATGCCCCAGCCAATTTTCCCAATAATATTCTAGTCTTATTTGCCATGTAATATGCCCCAGCCAATTTGCCCAATAATATGCCAGTCTTATTTGCCATGTAATATGCCCCAGCCAATTTGCCCAATAATATGCCAGTCTTATTTGCCATGTAATATGCCCCAGCCAATTTGCCCAATAATATGCCAGTCTTATTTGCCATGTAATATGCCCCAGCCAATTTGCCCAATAATATGCCAGTCTTATTTGCCATGTAATATTCCCCAGCCAATTTGCCCAATAATATGCCAGTCTTATTTGCCATGTAATATTCCCCAGCCAATTTGCCCAATAATATGCCAGTCTTATTTGCCATGTAATATGCCCCAGCCAATTTGCCCAATAATATGCCAGTCTTATTTGCCATGTTATATTCCCCAGCCAATTTGCCCAATAATATGCCAGTCTTATTTGCCATGTAATATGCCCCAGCCAATTTGCCCAATAATATGCCAGTCTTATTTGCCATGTAATATTCCCCAGCCAATTTGCCCAATAATATGCCAGTCTTATTTGCCATGTTATATTCCCCAGCCAATTTGCCCAATAATATGCCAGTGTTATTTGCCATGTAATATGCCCCAGCCAATTTGCCCAATAATATGCCAGTCTTATTTGCCATGTAATATTCCCCAGCCAATTTGCCCAATAATATGCCAGTCTTATTTGCCATGTAATATTCCCCAGCCAATTTGCCCAATAATATGCCAGTCTTATTCTGCCATTTAATATTCCCCAGACGATTTGTCCAATAATATGCCAGTGTTATTTGCCATGTAATATTCCCCAGCCAATTTGCCCAATAATAAGCCAGTCTTATTTGCCATGTAATATGCCCCAGCCAATTTGCCCAATAATATGCCAGTCTTATTTGCCATGTAATATGCCCCAGCCAATTTGCCCAATAATATGCCAGTGTTAATTGCCATGTAATATGCCCCAGCCAATTTGCCCAATAATATGCCAGTCTTATTTGCCATGTAATATGCCCCAGCCAATTTGCCCAATAATATGCCAGTCTTATTTGCCATGTAATATGCCCCAGCCAATTTGCCCAATAATATGCCAGTCTTATTTGCCATGTAATATGCCCCAGCCAATTTGCCCAATAATATGCCAGTGTTATTTGCCATGTAATATGCCCCAGCCAATTTGCCCAATAATATGCCAGTCTTATTTGCCATGTAATATTCCCCAGCCAATTTGCCCAATAATATGCCAGTCTTATTTGCCATGTAATATGCCCCAGCCAATTTGCCCAATAATATGCCAGTCTTATTTGCCATGTAATATGCCCCAGCCAATTTGCCCAATAATATGCCAGTCTTATTTGCCATGTAATATGCCCCAGCCAATTTGCCCAATAATATGCCAGTGTTATTTGCCATGTAATATGCCCCAGCCAATTTGCCCAATAATATGCCAGTCTTATTTGCCATGTAATATTCCCCAGCCAATTTGCCCAATAATATGCCAGTCTTATTTGCCATGTAATATGCCCCAGCCAATTTGCCCAATAATATGCCAGTCTTATTTGCCATGTAATATGCCCCAGCCAATTTGCCCAATAATATGCCAGTCTTATTTGCCATGTAATATGCCCCAGCCAATTTGCCCAATAATATGCCAGTGTTATTTGCCATGTAATATGCCCCAGCCAATTTGCCCAATAATATGCCAGTCTTATTTGCCATGTAATATTCCCCAGCCAATTTGCCCAATAATATGCCAGTCTTATTTGCCATGTAATATGCCCCAGCCAATTTGCCCAATAATATGCCAGTCTTATTTGCCATGTAATATGCCCCAGCCAATTTGCCCAATAATATGCCAGTCTTATTTGCCATGTAATATGCCCCAGCCAATTTGCCCAATAATATGCCAGTGTTTTTTGCCCCCCCCCCCCCCCCCCCCCCCTTACCTTTTTCCCTGGTGGCTAGTGGCAGGACTTCCCTGGTGGCCAGTGGCTGGAGGACTTACCTGGTGGCAGGCAGCATGGTCCCTCCATGCTGCCTGTTCGGCCTCCCGGCGGTTGTGCCGACAGGTCACGTGATCGGCGCGCGTCTGACGTCAGAGCGCCGATCACGTGACTGTCGGCACTTCCGTGTCAGACTGCACAGGGAGCCGAACAGGCAGCACGGAGGTTTCTCTGTGCTGCCTGTTCGGCTCCCCGTGCAGCCTTGCAGGCAGAGCGGAGGTGAGAGGGGATCTTCCGATCCCTTCTCACCTCAGTCTCTGCCTGCAAGCGCGTTTTTTTTTTTTTTTTTTTTTTAAAAAACACTGGCCCAGCGGCCGTGTTTTACATAGTTTAGGGCGGCCTGGGGGGCAATTGCCACCCTGCCCCCCGGCCCAGCCCGCCCCTGGGCGCAGGGGACCAAGCCCCAGGCCAGAAGAGGAGTGGAGCTGCCGTCGAGGAGATCGGGGGATTGAGGCCTAGCGGAAGGAGCGGGGAGGAGGAGCATCGGAGGCCGTCGGGCCCAAGCCAGGTGACAAGGGAGAGGGTCCAGGGACTAGCAGGCCACGTGGAGGGACGGGAAGCCCCTCCAGCTAGCGTTACAGACAGCAGGGAACGGAGCAGGCCCTCAGCCATGTGGAGAGCAGGTGACGGGACTTGGTGTGGGGATGCAGCAGGCCACGTGGAGGGACAGGGAGGATGCCAGGCAGTGGGGGAAGATCAGCAGGGACCGATGCAGGCCCAGACCAGAGGACATCACGTGAGACAGGAGGTGATGCAGGCCCCAAGCACATGTGGTGGAAATGGTGATCGGGGGAGGAGCACGAGGCCCAGGGGATGCTGCAGGGATACCAGGCAAAGGGATTTGCAGGCAGGCCCAGGAGGATGCAAGCGGATGGTCACTGGAATGGAAACTGCACAGGATCAGAGGGGGAAAGGAGAACTGACAGCAGGAAGGATGTTTAAAAATGTGTCATGGGTGTTACAGGAGTGCAGGAGATCCGTGGAGACGGGCCGGGCCTCAGGGGACCAAGCCCCGGGCAGAAGATCGGAAGGAGGCTTGTCCGATGCAGGTTGGAGCAGTGACGGAGCAGAGGCTGCAGAGGCCTACCAAGAGGCCAGGAAGGAAGTAGAAAAAGTGCCTACCGTGCAGGCCGGCGAGGAAGAGGAAGCCATACCGGGGGGCTTTACGGGAGCAAGGAGAGCTGCGGCACGTCCAGGTCGAGATCGTGGGTAGCTGGCCCCAGGAACAAAGAGGCCCAGGATGTCCGGAATGGCGACACAAAGGCGAGTACCTAGAGACATTCCCACAACCCCAGTTAGACGGAGGGTTTCCCCCGGGGATGGGGCCACCGGGGAGGGGGGAGGGATTTCGCCCAGATTCAGGTCCCGGGACAGGAGTGGTAGGAGAGGAGGGGATAGGCACAGGTCCCCTAGGGGTAGGGTCCGTTATTCCCATAGGGCCAGTCCGGGGAAGGGTAGTAGGCGTCACGCCCGAGGTAGCAGAGAGTCTGGTAGTGGTAGTAGTGCGGATAGGGCCAGGTCCCCGCCCAGATCTGGCAGGGGTCCTGGCACCGGCCATTCCCGTAGCGGTCATTTCCCTCTCTCTCGTAGTCCTTCAGTGTCAGGTTCTTCGTCCAGGGAGCGTAGAAGGGGTTCCAGGGCCCATCACACATATCGTGCCCAGCACCGTAGGGCTCGTTCCCGTTCGGGGGGCAGGTATGATCATTATAAGGCTTCTACAGGGCAGAGGGTTCCCCTCAACAGGTTAGACATAGGGACAGGGTAGTACGTACACCGACGGCACTCCCCAAATCTGTGTCCCATTCCAGGCAATCCGACGACGGTGATGGGAGATCTGCTACCCAAGGAACGAGCGGGACGACAGCCGGTGGAGCGGTTCCCGAAAAGGACATTTCTGGGAGTTCTGATCCGAAGTCAGGAACGGCTGGAGGAACTACCGGTGAGAGTTTTAATCCTTTACACAAGACACACCAGGGCCACGATGGGGCCACGGGGGATGGAAGTTTAATGGCTGGGTTGCAGGCCTTTTTAAACTCCTGGGCAGGGGGCCAGAAAAAGGCGGAACCGCCGTCGGCGGCAACAGCATGGGTGGCATCTAGTACAGGAGCTGAAGGGGGCGACACGGGGGATGCAGCAGGAACAGTGGCAGATGAAGGGACAGGAAAGGAAGGAGTGGACGAATTGAGGGAAGGGGTACCAGATGCGGCGGTATACAACTCTTACCTGTCATATTCCGGCCCATTGGGGGCGCATTTGAAGCTAGAAACAAGGGAAAAGATTTGGAAAGGGGAGTACTTGGAACTGTTCTCTTTACTCCCCCTGGAAGAGTCCGTGGACTTGAAGGACGATGTAAAGAAGGAAGACAGGGCAAAAAAGGAGGAGGAAGAGAGGAAAAAACGTTACAGTAAGCTTCCTAAAACCTTTGGGAACTGGTTGAGAGCTTTCTGTATTTTGGGCAGCGTAGTAGGCCAGAAGGCACCTGAGAAATGTTCAGCTTTGTTTTCCTATCTGGATGGGATCTGGGATGCGTACAGAGTGTACGGGGGACTGGCGTGGTGGCGTTATGACGAGCAGTTTCGTCAACGCCTCGCCGCCAATCCGACAATGAGATGGGATCAAATGGATATCACACTCTGGCTGAAGTTAATGCTGGCCCAGAAATCGTCCCCCTTTCAAGGGGGGGCCGGCGCGGGAACAGCAAGTTCTTCGCCGGCCTTGGGGAAAAAAGGTTGCTGCTGGCTGTTTAACGACAGTCAGTGCAAATGGGGCAGTTCGTGCCGTTTCAAGCACGAATGCACCGGATGTGGAGGCAACCACAGCTACGCAAAATGCTTTAAGAAAGGGAAGTCAGGGGGAACAGCCGGTGCTATGGGATCAAAAGAGGAGCTCGCCAGTGAACAAAAGCGCGATGCTGCCGTGGCTAAAGCTTTACGGTAAGCGGGAGGACGCATCGTTTTTTGAGGAAGGGTTCGGCAACGGGTTTCGTATTCCTTTCGTGGCTAAGGGTTCGGTAGTTTTTAGACGAAATCTGAAGTCGGTACAGTCCTTTCCGGAGGTGGTGAAGGAAAAACTGGGAAAGGAGGTCAGTCTGGGGAGGATGGCGGGCCCCTATTCAGACCCGCCGCTGCCTAATTTGCGTGTCTCTCCCTTGGGTGTTGTTCCCAAGAAGGAGGCGGGTAAATTTCGGCTGATTCATCACCTGTCATACCCAAAAGGTGCATCTGTTAATGATGATATAGACCGTGAACTATGTTCGGTGTCCTATACATCATTTGATAGAGCAGTTGACGTAGTCAGGGCAGCTGGCCCTGGGGCATTACTGGCCAAAGTGGACATAGAAGCAGCATTTCGTCTATTACCGGTACATCCTGATTGTCACCACCTGTTAGGATGCTGGTTCCAGGATAAGTTCTTTGTGGACTTGTGCTTACCCATGGGTTGTTCTATATCGTGTGCCTATTTCGAAAAGTTCAGCACTTTTCTGGAATGGGTGGTTAGGCAAGAAGCAGGGGTTAGGTCTTTGGTCCACTACCTGGACGATTTCCTGTGTGTAGGGCCGGCGACGTCATCAGATTGTGTTCACTTACTGAATACCATGCAGTTGGTAGCTAAATCATTTGGGGTCCCACTAGCGACCCGACTCAGTTTCCTGGGCTTGGAAATAGACACAGTACAAGGGGTTTGCAGGTTACCAATAGAAAAAGTGGTGGTCATGAGGCGGGTGTTAGCTGAGGTTATGCAAGCCAAGAAGGTCACCCTTCAACAGCTTCAATCGGTTATCGGGAGGCTCAATTTTGCGTGTAGGATTATCCCGGCGGGTAGGGTATTCCTGCGATCACTGTCCAGAGCCACGGTAGGGATACGGGAAAGTCATCATTTCCTGCGGGTGTCAAGGGCTATGAAGGCAGATTTAGTGGTCTGGAGTGTTTTCCTGGAAAAATTCAACGGCCGGTCTTCTTTCAAAAGCCGGCGGTCTCGGCACCTGACCTGGAGCTGTACACTGATGCTTCAGGGAGTGTAGGTTTTGGGGCATATTACGGGGGAAAATGGAGCGCTGCTGAATGGCCAGAGGCTTGGAAAGCATCGCCGCTGATGCGCAACTTAGCCTTTCTGGAGCTATTCCCGTTGGTAGAAGCGCTAGCGCTATGGGGTTGGTCGATGAAAGATAGGAGGGTAATATTCTACTCGGATAACCTGGCAGTAGTCTATTCAGTCAATAAGATTTCGGCATCCTGCCCTGCGGTGGTTAAGCTCTTGAGATACTTTGTATTACTGTGCATGGAGCTCAACATATCGTTTAGAGCTAAGCATGTTCCGGGTTATCAGAACGTCATCGCGGACTCTCTTTCTCGCCTACAGTGGGACAGGTTCAGGCAGGTGGCTCCGGGGGCAGAGGCCGTGGGTCACCCATGCCCGGAGATAGTGTGGAGACTCGGGACCGAGTGTTGCAGGGATGGGTGAAATCCTCGTTGGCTCCCTCCACATGGACGGCTTACAATCGGGTATGGCGGGAGTGGGACGAGCTTGCAAAGTGGGCAGGGGGTGATTTGTCGGAAGCAAATCGCCTTGATATACTGTTTTGGTTTATGTTTCGGTTGGCTTCACAAAAAGCTTCCCCGGCCCAGTTGAATGCTAAGTTGGCCGCACTGGCTTTTATGTTTAAACTAAGAGGGTATGCGGATATCACAAAGCACTTTGTGATTCGGCAAGCAATGAAAGGCATGAAACGGGGCCGGTCGGTTCTGGACCACCGCCGCCCAGTATCCATGGGGACGTTGAGTGATGTGGTCAGGGTGCTGGGGGATATTTGCACCTCGGAATTTGAAACAGTGCTGTTCAGGGCGGCCTTTTCACTAGCGTTTTTCGGGGCTTTCAGGATTTCTGAATTGGTTAGTAGCTCACGACAGGGCGTGGGGGGCCTTAGGTTGTGTGACGTATCCTGTACTGAGGACCAGGTTATAGTATTATTACGCTCGTCCAAAACTGACCAGTTAGGTCGGGGAGCAAGGGTGGTGTTACACGGGATGGCAGGCAGTGTGGCTTGCCCGGTGACAAGTGTACGGAAATATTTGGCAGTCAGACCTAAAGGGGGGGGTTCCTCTCCTGGTACACAGGAGCGGGATGTCACTTTCCAAGTTTCAATTTCTGAAGGTTTTCCGGTTGGCATTGGTCAGGTTAGGTCTGCCTGAAAAAGAGTTTGGCACTCACTCATTCAGGATAGGGGCGGCCACGGAGGCAGCACGTTTAGGTCTGGGGGATGAAGTGGTGAAACGCATAGGGAGATGGGAATCTAATCGGTTCAGGACCTATGTAAGGACCTCACAGGATGTTGTGAAAAGGGATTGTGATGGTTACAATGCATTAGTCCCTTCTGCCCACCTTTTCCACTACTTGTTGTTTTAGGGTCCGGCTACGTGGTGTGGATCATTGGCCACTCCTACGTTTTCTGGGCTAGACGGAGGGCCGCAGTTAGGCCATCGGGCCTACGGCTGGGCTTTCCTGCCGAATTGCTTCAGGTGAAGTGGTTCGGGGCCCGGGGTATGCATTGGGCGGGGGTCTTGCCCATGTTGCTGCGCTTCATTGACCGGGGAGAACGGCCTAATATTGTGGTAATCCATGCCGGGGGGAACGATCTGGGGCTGGTGCCGCAGAGGGAATTGGTCAAAATAATGCAAAATGACGTTACCCGCATTCTAGCATTGGTACCCGGGGTTAAAATTATTTGGTCGGAAATGGTGCCAAGAGACCAATGGCGGTATGCACGGGATTTCAGGTCAATGGAGCGCAGCAGGGGAAAGATTAACAAACTGATGTCTATCTTTGTGCGTAAACAAAAAGGGGTGGTGGTCAGACACCGCAATCTGGAAGGGGACCGTGCAGGCTTAGTAGCCAAAGACGGGGTACACTTGTCCGACCTAGGTTGGGATGTGTTTTTATTGGGTATTCAAGAAGGGGTGGAAAATGCGTTGTTTCTGCTGGGTGGGGTAGCCCTTCTGTAGTAAGGAATCACTCAGAAGGGCCTTGGCGGTTGCTTGCTCCTTAGGGGGGGTCTATGGCTGGAATATTGGGAGTCAGCCATAGTTCGAATGGAGATGAGAGAGGTCCGGAGCACAAGCTGGGGGCTCCTGGCCTGATGGTGGGCTGGGCAGATGGTCTGCCCAGCAGTGGATTCGATGGACTTGGGACCCCTGGGGAGCAAGTTGGTTCAGGACATGTTTACTGGGTTATGTTAACTATGTTAATAAAGTTATGGTTAATTATGTTAATTATGTGGTTCATGTCATTAATGACATATGTGTGAACATGTGGGTTTGTCATTGCCTAATTTTATATTTATACTGTATTTATTGTAATGTTTATTCTAAGGTTGGAGGCAATGACATATGTTATAATAATAAAATGGCTGTGGCCTTTTCTACCCACTACATCTGTGCCATGTGTTTATATTTTATGGTAAGATTCAGCCTGGTAGTCTAGGCTACAACTGTCATGCAGCCCACGGAGACGCCTAGGTGCAGGAGGGCCTTGACAGCTTGTGCATTAGCAAGGCTGCATCTATTGGTGATTCAGTGTAAGGGGAGGAGTTGGGGGTGGGGAGCAAAGGGCTTATAAGTCAGTGCACTGTGGAAAATAAGCAGATTAATTTTGAATCCTACCAGAATTTTCCCGCCCACCCATCCTTATTTTAAGAGGTTAAGATGTGTACTTGTTACTTCTGTGTTCTGCCGCTTGTCCTCTGTGTTGCAGGTACAGCGTCACGTTGGTTGGTCTGGAGAAATTGGACTTTTTGTCACAGCTGGCGGTTACTTGCTCCTTAGGGGGGGTCTATGGCTGGAATATTGGGAGTCAGCCATAGTTCGAATGGAGATGAGAGAGGTCCGGAGCACAAGCTGGGGGCTCCTGGCCTGATGGTGGGCTGGGCAGATGGTCTGCCCGGCAGTGGATTCGATGGACTTGGGACCCCTGGGGAGCAAGTTGGTTCAGGACATGTTTACTGGGTTATGTTAACTATGTTAATAAAGTTATGGTTAATTATGTTAATTATGTGGTTCATGTCATTAATGACATATGTGTGAACATGTGGGTTTGTCATTGCCTAATTTTATATTTATACTGTATTTATTGTAATGTTTATTCTAAGGTTGGAGGCAATGACATATGTTATAATAATAAAATGGCTGTGGCCTTTTCTACCCACTACATCTGTGCCATGTGTTTATATTTTATGGTAAGATTCAGCCTGGTAGTCTAGGCTACAACTGTCATGCAGCCCACGGAGACGCCTAGGTGCAGGAGGGCCTTGACAGCTTGTGCATTAGCAAGGCTGCATCTATTGGTGATTCAGTGTAAGGGGAGGAGTTGGGGGTGGGGAGCAAAGGGCTTATAAGTCAGTGCACTGTGGAAAATAAGCAGATTAATTTTGAATCCTACCAGAATTTTCCCGCCCACCCATCCTTATTTTAAGAGGTTAAGATGTGTACTTGTTACTTCTGTGTTCTGCCGCTTGTCCTCTGTGTTGCAGGTACAGCGTCACGTTGGTTGGTCTGGAGAAATTGGACTTTTTGTCACAGCTGGCGGTTACTTGCTCCTTAGGGGGGGTCTATGGCTGGAATATTGGGAGTCAGCCATAGTTCGAATGGAGATGAGAGAGGTCCGGAGCACAAGCTGGGGGCTCCTGGCCTGATGGTGGGCTGGGCAGATGGTCTGCCCGGCAGTGGATTCGATGGACTTGGGACCCCTGGGGAGCAAGTTGGTTCAGGACATGTTTACTGGGTTATGTTAACTATGTTAATAAAGTTATGGTTAATTATGTTAATTATGTGGTTCATGTCATTAATGACATATGTGTGAACATGTGGGTTTGTCATTGCCTAATTTTATATTTATACTGTATTTATTGTAATGTTTATTCTAAGGTTGGAGGCAATGACATATGTTATAATAATAAAATGGCTGTGGCCTTTTCTACCCACTACATCTGTGCCATGTGTTTATATTTTATGGTAAGATTCAGCCTGGTAGTCTAGGCTACAACTGTCATGTCTCTCTCTCTTCCCCCTCGCTTGTTCTGGCTCTCTATCCCCCCTCCACCTGTTCTGTCTCTCTCTCTCTCTCCCCCCCTCCCCCTGTTCTGTCTCTCTCTCTCCCCCTCCCCCTGTTCTGTCTCTCTCTCTTCCCCCTCCCCCTGTTCTGTCTCTCTCTCTTCCCCCTCCCCCTGTTCTGTCTCTCTCTCCCCTCCCCCTGTTCTGTCTCTCTCTCCCCCCTCCCCCTGTTCTGCCTCTCACCCCCTGTTCTGTCTCTCTCCCCCCCTCCCCCTGTTCTGCCTCTCACCCCCTGTTCTGTCCTTCTCTCACCCCCTGTTCTGCCTCTCTCTCCCCCCTCCCCCTGTTCTGCCTCTCTCTCCCCCTCCCCCTGTTCTGCCTCTCACCCCCTGTTCTGTCCCTCTCCCCCCCCCCCCCCCCTCCCCTTCCTTTGCCTGCAAATGTGGATCCAGGGAGGGGGCGGAGCTAACCGGCTGAGAGGTGTAGCTCCGCCCCCCACCCTGTGAAGCACAGCAGTGCAAGCATGGGGAGCCGAGCAGCACTTTCTCTTGCTTCCCGGGGCTCCCCATGAAACAGACGCTGCTCTGCTTTACAGGGTGGGGGGTGTAGCTACACCTCTCAGCCGGTTAGCTCCGCCCCCTCCCAGATCCAGCAGAGCTTGCCAAGCAGAGGGCTGGTGAGGGGGGATCTTTTGATCTCCCCCATCCAGTGCCTCTATCGCTTTTTTTTTTAAACTTTTTTTTTTTTCTAGCGGCCGGGCGGGCGCCCCCTGGGGTGTAGCGCCCTGTGCGCTCGCACAGGTCGCACACCCCTAAGGCCGGCCCTGCATACAATGCATTCTATATGGTGGAAGGGTGAGGCAGTCAGTTCTTGTCGAAACTCAGCCATGCCAGTAATATGGAAGCCTTAACGGCTATGTTCGCTGATGTCACAGAAACAGGAGAAGCCAGATAGAATAGCCATTTTTATCTGGCTGCAGGAAATGCAAGCAGTGTAGGTTTAGAGGAAGGATGTGGATTCAGGGGAAACCACTGACCTTCCGCTGCTCCAGCCTCCTTAACCAATGGTGGCATTGCCATATTGGCATACTCCCAAAGCAAGGGGGCACTACGCAGCCACTTAATTCACTTGTATGGGACCTTAGTTTTACAAGCAAACAGGAGTGATAAGGAGTGGTCAGGGGAGGGGAAATATTCAGTGATGCTGCAGGAATATATAAAGTATAGCACAAAATACCTTTAAACATAAACAATAAAAAATAGCAGTAATCCTCCGCAAATAAGAAAATTCCAAAACACCCTAATTGTGAAGACTGTGTTGGGCCTGCTTTACCTCTGATTTTGGAATACCTTAGAGATGAAGCCCCCGTGAAGGAGTCAAGGTGTGGATCTAAAGTTAAGTGATGTCACCACTCAAAAACATCACACCATTAGTGAAATCCTGCAGTTTACCTTATTAGGCACAAAGGAAAGTATATTGATTCCTGCTTGCCGTATATCACCGTCACCAGAATCAAGGATATCATCTGGTCTGATCAATCCGAATTTTTTATAACGCTCACACTCCCATCAATAATAAAAACAAGGCCTGGAAATTACACACCATATTGCTGCATATTCCAAACAACAGAAAAAGAACTGAAGAACTACTTTGCAACTAATAAAAACTCAGTTTTGGACCCGGCTATTTTCTGGGAAACCCGCAAAGCTTTTATAGGAGGTAAGCTCCTTAGCATAGCTTCTTACTGCAAGAAATGCAAGACACAGGACCTGAGAGACTCTTTAAACAAGCTACATAAACTAGAGACCCTAAATAAAAGAGCACCAGATCAGAAACAGGTTTCCTAGCTTAACAATCTCAAATCCCGCATTAAAACAAGCTTAGAAAAACTGCTAAAGCCCTGCTCTGGACTAAGCCGCTTTTTAATGATATGATAACAAATCTGACTCTCCCCTCACCCACAAACTCAAAAAGCGAAACTACAGAAATACCATATTTGACAACAATGATTTTAAGAATTTTAAAACTTTGGATATTAATTTAGGGAAAAAAAGAAAAATCCTAAATATAAGATTACCCTATAGGAAAAAAGTTTTACTAGTAAATATTAATTTACGGTACATATAAACTGTTTTTTCATATTTAATAAAAATGATGATTGAAAAAAATTAATTTCAGATTTTATTTGCCAATGTGCCCCCAGACTTGCCAATCTGCCCCTCAGACTTACAAATATACCCCACAGACTTGACAGTGCATCCCCAGACTTGCCAAACTGCTCCCAGATTTGCCAGTGCATCTTCAGACTTGCCAGTCTGTCCCTAGAATTACACACAAACATCCTCCGATGTTACCCAACACTTCCGACTACAGAGACAGAATACCAGGAGGTCATGTGACCCTGGCCGTTCTTTCATACAAACCCTGGCGGAAGTGTTGGGCAACATCAGAGGATTCTGCAGCTCTGTGGGGACCTGGATCTTAGTCTTTTTGGTAGATCTTAAATCTTTAGTAAGATTTGAGATGTGATTATAAGACGACCTTGAAATAGAGGAGCTCATAAAATATATTGGGGTAGATTCAAAATAATGGGAATTCATGATTCAGTGCTGCTGCTAATGCCATTAAAACACTGTATTGTGTGGTAATTATTGAACGCAAACAGTGATTCAATGGCAGCAGGTAAACTTTAACGGGCAAAACAAATCATACATTTAAGGCAGTTAACTGACCAGCTCAAAAAACATGACAGTACAGCTGATATATGGTGCTGCTACAGGCTGCTTAATACAGCTTAAATATGCTGCTGATATAGGCTGCCTAATACAGCTGATATTTGCATTTTAACCCTTTCAGTGCTGTAGCGAACACAAGCAGTGCTCCCTCCATGGTTTGGTTCCACCTATATCCAAGTCTGGCAACTTGACCATTGCACCAATGCTCACTTGCAGTTCCATGTGTGACCACCAGGCTATGCAATGCCTCTATCTGTGCAGTTGTGTATCACTGCCTTAGCTGTTCATCACATGGGTTCTCTTCATATGACCTCATTTGCCACTGAACTGCTGCAACTTATCAACTGGCTATCTGAACTCTCATTTTCAGTTCAGCATTGCCCTTGGATGGTCTTATATTAAGTGCCTTGTTTATATTGTTACTCCTAATATATGTTGTGACCTGGATATTCTACTACCTGTTCCTGTTTTCTGGTATCCTGATTTTGGCTCTGCTCATGGATTCCTGTACCTCTCCTGTGTTTCAATCCCCTAGATTATTTTTTTTACATTTGTTGTTCAGACTGTGGGGATCTCTTGGCTCCTGTTGGATCACCACAAGATCCGCTGCCACTTGCACCTCAGGATGGTTGGATGGCGAAGCGCTCCACCTTGGTGACTTTATTCCTGTTTATGTCCAGTCTCTAATCCAGGGTTCCACTTCAGTAGACAAATGTGCTACTACAGTACTGAATGCGTTAACCCCATCATTAAGATGAATACAAAGGGGCTCCCCAAATGCAACCCACTCCCTCCCATCAAATTGGAGAGGCAGGGCTGCTCAACTTCCCCTTGTCCCTTAAGTGTGACTAGGGTTGCCACCTGGCCGGTATTTTACCAGCAGGCAGGTAAAAAATTGGCATCAGGCCAATGTTTTTGAAGAAAAGGTGGCAACCATAAGTGTGACCCTGACCACTTAAAAAAAAAATTACTTAATGCCAGGGGCAATGACCTGGCCCCAAAAATTTTTAATAAATAATCATGGCCTGTTGGGGGCCTGCACTGCCCCTGGCATCCAAATAAGTGGCCACAAGGGGCCACGGACTACTCAAATGTCCCCAGCCCAGTACAATTTACTTAACACTTTTAAATTATTTTAAAAATGTCCTACCTACCACCCCTGCCTCGGCCAGTTAATGGGGCATGATTCAATGAAACAAAAGGTCTTGGACAGGGAAGCTTCGGTTGCCTCCTTTTTGTGATTTCGATTCTGCATCCCTCCTCTGCTGAAAAGAAATGATCAGTGCGGTGGTGTTTTTTTACATTTATTTTTTTGATACGTGGATTCAGTGGTGTCCCGAGGGGGGTGCATGGGGTGCAGAGCGCACTGGGTGACACAGCGCATCATGCCACTGAATATTTTTTTTCTGGATGCGGCTGCCAGTGGGTGTGGGAGGAATAAATAATTGTGTATGTGTTTCCCTCCTCCGTGCAGGAGGGAAGACTGCACGGAGCAGAGGGATATTGAGGGGTTAAATCCTGGCATATTGAGGGGTTAAATCCTGGCATATTGAGTGAAAAATCCTGGCATATTGAGTGACAAATCCTGGCAAATTGAGTGACAAATCCTGGCATATTGGGTTAAATCCTGGCATACTGAGTGTCCTGGCATATTGGGACAAATCCTGGCATATTGGGTTAAATCCTGGCATGTTGAGTGACAAATCCTGGCATATTGAGGGGTTAAATCCTGGCATATTGAGTGACAAATCCTGGCATATTGGGTTAAATCCTGGCATATTGAGGGGTTAAATACTGGCATATTGGGTGACAAATCCTGGCATATTGGGTTAAATCCTGGCATATTGAGGGGTTAAATCCTGGCATATTGAGGGGTTAAATCCTGGCATATTGAGTGACAAATCCTGGCATATTGGGTTCATACCTGGCATATTGAGTGACAAAATCCTGGCATATTGAGGGGTTAAATCCTGGCATATTGAGTGGCAAAATAATGGCATATTGAGGGACAAATCCTGGCATATTGAGTGACAGATCCTGTCTTATTGAATGGCTAAATCCTGGCATATTGAGTGACAAAATCCTGGCTTATTGAATGGCTAAATCCTGGCATATTGAGGGGTTAAATCCTGGCATATTGAGTGGCAAAATAATGGCATTTTGAATGACAAATCCTGGCATATTGAGGGACAAATCCTGGCATATTGAAGGGTTAAATCCTGGCATATTGAGGGGTTAAATCCTGCATACTGAGTGACAAATGCTGGCATATTGGTTAAATCATGGCATATTGAGTGACAAATCCAGGCATATTGAGTGACAAATCCTGGCATATTGAGGGGTTAAATCATGGCATATTCAGTGACACAATAATGGCATATTGAGGGAGAAATCCTGGCATATTGAGTGACAGATCCTGTCTTATTGAATGGCTAAATCCTGGCATATTGAGTGACAAAATCCTGGCTTATTGAATGGCTAAATCCTGGCATATTGAGGGGTTAAATCCTGGCATATTGAGTGGCAAAATAATGGCATATTGAATGACAAATCCTGGCATATTGAGGGGCTAAATCCTGGCATATTGAGGGGTTAAATCCTGCCATATTGAGTGACAAATCCTGGCATATTGAGGAGTTAAATCCTGGCATATTGAGGGTTTAAATCCTGGCATACTGAGTGACAAATGCTGGCATATTGGGTTAAATCCTGGCATATTGAGTGGCACAATCCTGGCATACTGAGGGGTTAAATCCTGGCATATTGAGGGGTTAAATCCTGGCATATTTAGTGACAAATCCTGGCATATTGGGTTCATTCCTGGCATACTGAGTGACAACCCTGGCATATTGAGGGGTTAAATCCTGGCATATTGAGTGGAAAAATAATGGCATATTGAGGGACAAATCCTGGCATATTGAGGGGTTAAATCCTGGTATATTGAGTGACAAATCCTGGCTTCTTGAATGGCTAAATCCTGGCATATTGAGTGACAAAATCCTGGCATATTGAAGGGTTAAATCCTGGCATATTGAGTGGCAAAATAATGGCATTTTGAATGACAAATCCTGGCATATTGGGGGACAAATCCTGGCATATTGAAGGGTTAAATCCTGGCATATTGAGGGGTTAAATCCTGCATACTGAGTGACAAATGCTGGCATATTGGTTAAATCATGGCATATTGAGTGACAAATCCAGGCATATTGAGTGACAAATCCTGGCATATTGAGGGGTTAAATCATGGCATATTCAGTGACACAACAATGGCATATTGAGGGACAAATCCTGGCATATTGAGTGACAGATCCTGTCTTATTGAATGGCTAAATCCTGGCATATTGAGTGACAAAATCCTGGCTTATTGAATGGCTAAATCCTGGCATATTGAGGGGTTAAATCCTGGCATATTGAGTGGCAAAATAATGGAATATTGAATGACAAATCCTGGCATATTGAGGGGCTAAATCCTGGCATATTGAGGGGTTAAATCCTGCCATATTGAGTGACAAATCCTGGCATATTGAGGGGTTAAATCCTGGCATATTGAGGGGTTAAATCCTGGCATACTGAGTGACAAATGCTGGCATATTGGGTTAAATCCTGGCATATTGAGTGGCACAATCCTGGCATACTGAGGGGTTAAATCCTGGCATATTGAGGGGTTAAATCCTGGCATATTTAGTGACAAATCCTGGCATATTGGGTTCATTCCTGGCATACTGAGTGACAACCCTGGCATATTGAGGGGTTAAATCCTGGCATATTGAGTGGAAAAATAATGGCATATTGAGGGACAAATCCTGGCATATTGAGGGGTTAAATCCTGGTATATTGAGTGACAAATCCTGGCTTCTTGAATGGCTAAATCCTGGCATATTGAGTGACAAAATCCTGGCATATTGAAGGGTTAAATCCTGGCATATTGAGGGCTTAAATCCTGCAAATTGAGTGACAAATGCTGGCATATTGGTTAAATCCAGGCATATTGAGTGACAAATCCAGGCATATTGAGTGACAAATCCTGGCATATTGAGGGGTTAAATCATGGCATATTGAGTGGCAAAATAATGGCATATTGAATGACAAAATACTGGCATATTGAGTGGCAAAATACTGGCATATTGAATGGCAAAATAATACTGGCATATTGAATGGCAAAATAATACCGGCATATTGAATGGCAAATTACTGGCATATTTAATAACAAAATACTGGCATATTGAATGGCAAAATACTGGCATATTGAGTGGCAAAATACTGACATATTTAATGACAAAATAATACTGGCATATTGAATGGCAAAATAATACTGGCATACATTGAATGGCAAAATAATACTGGCATATATTGAATGGCAAAATACTGGCATATTGAGTGGCAAAATACTGGCATACTGAATGGCAAATTACTGGCTTACTAAATGGCAAAATACTGGCATATTTAATGGCTAAATACTGGAATATTGAATTTCAAAATAAAACTAGCATATTGAATGGCAAAATACTGGCATATTGAATGGGAAAATAATACTGGCATATTGAATTGCTAAATACTGGCATATTGAGTGGCAAAATACTGGAATTTTGAATGGCAAAATACTGGCATATTGAATGGCAAAATACTGGCATATTGAATGGCAAAATAATACTGGCATATTGAATAGCGAAATACTGGCATATTAAGTGGCAAAATGCTGATATTTTGAATGGCAAAATGCTGGAATTTTGAATGGCAAAATGCTGGAATGTTGAATGGCAAAATAATACTGACATATTGAATGGCAAAATACTGGCATACTGAATGGTGAGATATCAGAATACTGAATGGCTAAATAATACTGGCATATTGAATGGCAAAATAATACTGGCATATATTAAATGGCAAAATAATATTGACATATATTAAATGGCAAAATATTGGCATAATAAATGGCAAAATACTGGCATATTGAATGGCAAAATACTGGCATATATGAAATGGCAAAATACTGGCATATATGAAATGGCAAAATACTAGCATATGGAATGGCAAAATACTGGCATATGGAATGGCAAAATACTGGAATATATTAAATGGCAGAGTAATACTGGCATATTATTGGGCTAATTGGCTGTGGCTTATGGCAAAATAATACTTGCATATTATTGGGCAAATTGGCTGTGGCTTATTTATGGCAAAATAATACTGGCATATTATTGGGTAAATTGGCTGTGGCATATTAATGGCAAAATAATACTGGGATATTATTGGGCTCCTGTGTGTGGCATAATTTGTGGGGTTCCTGTACGTGGCATGTTTAATGGGCCATCTGACTGGCATTACTAAGGAATCTGTTTGGCATGGTATTGGAGGAAATCCAGGGGGGATGACACCATGCGTTACCGCACCGGGTGACACCAACCCTAGTGACGTCTCTGATCCCCATTACATGCCTTCATCACCCCCATTACATTTTCCCATCACCCCCATTACACGCCCCCATCACCTCCATTACATGCCCCCATCATCCCCAATATATGGGTAGTGGCAGGCTACCTGTTCACCTGTACCTCCCCCGCGGTGTGTGCAGAAAGGTCACGTGACCCGGCGCGTGTCTGATGTCAGAGTGCCGGTCACCATGGGCGTCCGCAGGAGGGGGCAAGGGGGGCGCTTGCATGGAAAAGAGGCGCAGCGCAGCATGGACAACGGTAAAAGTATGCCACCCCCTGAAAAAAATTCTGCGGATGCCCATGCCAGTCACATGACCTGTCAAGCACTTCCCAGTCACACTACACGGGAAGCGGTGGGAAGAGGTTTCTCTGTGCTGCCTGTTCTGCTCTCCATGCAGCCTGCTTGGTTAGGGGAGATCTTGTGATCTCCCCAGCCACCGTCTCTGCTGGCAAGCGAGTTTTATTTTATTTTTTTTAAAGTGGCGTTCTTTCTTTTTCGTTTGATTTTTTTTTTTTTTTGCCTTATGTGTCTCCCCTTAAAGGCATACAAGGCAAATGCCGCCCTATGCACTTGCCTTGTTTGCCTCGCACTAAATCCAGCGCTGCCTAAGCTGCCAGTTTTTATGATACCATACAAGTCTGGGATAAATTAATGAAAAATGTTTAACTTATCAATCATTATCCTTCCACCTTAACTTTGCTAATCGGAAATAGAGTTTTTGCCGCAGGGTTGGATACCCAGCATATTACAGGCTTGCAGTGCTTAGGGATCATATATGTTTAAAGATGACACAGATATAGAAGGGTCTGGAGCCTATTAAGCTTTTGATTTTTGCCAATTTCTACAACGGAGTTTTGCTCCCTAACAGATGGTCAAGATGGGAGGGACTTCTCAGTCAACCTCATTGTAAATGACTTGCTTACATTCATCTTTGGGCAAATAACAAATCGACATCTTATATAATGTCCTTTTTCTTGTGGACAAGTGGGAACAAGACCCAGGTTCTATTTTGGAGTTTGTGGACTGGCAACAAATTTGGAAATCCACTGCTAGAATATTATTCTGCTTTGAATCAGAAGGACCAGGCCTTCGGAACCCTTCACCAGTGGTATTTAACCACTATATAAAATGGGCATCCGCCCCTCTGATTCACACTTTAGCACCTATGTTCACGTACAGTGGCTGTGTCCTCAAGTAAAGACACATGGTTCCACTTTTTAATCTAACCCATTATGGGGTTTAGTAAATTTGAAAACTAACTGATTGTTCGGAAAGCTAGGAAAATGTTGTACGTTTGTAATTTCATTATTCTGTTATGTATCACATAACTCTTTCACCTTCTTTCCTTGAGGCCTTGTAACCACATTTTTGTTGAGCATCTTGCATTTATTTGTTGCCTCTCTCTTTTAATGTTTCTCTCCCTCATGAAGTTTGAATGTCTTCTTTTCTTATTTTTTTTGTTCTTATACACCTTACATTATTCTATATATTATACATTGTGTAAGGAAAACATCCCTATTATTTTTCAAATATTGACCCATTTTCTTCAGATCTGATGGCAGGTTTAAAGGTCATGCTGTCAAAATCAGAAAATGCTTGTTAAGTAATATATTTAAAACTGTGGAAGAAAGAATGCTATACAAAGTTAATATTTTGTCTAAGTGGGAGGACAGCTTTGATTGATTCTCACTGCACACTAAATTTTGTTAACCTTTGAGTAACTCACTTAGGCATTACACGGAAGAGACTAAATAAATGTTTTAAAATTTTAAGAGTGTGCAGATACCATCTGGAAATCATCTGATAAGAGGTTTCTTTTATTTTAATGCAGGTCAGTCCATTCGTGAGAATTTGGTAGGATATAGGATATTCAGTCTTCAGTAAACAGTTGTTGGCCTAAGACTGTCTCCCATCTCTGCATGCAATACCTGTATAAAGTTGAAATAGAACCTCTGGTTCTCTGCTTATCAAAACACAGTGACTTTAGTAAGAAGTTGTACACCATGACAGGGCCGGCCTTAGGGGTGTGCGACCTGTGCAAAAAAAAAAGCCGGTAGAGGCACTGGCTGGGGTGAGATCAAAAGATCCCCCCTCACCAGCCCTCTGCTGGGTCCGGGGAGGGGGAGGAGCTAACCGGCTGAGAGGTGTAGCTCGCCCCCACCCTGTGAAGCAGAGCAGCGTCTGCTTCACGGGGAGATGCTGGCAGCAAGAGATAGTGCTGCTCGGCTCCTGATGCTTGCACTAAGCATGGTGGGGCCGAGCAGCACTTTGTCTTGCTGCCAGTGAAGCAGACGCTGCTGTGCTTCACACGGTGGGGGCGGAGCTACACCTCTCAGACGGTTAGCTCCGCACCCTTCCTTGATCCACATTTGCAGGCAAAGGAAGGAGGGGGGGGGGGGGGTAGAGAGAGAACAGGGGGTGAGAGAGGGACAGAATAGTGTGAGGGGGGAGAGAGAGGCAGAACAGGGGGTGAGAGAAGGACAGAACAGGGGGTGAGAGGCAGAACAGGGGGAGAGAGAGACAGAACAGGGGGAGGGGGGAGAGAGAGAGACAGAACAGGGGGAGGGGGGGAGAGAGAGGGAGACAGAACAGGGGGAGGGGGGATAGAGAGACAGAACAAGCGAGGGGGAAGAGAGAGAGACAGGAGGGGGGGGAGAGACAGAACAGGTGGAGGGGGGGAGAGAGAGAGAACAGGGGAGGGGGGGCAAGAGATAGACATGGCAAGGAAGAGGAAAGTGACACATACATAGGGGGGTGAAAGATGGGGGGGTGCATGGGGGAAGCCGGGAAACTTAAGGCCGGCCCTGCACCATGACAGGATACATATGTCTGACTAAGTGTTGACTCTGAATACAGCAAAATGTCTCTGAATGCAGACTATCAACTGCTTTTCTTTCCCCAAATATAGTCATCTAAATAATCTCTTATACAAAGGAGTCATGCTTTCTGTCACAATTTGAATTGCTCCTATGAAGGTTGGACTGGCTAATTGAATGTATTGAGGGTTAGACTGACTAGTATTGGCTAGGTTCCTAAAATATCCATGAACAGAGCCCAAAGGAGAATATCATAAACCCATATTGCCGCATAAAATACATATGAATACCATTTGTTTTGTTTTTTTACTTTTTCCAACCCATGAAGCAACTCCCTGAAGCCCAGAAGGAGAACATGATATACTAGTTCCCCCATCTGCTACAGGACATGATGACCTAGAGTTTGACCTAGTGTGATGCAATTTGGGGCACAGGTTGCCCACATGCCTCTGTCAATTTCACTGCCAAGTCATGTGACCTTCCAATGCTTTGAAAGACAGGGAAACAGGAAAAGGAAGGGTCCGGGCACCGCATTGACCCCGGGCTTCTCAGTAGACCAGGGCCGATCCTAGGGTCATGGGCGCCTGGGTGCAGGTTTTCTTTTGGCGCCCAAAGGTGGGCGTGGTTATATTATGAACTCCTCCCCTTTAGACATGTCTGTTCCAGACGCCCATTTCATTATTGGGGAGAGGGGAGGAGAGCACAAACTTTATTTTGATGTAAAGGACCAACACAAACTTTTTTTTAAAATAAAGATATATATTTTGCCATAATACTGTGAAGTGGTTTTATTTATTTCTATGATGCTCAGTCAGCAACATGGAAGAGTTTTTGCTGGCTAGCAGAATGAGTTTTTACTACCGTTCCCATGATGCCCAACCAGCCAAAGTCTGGCTGAGCATCACTGGAAAAGAAGTACACAAGGAGCGATAAATAATATTCCACCATGCCAGCCACTCACGTGTCTCTCTCTCCCCATACCCACATGTCTTTCTCTCTCTTTCCCCCTACCCTCATGTCTGTCTGTCTGTCTCTCTCTCTCCCCATACCCACATGTCTCTCTCTCTCTCTCCCCACTCCTACCCAATGTCTGTCTCTCTCCCCACCAATACCCAATGTCTGTCGCACTTCGGCTGGGACTTTTATAATGAAGCCGGAAGGTCCCTATAAGATGACCTCGAATATAAGATGAGGGGTCTTTTTCAGAGCATTTGCTCTGAAAAAACCTTGTCTTATATTCAAGCAAATACGGTATTTAAGACAAGTTGATATTAGTGTATGTAAGTAGAATTAAGGTGTGCGCCAAGGAAGAAGAAAAAGGAAAGAAAGAGTGTACTGAACATAGCAGCTGAAATTACCAATAGGAGTTGCTCCCAAAACATCAGAGAAAAAATGCCTCAATTGGAAAGACACTGGTGGAAGAAACAGAAAGCATAGGCTATACACACTGGTGAAAAGATAACTAAAATTTTAATCAATTATAATACATACATGGTAATATGCCCATCACCGACATTGCATACCCAGGACTTACCCCAGGACATGCCTCATCACCCACATTGTACGCCTTGTAGGACATGCCCCATCACCGTTAGAAACATAGAATGTGTCAACAGATAAGAACCATTCGGTCCATCTAGTCCCCAGTTCCCTATCTTAAATCTAGGATAGCCTTGTGCCTATCCCACGCATGCTTAAACTCCTTCATTGTGCTTTCCTCTACCACTTCCGTGGAAGGCTATTCCATACATCCACTAGCCTCTCAGTAAAGTAATACTTCCTGATATTACTTTTAAATCTTTGCCCCTCCAACTTAAAACTATGTCCTCTAGTTGTGGTAGTTTTTCTTTGTTTAAATATACTCTCTTCCTTTACTGTGTTGATTCCCTTTATGTATTTAAATGTTTATATCATATCTCCCCGGTTACGTCTTTCCTCCAAGCTATACATGTTAAGATGCTTTAACCTTTCCTGGTAAGTTTTATCTTTCAACCCATGAACCAGTTTAGTAGCCCTTCTCTGAACTCTCTCCAAAGTATCAATATCCTTCTGGAGATACGGTCTCCAGTACTGCGTAGAATACTCCAAGTGAGGTCTCACCAATGCTCTGTACAGTGGTATGAGCACTTCCCTCTTTCTACTGCTAATACCTCTCCCTATGCAACCAAGCTTTCTGCTAGCATTTCCTGCTGCTCTATTGCATTGCCTACCTACCTTTAAGTACTCTGAAATTATTACTCCTAAATCCCTTTCCTCAGATGTTGAGGTTAAGAGTGTCCCAAATATTCTATATTCTGCCTTTGGGTTTTTACATCCAAGGTGCATAATCTTGCACTTGCACATTAAATGTCAGTTGCCACAGCTCTGACCATTTTTCTAGTTTAGAAAAATCTTTTGCCATTTGGCTTATCCCTCCATGAACATCAACCCTGCTGCAAATCTTTGTATCATCAGCAAAAAGACATACTTTGCCAACAAGACCTTCTGCAATATCGCTAATAAAAATATTAAAGAGAATGATTCCAAGTAAAGATCCTTGAGGTACCCCACTGGTAACAAGACCTTGCATCGAATATACTCCATTGACTACAACCCTCTGTTGCCTGTCACTCAGCCATTGTCTGATCCATTCAACAATATTTAAATCCGGACTCAAAGTTTGCAGTTTATTGATCAGACTCCTATGTGCGACAGTGTGAAAAGTCTTACTGAAATCTAGGTAAGCAATGTCTCTTACACCACCCTAATTTATTATTTTAGTCACCCAATCGAAAAAATCCATAAGATTAGTTTGGCATGATCTCCCTGAAGTAAACCTGTGTTGTCTCTGATCTTAAAATCCATGCGATTTTAGATGTTAAACAATCCTATTCTTTAACAAGGTTTCTATTATTTTCCCCACTACCGAAGTAAGACTGGTTTATAGTTACCCGCCTCCACCCTGCCTTTCCTGTGAATGGGCACAACATTTGTTAATTTCCAATCTTCTGGAACTACTCCCGTTATCAATGATTGGTTAAATAAATCTGTTAACGGTTTTGCTATAACGCCACTAAGTTCTTTTACAAACTTTGGATGTATCCCATCAGGGCCCATCGACTTATTTGTCTTTACTTTAGACAGCTGAAGTATAACCTCTTCCTCTGTAAACTCACATGTATCAAGGACCAACAGAAATGACTCCAGCATTCCTGAACATGACCATCACCACATGCAGACCTAGGACATGCCCCATTACAACAATGCACTCCCAGGATTTACCCCAGCAAGCACCCACAGCTCCCAGGTGTCTAGTTATCACCTGTACCCCCTGGACTGAGCTAGTAAAAGTTGGACTATCAACCAATACCTGATATTGGGTGGGTTATAAAAGCATGTAAAGTATACACAAGGGGGTCACCATGTCCTAGAGCTCAGGAAGTAAAGTGAAATGGGGCACCTGTGTAGTCAAATAGCCCAATAAACAAAATATGCATAGAAATGTTAGGCCTCTGAATAAACCTAGACAACATAAATAAAAACCCACCAAGCAGTAATGATGGGAAACTTTGTCTGTCATTATTCGCTCTTGGCTCGTTTCTTTTGCAACAGTTGCGACTCTCGTAATTTAATGTTCGACTTGTGTGGTAAGTCCCAAAAGAAGGTTTGACCTTCATATGTGATTTTCATTTCTTGATAAAGGAGGGTGAAGCGGATCTTATTCTCAAAAAGCGTCCTCTTGAGCAGAGTAATATTGGAAAAGCTGAGTTTTGTGGTTTTCAGATTTGAGTTGGGTGACTGTTCTGTACGCAGACAGCATTTTCTGTGTGTCCACAAAATTAAGAACTCAAAATATGACAGGGCGAGGATGCTGGTTTTGGTTTTTCTTCTCTTGTCCAAGTCTGTGAGCCTTTTCAATTTGTATGGCTTATCCTCAAAATAGATGAGGCCCAGTGCTTCAGGTCAACAGCGCTGAACAGTAGATAGAAATTGGTTCCAGAAGCCAAATGATTAGTAGATTATTGCATCCACTGCGATTTTCAAGGTCTGAAATTTTATGTCGGGATTATAAAGGGTTCCTCCAAATCCCTCTCTTTGTTCCAGAGCGTTTACGTTGGAGGTGTTGCTCGTCAATTAAATGAGGACATTGTCTACAGAAGATCTGATTTCCCAAAATTTGGCTTCAAAGCTGTTCAGAGAATTTGGAACACTTCCCGAGCCAGTTCTGAAGCTGTGGAAGAGGTAATTGAAGGTGACAAAAGGAGAGAGTCCTCTTGCATGTATATGAACATTAGAGATGAAAAGTTACAAATTATTATAAAGGTTGGTACGTATAATAAGACAGGTCCAGATTAAATACTGTAGTAGCAGAAGTAACGTTCATGAGTGTATAACTGCCAGTGCACTATTCCAGAAAATATTTTTTGGAGACTGACTATTCCCTGTAAGTATAATGCACATGTATAATGCAATACAGTCAATGAACAGCACCCAAAACAGATTGAATCAAATAACCGGCTTCCAAATTATGTACAAGACGGGTGCCAAGTTCAGTAGAATTATAGTTTATAAAAGTTACCACCATCTAGTTTACATATAGAACGGCACAGTGCAAAAGTTTGCAAGAGCATAGGTGTAATACCTGGTTTTAACGTTGTGCTGCGATCTCGGCTGAAAGGCAGAGACGGAAGCAATGTGTGTCACCTATTGCTGATGGGCATAGATTCCACCAGGTACTCTGGATACACCACAGGCAACAGAATGACTTGGAAGCCAAAGGTGAGATTGGGCAGCGTGATGATTCTGGGTATCTGCAAGTCACTTGCTGGAAGTAGAGTCAATGCCAAGAGCTTGCTCCAGTTCTTGGGTGATATCGGTAGGCCATGTGGTCCATTCAGCAAGGCAGGACACTCACCAGGTTTGTCTCTGCACAATGTATAGTAAAATTAATAAGATTAAATTCTCACCTCAATTCACGTCAACACACCTTTTTTTTTAATAGACCCCTTTGTGCTTCCACTGAATGTAAAAAATCAAATGCTTTTGCAGGTAGCTGTACAACTTTCTCGCATCTCAACCACTGTAGCGGTAAGGGGCAAATTTAGGCCAGAACCCAGGTAAGGAACAAAGACACCCCATTATGGAAAGATACTCAAATGGCATTGAGAGAAGGCAAACCAAAACTTCCAACCCTTCTCCCCTTCGTGTCCAAGTTGCTGGAGAGAATGGTGCACTTTCGACTAAAAGACTTTCTGACTACCAATGACCTGCTTGACCCTTTTCAATCTGGCTTTAGACCTTTACACACTACTGAAACAGCCCTCAGTAGAGTATCTAATGACCTCCTTTCTGCCAAATCTAAAGGCCATTTCTCAGTGATGATCCTCTTAGATCTCTCTGCTGCCTTTGACACCGTTGACCACCGCCTCCTTCTCAACAGATTATCCTTGTTTGGCATAGGTGGTACGGCACTCTCTTGGATTGATTCGTACTTATCTGAGCGCTCCTATTCAGTGTCGCCTGTTTCGCTCTCTGTTGGTGTTCCGCAAGGATCGGTCCTTGGCCCACTGTTGTTTTCCCTGTACACCACCTCTTTGGGAGTACTCATCCTCTCCTTTGGTTTCCAATACCACCTGTATGCGGATGACACTCAGATTTACCTCTCCTCCCATGACCCCATTCCCTCTCTAGTGTCACAGATAGTTGAGTGTCTGTCGGCCATCTCTGCTTGGATGTCTGATCGCTACCTGAAACTTATCCTTTCCAAAACAGAACTGATTATCTTCCCTCCCTCAAACTCCATCCCTACACCTGGGTTCACGGTCACCGTTGAAAATGCTACAATTGTACCGGCTGACCGTGTTCGATGTCTTGGGGTCACTTTTGAGTCTGCTCTCTCCTTCGTTCCCCACATTCAGTCTTTAGCCAAATCCTGTCGACTGCACCCGTTCCTCAGCGAAGAGACCGCCAAAATTCTAGTGCACTCGCTTGGGATCTCTCGCCTTGACTACTGTAATGGCCTCCTGACTGGACTACCTCTGGCTCGTTTGTCTCCCCTCCAAAACGCAGCTGCCAGACTCATCTTTCTTGCTCGTTGGTCTGATTCGGTGGCTCCTCTCTACAACGCCCTCCACTGGCTCCCCATCTGCTCAAGGATAAAATTTAAAATTCTGACTTTAACCTACAAAGCCCTCCACTCCTCCGCCCCGCCATACATTACCTCCCTTGTTAACTGATATTTCCCTGGACGACCTTTGCGCTCCTCAATGGGACTGAAACTCTCCTCCAACCTCATCACCACTTCTCACTCGCGACTCCAAGATTTTGCCCGAGCTGCCCCCTCTCTCTGGAACTCCCTTCCGCAGAGCATCCAGCTCTCTCCCTCCTTTTCAAATTTTAAAAAGTCCCTCAAAACCCACCTCTTTAAAGAAGCTTACTACCCAACCCACTAGAACACCTGTCACTTCACCTCTAGCAGTTCCCACCTAGCTGAAACACACACTATTCATCTTTGGCCACCCATCCACACTACTGTCATTACAACTTCAATCCTTCTGGCCTCTTCAATCCCTTATGTGTTTCATGTACCCCATTCCCTCTAGATTGTAAGCTTGCAAGCAGGGTTCTCTACCTCATGTACCAGTATGTTTCTAGTGTGTCTAACTTAGTATGTAGTTCCCTCTATGCTGTATACCTAGCACTACGTAATTTTTTGACGCTATATAAATAAATGGTAATGTAATGTAACGGGTATTGTGAGAGGAAAGACTTTCTACTTTGGCCTGAATAGTCGAAGATGGAGGCTTTAAGCCTGGTCACTCAGCTTTGGCTTCCCCCATGGTGCTTGAGAAGCTGATGTTAATTCAGCTTGTGGACGGTCCGTTGGGAGAAGGGAAACCCGCGAAAGATGCAGTGGTCCACGACCCTCGCTAAACTGCACCCTTTTCTCGTTATTTTATATGAAAGTTTTATATGGATATTCCTTATGGACACATTCTAATATATACATATCATTTGTATTTGATTTGCTCTCTGCACTTTCTCTTTTTAAGCTCCCAGATATTTATCTGTTTATTTATTTCCACATGTGCTACTTTGTAGCTTCCTTTGCCTATTTTATTTTGCCTCTCTGTATCCTCTATAACCTTTGCTGTCACCTTTTGATTATTGTTTGCCTTCACTTCAGACACATTTCAGGATTCTCTATTTATCATTATGGTGTGCTTGTAAAAAGTGTAATTAGTGGTTGCCTTATTAAACTGGGTACAGAAAATAAGAAAAAAACATTACAGGGCTGGATATAACCAACATACATCACAAAGTCCTAGGCTATGCAGATGACCTATTGTTTACACTGACTAATCCCACTATATCATTGCCCAACATACAATCAGAATTCCAAACCTATGGCACACTAGTCAACTTAAAAACTATTCCAAATCAGAGGTTTCTTAACATTAACATGCCCCAGACAGTAGCCACTCCACTGACCAAGTTATTCTCTTTCCGGTGGAATTCGGATAAGATTAGGTACCTCGGGACCTGGCTCCCCAAAGACCTGGCACAGCTGTACCAATATAATTTTCTACCAACCCTCCATATGCTACAGCGCAATTTCCGCGCATGGTCATCTTAACAAATTTCTTGGATAGGCAGGAAAAAATCTGTGAAAATGAATGCGCTCCCCAGACTATTGTACCTATTCCAGGCACTGGACTGGACTCTGACTGGGCTCCCGCCCTAATGGACCATTTCCAATACCACCAGCTGGCAAATTATATACTCACACTCCCCCAAAAACACAACCTACGCAGATTCCAAACTGATTTCAAGGAACTTTGTTCCAGTGAATCCCTCCCTCGACATGGCATTTCATTGATATACAGATTACTATTGACACCAGACTCTATACTTCCATCATATGTTGGGAACTGGGAAAATGTCCTTCAAATTAACCTAACTATATCGCAATGGGAGAAAATCTTTATCTTAACACACAAATCATCTACCCAAACTAAAACGCAAGAAATGGGATATAAACTCTTGTCCCACTGGTACAAGACCCCCGCACTTCTACACAAAACATTTCCTGATTGTCCAGCCACCTGCTGGCGCTGTGGTGCTGATGTGGGTACAGTGGGTGGGAGTGCCCTCTCATTGTACCCCATAGGCGTGCGCAGCCTATTGCATTAGGGTGTGCACCCTAAAGCACAAACACACACGCCGCACACGTGTGTGTGTATAGATATATAGATAGATATATATCTATCTATATATCTATACACACACACACACATACACAAATGCACTCTGCATACTTACATACAGACCCGCATTCATATAATTATCAATATAAACAAACATTTAAAAACTGTGTTAAAACTTTTTTTTTATTAATTAAGCATTTAGCAATGTAAACAAACATTTCACATTTTTTAACTTAAAAAAACACTTACTTAAAGTTTACCAGCCAGCCGGCCGCCCCAGAACCCCTCCTGGGAAAAAACGATGTGCCTGTGCTCCGCTCTGTACCCTCTCCTCTGGCACTGCGGCTGGGCCTCACCCTTGCGTTGCCGTGACTCCGCCTCTGCGTGACGTCACGGAACGGGTGTACGCGAACGCGTACATTACAGGGGAGGTCTGAGGGAGGAGAAAGTCCGTCCTTCACTATGCGGCGCTTCCGCTCGCATAGTGAAGGATCGGATTAGGAGACAAACTCGGGCGGCAGACGGCAGTGCAGCACGGAGGCAGAGCCGTCTTTAATAGTGATTGGACCCTGGGCAAGCATTTGCTTGGGCCCCCTGGACCCTGCCCCCTCCCCTGCATGCAATCCCGCCATCCATCGCAATGTTACCCCCCCCCCCCACACACACACATATGCCATAATTGTTGTGCCATTCAGATGCCAGTAATATTGTAACTTTCGGATGCCAGTAATATTGTGCCAGTCAGAGCCCAGTAATATTGTGCCAGTCAGAGCCTAGTAATATTGTGCCAGTCAGATGCCTGCAATATTGTGCCAGTCAGATGCCTGCAATATTGTGCCAGTCAGAGCCCAGTAATAATGTGCCAGTCAGATACCAGTAATATTGTGCCAGTCAGATACCAATAATATTGTGCCAGTCAGATACCAATAATATTGTGCCAGTCAGATACCAGGAATATTGTGCCTGTCAGAGCCCAGGAATATGGTGCCTGTCAGATGCCTGTAATATTATGCCAGTCAGATGCCTGTAATAGTGTGCAGTCAGAGGCCAGGAATATTGTGCCAGTCAGATGCCTGTAATATTGTGCCAGTCAGATGCCTGTACTATTATGCCAGTCAGATGCCTGTAATATTATGCCAGTCAGATGCTTGTAATAGTGTGCCAGTCAGAGCCCAGGAATATTGTGCCTGTCAGAGCCCAGGAATATGGTGCCTGTCAGATGCCTGTAATATTATGCCAGTCAGATGCCTGTAATAGTGTGCAGTCAGAGGCCAGTAATATTGTGCCAGCCAGATGCCCAGTAATATTGTACCAGCCAGATGCCCAGTAATATCGTGCCAGCCAGATGCCTGTAATATAATGCCAGTCAGATGCCTGTAATATTATGCCAGTCAGATGCCTGTAATATTATGCCAGTCAGATGCCTGTAATAGTGTGCAGTCAGAGGCCAGGAATATTGTGCCAGTCAGATGCCTGTAATATTGTGCCAGTCAGATGCCTGTAATATTATGCCAGTCAGATGCCTGTAATATTGTGCCAGCCAGAGCCCAGTATTGTGCCAGTCAGAGCCCAGTAATATTGTGCCAGCCAGAGCCCAGTAATATTGTGCCAGTCAAATGCCCAGTAATATAGTGCCAATCAGATGCCCAGTAATATAGTGCCAATCAGATGCCCAGTAATATAGTGCCAATCAGATGCCAAGTAATATAGTGCCAATCAGATACCCAGTAATATAGTGCCAATCAGATGCCCAGTAATATAGTGCCAATCAGATGCCAAGTAATATAGTGCCAATCAGATACCCAGTAATATTGTGCCAGTAAGATACCAGTAATATTGTGCCAGTCAGATACCAATAATATTGTGCCAGTCAGATACCAGGAATATTGTGCCTGTCAGAGCCCAGGAATATGGTGCCTGTCAGATGCCTGTAATATTATGCCAGTCAGATGCCTGTAATAGTGTGCAGTCAGAGGCCAGGAATATTGTGCCAGTCAGATGCCTGTAATATTGTGCCAGTCAGATGCCTGTACTATTATGCCAATCAGATGCCTGTAATATTATGCCAGTCAGATGCTTGTAATAGTGTGCCAGTCAGAGCCCAGGAATATTGTGCCTGTCAGAGCCCAGGAATATGGTGCCTGTCAGATGCCTGTAATATTATGCCAGTCAGATGCCTGTAATAGTGTGCAGTCAGAGGCCAGTAATATTGTGCCAGCCAGATGCCCAGTAATATTGTACCAGCCAGATGCCCAGTAATATTGTGCCAGCCAGATGCCTGTAATATAATGCCAGTCAGATGCCTGTAATATTATGCCAGTCAGATGCCTGTAATAGTGTGCAGTCAGAGGCCAGGAATATTGTGCCAGTCAGATGCCTGTAATATTGTGCCAGTCAGATGCCTGTAATATTATGCCAGTCAGATGCCTGTAATATTGTGCCAGCCAGAGCCCAGTATTGTGCCAGTCAGAGCCCAGTAATATTGTTCCAGCCAGAGCCCAGTAATATTGTGCCAGTCAGATGCCCAGTAATATAGTGCCAATCAGATGCCCAGTAATATAGTGCCAATCAGATACCCAGTAATATAGTGCCAATCAGATGCCCAGTAATATAGTGCCAATCAGATGCCAAGTAATATAGTGCCAATCAGATACCCAGTAATATAGTGCCAATCAGATGCCCAGTAATATAGTGCCAATCAGATGCCAAGTAATATAGTGCCAATCAGATACCCAGTAATATAGTGCCAATCATATGCCCAGTAATATAGTGCCAATCAGATGCCAAGTAATATAGTGCCAATCAGATACCCAGTAATATAGAGCCAATCAGATGCCCAGTAATATAGTGCCAATCAGATGCAAAGTAATATAGTGCCAGTCAGATACCCAGTAATATAGTGCCAATCAGATACCCAGTAATATAGTGCCAATCAGATGCCAAGTAATATAGTGCCAATCAGATACCCAGTAATATAGTGCCAATCAGATGCCCAGTAATATAGTGCCAATCAGATGCCAAGTAATATAGTGCCAATCAGATACCCAGTAATATAGTGCCAATCAGATGCCCAGTAATATAGTGCCAATCAGATGCCAAGTAATATAGTGCCAGTCAGATACCCAGTAATATAGTGCCAATCAGATACCCAGTAATATAGTGCCAATCAGATGCCAAGTAATATAGTGCCAGTCAGATACCCAGTAATATAGTGCCAATCAGATACCCAGTAATATAGTGCCAATCAGAGACCCAGTAATATAGTGCCAATCAGATGCCCAGTAATATTGTGCAAATCAGATACCCAGTAATATAGTGCCAATCAGATACCCAGTAATATAGTGCCAATCAGATGCCCAGTAATATTGTGCCAATCAGATACCCAGTAATATAGTGCCAGTCAGATACCAGGAATATTGTGCCAGCCAGCCCCCCCCCCCCCGTACTTACATGAAGCGGCTCCGTGTCCCCCGCCGGATGTCTCCTCCGTGCAGTCTTCCCTCTTGCACAGAGGAGGGAAACAGAAACCGGATGTGACGCGACGTCACATCCGGCGTCAGTTTTTTTTTTTTTTTTTTTTGGTCGTCGCATCCATCGGATGCGGCTTGCCGGAAAAAAACGTTCACAAGCGCAATGCGCTGTGAACGCGGCAGCAGGGGCTGGGGGCCCACGGCACAGCTGCCTTGGGGCCCCCCAGGAGTAAATGGGCCCAGGGCACCTGCCCCGTTTGCCCCGCGTTAAAGACGGCCCTGCACGGAGGTGAGAGAGCCTCAATTTTGAGGCTTGATTAGGGTGTGCCCAGGCACACCCGGCACACCCCGTGCGCACGCCTATGTTGTACCCTACTTGTCTGATATACACAACACGATACATAACTTTACCAACCACATACCCCTGTTCCGACCTGAGGCTCTCCTTCTCCACCACACCTCACAACCAATTACTGTCTATAAAAAATCCATTGTTTCACATTTGTTGAATGCAGCGAAGGCTCTCATTCCCCTGCATTGTGGAAATACAACATCCCCCACTTTGAGGGAATGGATAGGGAAAGTGGAATCGACACAACGAATGGAAAATCTCATTGCCAGGTCTGAAAACCAAACACGATGTCATAATGCTGCGTGGTTTTACTGGCTTCAGTATTTCGAATCCTCTCAGCTTCAAGCTTTAGTGTAGATACGCCCCACGTGTGTGCAGAGTGCTTACACTGGTACCATCGTTCTATTTACATTTTTTATTATATCCACTGTTACACAGCCAATGACTCCCCCGGCCCTCTTCCGTTCTTTTTCTGGTCCACACGTTGAATTAAAGGGTAAAACCACATTGTATTATATATATAAATTTAGCTGAATATCTGCTGTACACTGTATTTACTTATGTTTGATGTCATTCATTTGATTTATCAAAACAAACGGACCAATAAGATGCTTTCTAATAAGTTGAAAAACCAGAGCGCTAAAGCTAGAATAAAAAAATCACATTAAACGCTAATAATGATTGTAGTCCTAGATCAATTGGAGACGCGTTCAATGAATTTTACTCACAGTTATATAATCTCCCACATGCCACCTCGAGGGCAGAAATAGTAAAGTACTTGGAAAAAATCGAACTCTCCAGTCTCTCCTCCGAACAACTAATAGTTGAACCTTCCGTTTTCTATTGAAGAAATAATGGAGGTAATAAATAAGTTGAAAGTTAACAGAGCCCCAGGTCCAGACGGCTATCTTAACCACTTCTAAAGGACATTTAAGAACAAACTGGTTCTGAGTTTGTTCAATGTTTTTAATGAGATAAAAAACCTGGACTTTCCCCCACAAGAGTTCCTGCAAGCCACTATCTCTCCAATTTTAAATGCAGGTAAGCTTCCAACAAACCCGGCCAACTACAGACCTATCTCACTGATAAACTCGGACACCAAAATATACTTGTCTGTCCTCGCTAATAGGTTGAAATATGTTATACTTCACTTGGTACATGGTGATCAGTTGGGCTTCGTTAATGGATGAGCCACTGGTAATAATATACGCCGACTAATTGCCCTGCTCGATTACGCGGAGAGATCCGGGGTCCCTCAGCTGTCACTGGAGCTGAAAAGGCCTTCGACAGGGTCAGCTGGGGTTTTCTGGGCCAGACACTGGGCAAATTCGGCTTTGTAAGGTTAAATTAAGACCACAATTATGGCTCTATATTCAAGCCCAGTGGTAAAGACAGTTGGTCCTGGCATCTCTGCGGGTTGTTTCCCAACACATAATGGCACAAGACCAGGGTGCCCCTTGGCCCCCCTCTTATATATTCTTACTCTGGAACCACTTGCGGAAAGCACAAGAACTAATGATCGGATCGAGGGGGGGGGGCATTCTGAACTAGGTTCATCATAAGATCAATCTATACACTGATGATAATGTTCTTACCCTTATGGAGCTTTAATATGAGAGATAGATAGTTATAGTAAAGTTTCCAACTATAAACTAAACATTGAGAAATCAGAGATTATTTTGGTATACTGTATCAAGTGACCTCTAAGAGCCTCCTTATAGAATGGAAATCATACGGGATTTCCTGGTTAGGTCGAATTAATGTTATTAAATCATATCTGCTTCCTAAATGGTCGTACCTGTTCAGGATGACCCTATCTGTGACTGAACTGAGAAAGGGCTTTTTATGAATTATATCTGGGGCCAGGAAAGACCGGGAATCGCAGCTTCTTATAGAATGAGAAGGTTCAACAGGGGTGGTCTGGCGGTTCCAAATCTAGTTAGTTATTATGAGGCCTGCAGAATATACCACATGCAGAGATGGTACGACCCACTAGCTAAACTGGAACCATAGTTTAATATTGAGCAATCCCTCTTGGATAGAAGAGACCTGGCATTAATGCTCTGGTTGGAGTATAAAACTGCCATAAATGTTCTTGGTTCATAAGAGGTCCATTTATTAAAGTACTTATACACAAGCTGGCTGGGCTTTAGGAGGAGAAATAAATTATTAGACAAAATAACACCATACTGTATCATCAAAATCCTTAAACATAATCTCGCAGACTTGAGTGTAAAAAATTGGACTATAAAAGACACAATGTATATTAAAGATTTGCTGGAGGGAAAAGTAATGATCCTGTTCCCACAGTTAAAGATAAAGCTGGATTTACAAGCAAAGGATATTTTCTCATGTTTAAGAATAAAAAAATTACCTCTCCTCCCATCTACTACATGATGATAATAACCCTCTGAAAATTAACAAACTTTTAAAAAACTATGCTAAACACAAAGCTATATCTAATGGCTATTAAGTTCTGAGGCAGGAAAATCAAGAGATAAAACCAAGTGCTTGGCAAAAGTTCACAGGTGAAGTGTTTCAATGTGGACAATGGTATTCCTCTATTCTCGATGTTAAAAGATCAATACATTGCTTGAATATCAGTGAACTCCACTATAAAATTCTCCACCAGTGGCATTTAGTTCCATAAATTATGAACAAAATAAACCCAGTTAACTCAGATCAGTGCTGGGGGTGTGGAACTGAGGTTGCCATTATGGGGCATATTTGGTGGGACTGTTCACAAGTTCGCCCAATATGGAATAGGGTTCTTAATGAAATAAAAAGTCTGGCAGCACCTAACCAAGGAGATAAATTGATGATGCCTCTATTACATCTCAATATGGTGGGCATCTCATTCCAGAAGTAATTCCTCTTGATCTATCTATTGATGGCAACAAAAGATGGTAATCTCAAGATTGGGGTGCACGCAAGATGCCCTTGTCTGGTATCAGGTCGTGACCCAGCTGAGTTTCCAATATGATATGGGGGTGGGATACGCTATCTATCAAGGAAACAAAGCTAAGTTTGACTGTTGATGGTCCCCCTGGTTGGGAGGCATGATTAAACAGAGGATAGATACAACTTAACTTGTACCTGACATAGGAAGTGGTGGTCTAGACAATTGCCATTATTCATAGTCCTCCGATGGGTGTCTAATAGCTAGTCGGACCCACTGGATGCCCCCCTGCTCACACAATGTCTTTGTCTGTCTGTCTGCCTGTAATTACAGTGTGTCTAGGTACCTATGGAAGTGTGTTTCTCAAAAACTGATTCAGTATTTAATAAACTATTTTTCAAACTTTCCACAATGATCCTTAGTTCAAATGTAATGCCCGGAGCTACTATTGTTTGAGTTGCATTCATTAAAACATACAGGAGCTTTATTAATATTATTTCTGCTACAGTTTTGATAATGGGCATATATTAATTGCACCCTCAGAATTACATCAGCATTTCTTTATAAAGTGGAGACAATGTACAAAGTGCCTGGCATACATTTAATGGCTATATAACAAACTTAATTAAACATACACTCTGAGTCAGACCAATACATAATAATCTGAATAAACTTTTGTAACCATCAAATAGAGTTTCGTTTTTTTAATTCTGAACAGTAAGTGATTTCAAATACAATTACTGAATTATCAAATTTTCACTGTTTTCTTGGTTTTAAACGTACACTTACTTACCCTACTTTGCGGACACGGTAACAAGATCTCATTACAAAAATGGGAAACATACACTGCAGGGCCGTGTTAAAAGAATTGTCAGGCCAGCAGGATGTATTTATTTTTAAGTGTCCAAGGTTAAAGGGGAAACATGGTCACTCTTTTTGCATGTAATAGAAAAGCTATGTACTAATGGCAGAGTTGTGGATCCCTTTGCTGGGCCCCAGGGTTCAAAGCACTGTAAGAGGCTCCTGAAATCTAGGAACTAATAGATATGCAAGGAATTCTTGTTTGGATGTGGGGCTCTCAATGGGTCCCAGCTGTGCTTGCTTGAGCTAAGGAATGTTCTCCTCACCACTGCCACACACAGTCACAACACAGGGAGTGTGCAGCTATCATTCTCTGACTGGCTGTATCACATTCCTCACAAGTCTCCTTTTTCAAGACAAATGTCCAGGAAGGGTTGACAAAATAGACTGAAGCTAGGCCCTTCAATGTTTATTGGTTTTGTCTGTCAATTCTTCACAAGAGCCAGTAGTTGACAAGCTAATATTGTAGTGACAATTAAAGGAAAGGTGTTAATTATCTTGAGCAGCAACTCAATCGTGGGAACTGTTAGAAAAATTAAAACCAGTGGAGTGTGCTCAGTCCTGCCGAGAATCTTATGTTTTTATGGCAAACAAATCCCATATTTTATTGGTGTTCTGGTAACCTTTTTAATATACAGAGTGTTTAGCTATTTGATGGCAATTTTTTTTATTGAATGACAATTTAACAAACAGATAACATGGACCAGGCCTAGCTGGATACAACAAGTATGGCTTTCCAGCTGCTGTGAACCAAATCTAACTGCCAAAGTGGATTAAAAAGCTGACTGATTATCATGAGAGCCAGAGTCCATGCCAGTGATAGTCTTTCCCAAAACATTATACAATCCATCCACTAGGTCCACAAGGCTTTTATTATTTAAACTGTTGAATAACTAAATTTCTTACCCACATTATTTTTTTCTCTATGATTGTAAGTGTCAATGTAATTCTTTTGTAAATAATTATAACCTGCTTGAAACAAATTTGTGGGAAATGTTTACAGCCTTAAATGCCCACTCAAAGCCAAATAAAACGTGTTTCACTATTGTGTTACTTGTACCCAAGCAACCATCACTTTTATAAACATATTCTGAATTGTTAGCGTTTTTTTCTATTATTAGAATATATCTTACCTTAACTGCTCTCCACCCACTTTTTGTATCTGAGGGATTCCAAATGTGCAACTGAATGATTGGCCAGTTTTTGATGAACACAAATCACTTTCACATGCTGCCCTGCAAAATGTATAATATATATGTGTATAGAGGAAACTCAGATAATTAAACAAAGTGGGAGCCACATGTATTTTACATTCTACAGGGAGCATGTGAAAGTTATATGGTGTCCTTCAAATACTAGTGGATCTGCCAACCCGAGCAACATAAGCAAATGTTATTGTCAGATGAATGGAATTGCACAGAAGTTAATTGTGGGTCGACCCAGAAAGCTCTGTGTTTCGAACCCAGTAGGATAACTGTGGTGATCCAAGTAGCCCTTAATTTTGGGCTGCTTAGCATGAAAATCAGCCAGTGTGATTTCTATGGGGAGGACTTAGGCTTATTTCGGGAGGACTTTGGCTATTAAAAGTCAATGGGAGGACTTTGGATATTTTGCGAAAATAGCGGAATGCCGCCAAAAATAATAAATAAATAAAAATGTATAAAAATTATAAAATATATTAAAATAAAAATAATTTAAATAAAAATGTAAAAAACACATTATAATAAATCAAGAATAATATTACAAATATCATATTAATATTGTATATATCATAGCAATATATTTAATTAAAAAATTTACAAATCAATTTTCCATTGGCATGATAGGTTGGCATCATGTGACCAATTATCGTTCACCATCAACAGCTGTTAGGTTATATGTACCCTCCTGCCATCAGGTCACATGTATCACGGGGCCATTCCATGTCCACGGTGTAGGTGGCTATATTGTTTGGCAATGCGCCATTGTCCACTGTGGACATGAAATGGTACCAAGATACACGTGGCATGATGGTGGGAGAGTACATATAACCTGACAGCTGTTGACAGTGAACAATAACTGGCGATGTGATGACAACCAATAGCTGGCCATTCCCTAACTACGACTAAGTGGCGTATGTGTATTTTCTATTACACAATGTGGTCATTGACATGGTAACTGCACCATTTATGCCATTATAGCATATTTATATAATAAATTACAATCATTACATATTTTTGTAATAAATATGCTATTATGGTATTTTAAAACTATTACCATGCCATTGAAACATTGAGTAGTAATGTTTTTTTATTATATTACTATAATATATACATAGCATTAAAATAATATTTTTTAATATGCTTATTCATTTATTTTAATGTCCTTTTTATGTTTATTTGTCTCTATGTAACCCCTTTCTCGTTGCTATGACATCCTAATTTTAGAGGTCCTAAAAGACGCTAGGACAACATAGAATGTTCGACCGTTTAACAGCTCATCGCAGCTCTCCGGGTGAGCTGTGCTCAGATCCCATTGCAGGGACTTGCAGCGGGATACCACCTGTCAGATGAGGCGGCTTTGAGTGGCCTCAGTCTGACAACGAAAATGTAGCAGATGCTCAAAGCAAGCAGCAGCTACATTTTACCGAATTGCGTTGTGCCCAAACTTCTGGGTTCAGCACGTTTAAGTAACCTCACATGTGACGTCGGGAGGTATCGCAGTCTTTTGGCAGGGACCCACAAGGACTATTAAGACCCTGATCTGATCTCTGCCATTGTGTTCCTGGCTACCAATCACCTTTTATATTGAATAATTTTTATTAAAAATTTGTATTTATTATATTTAATTTTAATATATTTTTTTTTACACTTTTTTTAAAATTTATTTTAAATATTATTTTAATTTTAGTTAATTCCATGTAATTTTGGGGGGACTTTGGCTATCAGTTTGTCAGCAAACGGCATCTGAATGAACAAATGGAGGAATTACATTTTCGTTCATTGCGCATTTGTTCGTTATTTTTTTTTCCGTTTAGCTTCACATTAGGAATTTGAACAAATGGAAAAAAGAGAAAATTTTCATCTTAAAACAAAAAGTCTAGTGAATAGTGAGTGACAGTGAGCAACCAGATCTGAAGTACATGTCATTTTACCCCACCACTAAGCACAACGTAAAAATAACTTTTGCTATTTTAAAAGTTTTGTGGCTTGTTAAGATGGGATTTTAACCACCTCACCCATATGTGCTAATTAGAGCGTGATTCATATTCTTCTTATATCTTAAGAGAGCCAGAAGGAAGAGACTGGGCCTTGAGGTGCTCTATCACTTCCTCAACCTGGGGTGATGAGGTTCATGTTTCTTTGAAGTTCCCGTTGCTCTCCCTTTGTGCTAAAAGTGTTTGTAAAAAACAAGTCAGTGCACTAACCTCGTAGACAACAATGATATTTAAAGGGTCACCAAACAAACATCACAAATGATCATGTACTAACAACCAATCTGACCATCTGAAATATGAAAACAATAAATGATATGCATAAATAAAATCATACCTCATCAGCATCCATATTTGAGTGGAAAGCAGGGTGGGCGGAGAAAGACTGCACAATATACGTGCATTTACATGTAATGACGTCCAATATGGAAGATCACAAAAGATGAGGAATGAGGGTCCAAATATATATTAATGTCTGTGTATTTAGAATGGAATATCATAAATGTCCCTGTTAGTGTAATGATCAGGTGTCCATATACATTTGTCCATATAGTATATCTGATTCTGAAAAAGTTCATAAATGTTATGTAACACTTGGGGGTCTACTCAATAAACTACAATTTAAATCCATTCATTAGCTAATAATAGTGTGCGCATATTTATGCCACAAGTGCTCCTAGTGTGCAGATAACGAGCGTACATAAGTGGAGATCACTATAGTAATAAAATGCACTCCTTGTATTTATTTCCTTCTTATGTGCCCTTCACTCCATGTCTCCTGCACCTAGGGTGTACCCCAGATCCCAGGATATACCCCAACCCCCCCCCCCCCAAAATCACAGTTTGTGGTATAGTAATAAACGTTATCTGGAAAATACATTCCTTGTATTTGCACCTGGCTCTCGCTTTTGCGTTGCCCATTCCCTTGTGGAGCCTGAGCAGAGGGATGTCATGTGACCCCTTATGTTCGGACTTACGCAGATTTGTGGTGAGAGAGAAATAATAATTTTGACCTCCCCAGCCAGCGCTTCTGGCCCAAAGGATGGCTCCGCATCCAAACTTCAAATAAGAAATAATATACAATTGTAAAATAAGCATAAGGGACTACTCAATAAAGATGGAATTGCAGAAGAATTTCATATTTAAGACCAAAGTAGCTGAGTTGGAAAAATGCTCTCATTCAGCTGCATTGCAGAATGTTTCCAACTCAACCAAAGAGTTCAATTCCTGTCTCAATTCCCTGCAAGGTTTCAAAAGATGATAATCTTAGTTTGATTAGAGTTACTGAAATGTTAGTTTATTGAGTAGACCCTCAAGTGTTACATAACATTTATGAACTTTTTCAGAATCAGATATACTATATGGACAAATGTATATGGACACCTGACCATTACACTAACAGGGACTTTTATGACATTCCATTTTAAATACACAGACATTAATATATATTTGGACCCCCTTGGCAGCTATAACAGCTTCAAGAAGAGGTCAGGCATTGATGTTAGACAATAAGGGATATTCGAAAGCTCCGTCCCAGTTCAACCCAAAGGTGTTTGATGGGGTTGAGGTCAGGGCTCTGGGCTGCCAGTCAAGTTCTTCCACACCAAACTCATCCAACAATGTCTTTATGGACCTTGCTTTGTGCACTGGGGCACAGTCAGTGGCGTACCTACCACTGGTGCAGGGGTCACAGCTGCGACCGGGCCCGTCACTCCAGGGGCCCAGCCGGCCCTGCGACCCCTGCACAATTTTTTTTTTTTTTAAATGTGCGGGCAAACGGGGCAGCTGCCCAGGGCCCATTCATCCTTGGGGCCCAAGGCAGCTGCCCTGTGGGCCCCCGCTACCCGTGACAGTACTTACCTCCTTGCTGCTGTCTCCCCGTCCAGGTCCGTGGCTGTGAGGGAAGCGTTGTGCGCTCCCCTCCAGCCGCGCGGATCAATAAAGTTTGTTGAAAAAATAAATAAAACTTTATTGATCCCCGCGGCTGGAGGGGAGCGCACACCGCTTCCCTCACAGCCACGGACCTGCACGGGGAGACAGCAGCAAGGAAGTAAGTACTGGTTGGGGAAGGGGGGAGGAGGGTGGCATAACGAGCATACTGACTGGCAATATCCTGGCATATTAATTGGCAAAATCGTGGCATAATAATTGGCATAATCCTGACATATTAAGTGGCATTATCCTGGCATATAAAGTGGCATTATCCTGACATATTAATTGGCTATATCCTGGCATAATAATTGGCATAATCCTGACATATTAAGTGGCAATATCCTGGCATATTAAGTGGCTATATCCTGGCATATAAAGTGACAATATCCTGGCATATTAAGTGGCTATATCCTGGCATATTAAGTGGCTATATCCTGGCATATTAATTGGCAATATCCTGGCATATTAAATGGCAATATCCTGGCATATTAAATGACATTATCCTGGCATATTAAATGGCAATATCCTGGCATATTAAGTGTCAATAGAGTGGCAAAATCCTGGCATATTAAAATGGGAAAAGAATGTCATATTGAGGGGCACAATACTGTAATATTTAATGGCAAAGGAATGGCATATTAAATGGCAAAAAAATGGCATATTGAATGGCTAAATCCTGGCATATTGAGGGTACATAACACTGGCAAATGGGCACAACTGGCAAATGGGCACATAACACTGGTAAATGGGCACATAACACTGGCAAATGGGCAAACAAACGCTGGCAAATGCGCACATAACAGGCAATTAACTGGCAAATGGGCAAATAACACTGGCAAATGGGCACATAACTGGCAAATGGGCACATAATAGGCAAATAACTGGCAAATGGGCAAATTACACTGGCAAATGGGCAAATTACACTGGCAAATGGGCACATAACTGGCAAATGAGCAAAAATAACACTGGCAAATGGGCAAATAACTGGCAAATGAGCAAAATAACACTGGCATATGGGCACATAACTGGCAAATTATGGGCAGAATAACACTGGCAAATGAACACTGGCAAATGGGCAAATAACTGGCAAATGGGCAAAATAACACTGGCAAATAGGCAAAATTGGCTGTGGCATATTGGCAATCTGGCTGTGGCATATTGGCAATCTGGCTGTGGCATATTGGCAATCTGGCTGTGGCATATTGGCAATCGTGGCATAATGGGCAAATTGGCTGTGGCCAAATTGATACTGTGGCATGTTCTGTGGGGCAAAATAACATGTACTATGGGGTAAAAGAAACACTGTGGCATGTTCTGTGGGGCAAAATAACATGTACTATGGGGGAAAGTGACACCGTGGCATGATCTGCAGGGGCAGTTCAGTGGGACAAAGTGACACTGTGGTATGTTCTGGTGGGAAAATTTATACTGCAGCATGCCAAATCGTGTGGGTGCAATATGAGTACAAGCCAAGTGCTGTGGGTACTGTATAGTGCTGTGTTAGGACCTTTAGGTGCAATGTGGGTGCAGAGGAACGTAATAAGAAATGTAAACATTTTCAATAACATTTTTATTACATATGAAAATAGTTGAATATAATATTAAAAAGTTCATATAAGTATAAATGCAACTAGTTATATACATATATTTGGGGTCCACCTCAAGCTTTTGATAAGGCTAGAAATATTTTAACGTTTTTTTTTTTTGTGTCCAGAAAAGTAATGTTACTTTACTGAGAGGGTGGTGGATGAGAGGTTAATATATGAAGCAGTTTAAGCATGCATGGGATAAGCATAAGGCTATCCTTGATAAAAGAGAAGGCCAGGAACTAATGAAAATATTACTTTACTGAGAGGGTAGTGGATGCATGGGATAACCTCTACCACTTCTGCTGAAAGGCTAATACAGTGAAGGAGTGTAAGCATATGGCTATTCTAGATATAAGATGAGGCCAGGGATTAATGGAAGTATTACTTTCTGAGAGGGTAGTGGATGCATGGAATCGTCTTCCAGCAGAAATGGTAGAGGTTAATACAGTGGAGGTCAGAAACTTTGTATTATTTTACTGAGAGGGTAGTGGATACATGGTATAGTTTGCCAGCAGAAGTGGTAGAGGTTAATACAGTGAAGTAGTTTAAGCATGCATGGGATAGGTATAAGGCTATCCTAGATATAAGATAAGGCCAGGGACTAATGAAAGTATTACTTTACTGAGAGGGTAGTGGATGCATGGAATAGTCTTCCAGTAGAAGTGGTAAAGGTTAATACAATGAAGGAGTTTAAGCATGCATGGGATAGGTATAATGGCTATCCTAGATATAAGACAAGGCCAGGCACAAAGCGGAATAGTTGGGAGGCATCTAAGTGGCTTTTCTGGGGTGGAGTTGCATTGTTGGGTCGGGGGGCCCCGAGGCAATTTTTGCACCGGGGCCTGGTGGTTTCTAGTTACGCCTCTGGGCACAGTCATGCTGAAATACAAAAGAGCTTCCACCAAACTGATCCCACAAAGTTAGAAGCATAGCACTATCCACAATGTCTTGGTATGCTGAAGCATTAAGACTTCCCTTCACTGTAAGTAAGAACCCTGGACCAAACCCCTGAAAAATAGCCCCATAACATTATCCCTCCACCACCAAATTTTACAGTTGACATATTGTGGTCAGAAAGGTAATGTTCTCCTGGCATCTACCAAACCAAGACTCACTCACCAGACTGCCAAACAGTGAAGCGTGATTCGTCACTCGACAGAACACGTATCCACTGCTCCAGAGTCCAGTGGCGCGTCATTCAGGACGCAATGCAAATTATGAATGATGAATGCAAATGATTTGAACATAATCAATATCTATTCTTTCTTTCTTCTTCTAATATTTGTGATATCAATGAATTAATATTTATAATTTGTTGTTGTGTTTGTAGAAGCCACAAATTGGTTTTGCAAGTGGAACATTTTTACAGTGTCTTTCACTCTGGTTCTTGCAACTTGGCAAGTCAAATACCTGTCACACAAAACATATCATGAATATAAAGAGTGGACAGCGCTATATAAAATAATTACTAACTACAAGCACAATGATTAAAAAAAATAGATACATATTTTAATGCATATATAGAACAAATAAATAAAACTTACATGCAGAGAATGTTAATTAAAAAAGATATGGTTTGAGGTAATATTTCCTATCTTTTTTAATTAATATTTTCTGTATGTGTGTTTTATTTATTTAAATCATGATTTTTCAATTGCAGTACTATTTTTTTGCTTGTAGTTATATTCTTTAATATGTGAAAAAAGATGAAAATTGCATATTTAGAATAAACTGTCAGATTAGTAAAACAGCTATATCAGAACTGATTATAGCTTAATAGGTTAATTACACATTGTTGGAGAACTACTTAAATTGTGTTTTTTTTAACTAAAACAATAACATTAAATAGCATACATATTCTTGTATTTACGTAAACAGTAAATGTTTATTAACTGAAGTGCTAATGTGTGAAGGTAATGTGTTCTTTGTTTGTACATAGATTTGCAGAACATCAATGGGATTAAAGTCTTTTCCTGAACTTTGTTTATTTTATACTATTTTTTTATGGCAAAAAGGTGCTTGTTATCTCTGCTTGGATAACTTGCATTAATTGAATTAGTTTACCAAAAATGTAAATATTACATGAATATACAACCTCAGGCTACTTAGCTAAGCTCTATTTTATGCTGAATAACCTTTGAACTATAATGTATCTTAAGTAAAAAAAAATATTTTAGATCTATTTTTCCTCCAGAAGTATTTCCTTAAAATCAATTTGTCTTAACTTTAAAAAAAAAAATGTTCTTCTGAACAACCATAGTAAAACTACAATTCATTTTTAAACGTTATCATACAGTAAAAAAAATTGAGTTTAAAGGTTTATATAAATGTATTATTTTTTTCAAAAATGAGAAACAAATATTTATTCTAGCTTTAATAGTACTTTTTGTGCGTGTGTGGCTATGCTGTAGCAGCACTGATAGTTTAGCCGTAGTATACAGCACCAGCACAGAGGCTGCAGGAGGAAATACACTGAAAAACAGCTTTAAAAGAAACAAGAGGGCCTTAATTTTAGAAATGATGCATTGCCATTAGACGTACATGTGCAAAATCTGTTCCCCAACCTATGTTTGGGACAATCTATTGAATACATTATCCTTTGAAAAAGTTGTATTAATATTATTTTCCTATGATTTTATATCATTCTCCTAGTTTGAGAACTAGAACCTCATACTAAGGATGAGCTGTAACTAGGCAGGCAATATGTCCATTGCCTTCCCACCTTAAGTGTTTTCTAGCAATGCAGAGTTATGGAAGAATTGCCACATCTGCTCATGGGCACCCTCTTATACCCAGGATTGAGACATTCCATAGCAGTGCCCAAACTCTGCCATGCCAACTCTTAATCTCTTCTATGCAGTATAGTTTAAGATGTCATGACCTTAGTGCTTTGCCAGGGCCTCTCTATCTATACTTGCAAGAGACCAGCATTAACTATGTAGGAAAGCAAAGACATGATAAGGTTGAGTAGACAACAAGTACCAATATGACTTTTTGTAGAAATCAGATATCGGAATGAGATCATAATGCTATATATTTAAACATTAGGTCACACATGAGATGTCTGAAGGGTCAGCAAAGCCCTTTGTGGAAGTACCAGGGCCAAATGTAAATAGTTTTCCAAAATTTTATACTGAACATTGCTCCTTAGGTTGATATAGGTCATCTGAACTAAGTGGTTCAATAGTGATATTTAAGTTCCATAGAAAAAGGGAACTGCATCAATGAACAAGTTGTGGAAACTCAAGTCCATCTCTCAAGCTATACCATCGTTGATCTACTTCACTGAGGTTCCAGGAGCAGCCCCAACACTGAAACAACAGATTATTTTGATAAGACACACAGGTGATTATTTTTACTAGAACACTAACACCTTGGCCGACAGTCGGGAAATTTCATAGTAAGAAAATACTGATATGCAGATGAAACACACCTATCTTTCCTTCTTTCTCACTACATAAGGATTCTAAGGATTGAGCATCTCTAATCAGCAGATCATCATGGCATATGTATTTCTCAAACTACAACTTTGGCTATTACTGCAGTAGATCATTCCCGAGATGAACTCAAGCAGGAGGTTTGTAGCATGAATGTGTGTTTGCAGCATCAATGTGTGTTGCTTATAAAGGACTACAGGAAGTCAAAATGGACCAATGTGATTGTTGAAGAATTCAAGCTATTGTGGAGACAAAAGGACTAGATAGGTGTACCTATCAGGGGGTAGTCTGTATGGAAATAGAAGGAATAGATATATTGCAAAGACTGATTGCTAAACACTTATATGCTATGTGCTTATGGAGATTGACTGACACGGCCTGCAATTATATTGTAATTGTACTAACATGCCAATCAAATATGATGTTTGCAATGCTGTTGCCATTGAATTGCAGGAGCAGCAGTGAATATTTGTGTACTGACAAAAGAATGAAGTCATGAAGACTTAGCACAATTAAAGTTAGGAAATATTTATTCTCACGTTTTTTGTTATTTAACAGGCTCAGGGATAACATTCTATTGTGTTGCAAATTTCAATTCAGTTGCAAATTTCAATCCGAGGAGGTTAAAAGGAGGCACTCCCGAACCAAAGATAAGGCAGTTGTGAGGGGGCTAATTTAAAATATTTTTCAGGTGGGTAAGAGGTGGAGAAAGGATTCCTCTTTTCACTAAAGAGAGAATTGCAGGGTATTGATATGGGAATTTAAAATGTAAAGCCAATGTAGCCGAACTGGAAAAATCCTCCAATGCAGCTGAATGGCAGAACTTTTCCAACTCTAACACTTTGGCCTCAAGTTTGAAATTCCTGTCTCAATTCCATGCAATTCTCTCCTTATTGAGTAGATCCATCACTAGAAAGCTAAACAATATGTGACCCTGGATAGCCGAGCAATTTGGCCATCTTGGCCGATTTCACGCAAATGTGTTCGGTTCCAAAAGCAGACCGAAATACACGGGACCGAAAATAGCCTCTATCATTCCCATAGACTTCTATGAATTTGGCTATATGAATTTGGCTATTATGGACATAGAGGGGGGCTGGGGCAAGTAACACTGACCCCTCCTTATACAAAAACAGGGCTGGGAGCCTCCAAAATGTTTAGAACAGGGATGCTAGCTTTAAAAAAAAAAAAATTTGAAAATGAGTGAGCATAAGTGAGTTTAATAAAAGTGTGTATCACAGTGGTCCATGGCAATAAAACTCACAGTAATGTGTGTGAATATATCATAGAGCTCACATAACTAAAACCACATACCACGGTGCTACCACAGAACTCCACTGGACTAAAAATAACAGTAATGTGCATTTTATAGCCAACAATAACAACGCACTTGTAGAGTTAAAAAGAAAGTATTTTATTGCAAATACATCAGAATAAAATGACGTCTTGGGCAGAACCCCTGTCCTTTGTGAAGATTTATATAAGATGTATCTATTCAGATTTAAAGCTTACTAGAAAAATATAACTCCGACTCCTGCTCCAAAGAGCTTACAATTTACAGTATTCTGTAGTCATCCTAAAGCAAACCAAACCAAACCGTTATCTTCCAAATAACTCATGCTAAGGTGAAGTCTTAAAAAATCCCCACAAGCTTCAATCATATGTTGCCGACTACATGTCTGCGCATCATGGGAAATGTAGCCAACAACAGCTGGAGTGCCTAAGGTTAGCAATCACTGGCCTAAACCATGTCATACTGCAAGACTCATCAGCAAAGAAGGTGTTAAAGCAGGAAAAAACACACTTTTGTTGCGGGGAGGGAGCTAGGACCCAGCACGCCTCGCACTATAGGCTCTGCAACGTCAGAGGGCTGGACAGAACTGCCAGTCTCCTGTGTCCCATCTCCCTGTACCTTAAAGAAAAAATGCTGCTGTCTGTCCCTCCAAGGGCAGGGATCGCCTCTTTCAGCTACACCAGGAGCCATAAGAAGGTAACCCAGCTCACCACACATACAGTGGGCGACCTGACCCACCCAGATACACACACAGTCACTAACAGGCCTGTGCCACCCCCTTTGCAAATGGTTCACCAAATGATTTGTCTGGGAATCAGTTTACCCTTGTCCAGGGGCTGGTGGAGTGTGCATTCCTGGTATGACAGTGTCCGCTGTGTGTGTACCCATATATTGCTGCATGCATGTTTGTATATGTGTCACTCATCAGGAAGTGAATACCACTATACATTTCTATTGCTGTCTGGGATTTTGAATTGGGCAGGAAAATAATAATTCTTCTACTACATAAGCATTGCATGACACTGTCAGCTCCTGGGATAATCAGATTGTGTAATACTATTTGGTTTCTCATGTGTCAGTCGTGTGTGTGTGTGTGTGTATGTGTATGTGTGTGTGTTCTCTAGATGTGTTGTAAGTAACATTGAGAGAGGCACAGAGGAAGGGCATAAGAGAGAGAGAGAGAGAGAGGCGCACCCAGATGCAGTCAGACGGAAGGCAGAGACAAGCAACATAGGAAGGACAAGAGACAGCCAACACAACAAAGCAAAATGAACCAGGAGACAGACATCTGAGGGAGGAATGCTGGTTTAAAAAAAAATAACTTGTATCCACAGGAAGACAAGAAGATAAAGCGAGATAAAGAATAGCCTTGCTTTTTTAGTCAGTGTCATGGAGATTTATGTTGTGTACGCAGAGAAACATTTATTATATGTGTCAATTGCTATAGGAGTACAGAGTAAAAGTAAAACGCATAAGTCAGATCCTGTATGAAAAGAAATAGTCAGACAGGACACAGACGCACACAGATTGTGTAGGTGCTGGCTGGAGAATCTCAGGGAGGCAGGATGTCTGGGTGGAGGGAGGGGGGCGCCACATCTGGCTATATTACAGGGCTGTTGCTATGGCGCTAATCTCACACTGCTTTATCCCTGTGGATCTAAAGAAAAGGTGGTACCTGTTTAATGTTTTTCACCTTCTGCCCTACTTCACCCAAACTTCCCTGCCTTTGTCTAGATAAAAGGTCATTTTGCTTTGTATAATAGAACAACTGAATAGATTTTTGATTTTTTTTGTTACAGTGCCTGTTTGATAAATGCAAATACCCTAAATATGTCATGTTTCTCATACATATATTTTAAAATTGTTGATATTTAATAATAGTTTTTTAATATAAAAAAATGTGGTGGGTATTTTCCTTGTTACACATGATATATGCAATGCATTTTATGGCATTTAGAGGAATAGAGTTTTATTTGTAATGTATGGTTTCCTTGTTACTGGTGCTTAACAGTATATTACAATATTAGAAATGTCCTTAGGTAGCTGTGCCATTTCAGGGGACAAATTATATCAGGAACATAAGCTCAGGCTGGGGCTATTTTCTAAAATTTCATTTACAATTAAACTGCAACAAATCAGTAATAAAAACAGACCAATCCAGGAGCCAGCCCAGTTATTTGCAGGAGCCAGGGTAATGGTTCTATGTAAAACAATGAACATTTTATGGCCAGCTGCAGGGATTTTGGTTGCATCCTGGGATTTGCCAAGCCCTATGTTAATAAAATTCAACCACTTGCCTATTTTTCTAACTTACGTAGTAATGCCTGAATTCTCCAGTCCACTTGTTAGTTCAGTTTTAGCGAATAGCAACCATTTATATAGCTTAAAATGGAAAAACTGCTCATCCTGAATATAAAACTACCCATTTTCCATTATCAATTTAAATCCACCTTCTGTCATCCCTGGTTCACCAAGAATGCTGGGGCACATATGCAAATACATATGGAATTTAGTAGCCAGCTTAATTTTAATGGAAGTCAGAAAGCAAATACATTAATAGAGATTTTTTATACTATAGTACAAAAAGATTGGCTTCTGGAATCTTGTGCAAAATACACTAAATGGGCAATAGTATTAGGTCACCTAACCATTACACTAACAGGGAATTTTATGGCATTGCTTTCCAAATACCTAGACATTAATATGTAGTTGGTCCCCCTTTGCATCTATAGCAGCTTCCACTCTTCTGTGAAGGCTTATCACACGATGTTGGGTTTTTTCTTTAGGAATTCTTGCCCATTTGTCCAGTAGAGAATTTATGTGGTCAGGCACTAATGTTGGATGAGCAGGCCTGGCTCGCAATTTCCATTGCAGTTCATCCCAAATGTGTTTGATGGGGTTGAGGTCAAGGATCTGTGTGGACCAGTCATGTTCTTCCACACCAAACTCATCCAACCATGTCTATATGGACCTTATTTTGTGCACTGGGGCACAGTCATGCTGAAATAGAAAATGTCCTTCCCCAAACCGTTCCCACAAACTTGAAAGCATAGCATTGTCCAAAATGTCTTGGCATGCTGGAGCATTAAGATTTCCATTTTGGGGTTTAGCCCAACCCCTGAAAAAACAGCTGCATACCAGTTGGCACAATACAGTCAGGCAGCTAACATTCTACTGGCATCCGCCAAAACCCAGACTTGTCCATCATAGTGCCAAACAGTGAAGACTCTTCCGAACACGTTTCCACTGCTTCAGATTCCAGTGGCTGTGTCCTTTGCACCACTCGATCCAACACTTGGCATTGTGTTTGGTGTTGTGAGGCTTGCATGCAACTGCTCAGCCATGGAAACCCATTCCATGAAGCTCCCAACGCACAGTTTTGTGCTTATATTAATGCCAGTGGAAGGCTGGAACTCTTCAGCTATGGAATCAGTACAGCATTGGCGACTTTTATGCACCTTCTTCCTCAGCATTCTGTGACCCCGCTCTCTGCACTCTGTGACTTGGTCTTCTGCATTGTGGTTGAGCGGTTTCCACTTTCTTAATAGTACACGTTACAGTTGACCGTGGAATATCTAGCAGGGATGAACTATGCTTGAATTCACTGAGCAGAACAACCCAGTTTTCCCCACAAATGTTTGTAAAAGCAGACTGCATGGCTAGGTGCAGGGTTGTATACACCTGTGGCTAAGAGTTTGATTGAAACACCTGAATTCAATTATTTAGTGGCATGTCTGAATACTTTTGTCCATATAGTGTAATTATCAATACATATTCACTTACTTAGAGTACACTTACTACTGGTGCACTGAAAACTGGTGCCATACACGTTGCTTCAGAAGCTGTTAATGGACCTGTTTGTATTCAACACAGTCACTAGTACCCTTACCAGACAAGAGGACAGAAAAAAATATATTTTTATTATAATAATATGCTAGATAAATTCTGAATGGATTTAGTTTATGGTGGAAGTACATTTACTACAAGGCACTTGCTTCTCTGGTCAGTTAGGATACAAAGAGCATGTTTCAAAGGTGTAAAACTTTCCAAAGTTTTGGGGCAATTACAGAATTTTTAAAAATTGTACAAAGATGACCGTGGGTCTCTCACCTTTTTGCCCAAAAAGCTCCTTCAGAAACTGTGTGATGGTATTGGATATTTTAATGTCACTAGTAAGAGATGCATACCGTACATTGTCAGTAATATTACATATTTATTCATGGACCATTTACATGGGTAGCAATATAAAGGTCTATACAAAGTAATGTTACCACTACAAGTAATGTCATGAAGCAAAAATGTACCACTGACCACAATTATTTAAATATTTAATTGTGTCAAATGGAATACATCATGTCCATGTCATTTAATCAGCGGTTTATCTAACTTCTGCAATATGTTTTTTGTTTGATTATTGCAGGGAGTCATTTGGAAGTTATATAAGGATATGAATAAAATGGGCTATGTACAGATGACAGGATGTGATGAAATCTAGCAGAGTACAAAACAGAAAAGAAGTTATGTATTTTATACCTCATGATTTGTGTCACTATGGCGCAGCTCCAGCTGTGTTTAGGGGAAGCATGATTTTAATGGATACAGTGTTTTGTATTGGACCCTTCAGCCTTGTGTAGACAGCTTGCAGCAGTTTCTATAATGCTTCTCATTTTCAGAGTTAATGGCATAGGTGCATAGCACCATAGCAGTAGGGAGCTTTCCAGATTCATGAACAACATTTGGTAGATGCTGAGAAGTGAGGTGCTGTGCAATGCAAAGTTCTTATTTTTAGAATTGAAGGAGTAGGTGTAACAGTGTTATTCTAGTACAAAAATGGAACTTTAAAATGCATTTATGCTCTTTCAGATTTTCATTGCTACAAATGCAATGCCATTTTACAGTATTTACCATATTTACAGCCCACCTTCCTTTATACAACATTTACATGGTGCCACATAACTTCCCTAAGCATACAGTGTGCCAGAAACATACACGTGGTGCAGTATATCTTTCCTAAAAATATAGTGTGCCAGAAACATACAAACGGTGCCAAATAGCTTCACTAATTATTCATTGTGCCAGAGATCTAAACATGGTGCTGTGTAGCTTTTATAGCTTTTCTAAGAATATAGCATGCCACTGCATAGTTTCACTGTGCCAGAGACATACACATGGTGCTGCATAGCATTTTTTAATATATAGCATTAGTAATTTATGCATTGTTTTATGCAATATTGAAATTGAGAGTATTGTCTCTCCCTTCTCTTGGCGCCCAAGGCTTACGACACCATCACCCACCTTAAAGAATGCCCCTGTAGCGCTACCTTTTCAGTCAAATCCAAAATGTACTTTTGTACCAACCTTAGCTTCTTCGCCTTGGCTAATTTGCTATACCAGTGCTGATGGTCATAGTATAGTAGATGAATATTATAGTTCTTATGAAACCAGACCTCCATACTCCTTTAGAATGGAAGCCCATTTGGGACGAAACGTGTCACTTTTTGTTCAAGTTTGTCTAATTTGTTACCTTTCCCATGAAATAAAATGAAAACATCCTAGAGGTAGAAATTTCTATCAGAGGTAATGTATTGACAGAAACATTAGATAAATACCAAATACTTTTATACTAGACATATACCTAAAATGTAAACCTATTCAAAATGGCCAATCATTTTCTATGTGTGGGTTGAAATTAGCAAAATAAAATGGCTGGAAGAAGTGCTTTTTTCTAGAAGACTGTACCAGAAGAGCAGGTATATTTGCATTAAAATATAATTAAGGAAGTTCAAAGTGAGCTGTAGTAGGATAGACTAGATGTTTAAAATGGATGTAAGCTCTGATTATTTTTGTTTATAGAATGCCATTCATATTATAATATTATTAAGTATGAAAAATCAACAGAATTTTAAAAGAAAAAGGAGTTTGTTAAAAAGTACTTAAAAATATAAAAATTGACCTTCCATTTATGTTTTTCACTTGCTATAACATTTCTTTTTATTTACATTTTGTGTCAGAACTGTCAGAGAACATCTGATTATAGATCAGAGGACTTGAAGGTAGGTAGGCAATGCAATAGAGCAGCAGGAAATGCTAGCAGAATGCTTGGTTGCATAGGGAGAGGTATTAGCAGTAGGAAGAGGGAAGTGCTCATGCCATTGTACAGAGCACTGGTGAGACCTCACTTGGAGTATTGTACGCAATACTGGAGACCGTATCTCCAGAAGGATATTGATACTTTGGAGAAAGTTCAGAGAAGGGCTACTAAACTGGTTCATGGGTTGAAGGATAAAACTTACCAGGAAAGGTTAAAGCATCTTAACATGTATAGCTTGGAGGAAAGACGTAACAGGGGGGATATGATAGAAACATTTAAATACATAAAGGGAATCAACACAGTAAAAGAAGAGAGCATATTTAAAAGAAGAAAAACTACCACAACTAGAGGACATAGTCTTAAATTAGAGGGGCAACGATTTAAAAGTAATATCAGGAAGTATTACTTTACTGAGAGGGTAGTGGATGTATGGAATAGCCTGCCAGCAGAAGTGGTAGAGGTAAAAACAGTCAAGGATTTTAAGCATGCGTGGGATAGACACAAGGCTATCCTAGCTATAAGACCGGGAACGGGGCACTAATAAAAGTACTTAAAAAAAATTGGGCAGACTAGATGGACCGAATGGTTCTTATCTGCCGACACATTCTATGTTTCTATGTTTCTAGTCAGGTGCAGTTTCATTTTTCCTTTATTTTCCACTTATCTCCTTATCAACTTGTTTATGAGCACTATTATGACTATGATGTGATTAAGGATCAAATACAGTCTGGGTTTTTGAGGTTAGTTAGGAAAGGTCCCTGTAGGTGAGTTTACCTGCTGTGAGGCTAACATTGTTATGATCTCAAATAATTGTTATACATTTGGAAAACAAAAACTGGATGTGTTTTACTTAAATTGTTGCAGAATTTAAAAAAAAAACAAAGTACAAAATACTTTTATAAACAGCTGAGAAGATTTTTTTTTTTAACTACCTGTAATTATTTTCAACTTTATGTAAATAATTCTAGATATAAATAAATTCATTAAAAAATTAAATGAAGAAACAATTAGAATCAAAAGTAAAATGTTACAACAACAAAATTATGCAGGCAATCTAGGAAACTTCTCAAAATAAATTCAGCTTTGTTTCATATACATGACTGAAATCAGTTTGCCTGACCTCAGAGCTTCCTGTTTCTGAGGTAATATTTTTGCAGAGAATGAAAGAAATATGGTAATGATCACTTTTGCTGATGATGTTTTGACTTCCCATCATCAAAAGTACTGGCTTCATATTGCCCATCACCTCAAAGCACATGAGATCTGAGACTATGTTTTCACAAGTGAACAAGCTTCTGTGATTGCAAGGGTAGACCCATGGATGGTATTTTACCAGCAGGCCAGATAAAATATACTCATAAATGTATTAACACTGCCTGTGTTTTTCCCCCCAGAAATGTGTTGAGTTAAATCCATTAAAAAAAAACTTGCTTTCATAGTTTTTGCCTCATATCACTTCAACATTTAAGCATAATCCTTTAGTGGCATGGGTAATTACCAAAAATTAGTGGGAAATGTCTTTCAGTTTTAAAATATAGATGTTAGTCATAGGAAAGTGAGAAATCTTATATATAATTAAATGATAGAATTATAAGAATATTATATCATTCTAATTATATAATTACATATATTCAATGTTCTATCTACGAACAGTGTTACTATAGGTTTGATGCAATTTGTATCCTTTTTGTTTAGCACTTATTCATATATTAAAAATTCTATGCTCCAACAATATAATGATCTATTGATAGTTGTATATGGAATTGTTTAAGTAGTTTAGATTAAAGACACATTGTTTTATTTACAGACTAGTATACAAATGCCTTTACTGTATTTTAAACACTCATTATAGCAAGTATATTTATGGTGAGAGCTGTGATATGCTCATACTGCCAAATATGCTAAAGGTCCTAAAAAAAAGAGGAGCAACAGGGAGGGATTGAGGCCAAAATGGGAAATATTTCTTCAAAAGAGGCACACTGAGGAATTATGTTACTTAGAGACATTGTTTGGAAAAAATATTCTTCTTTAGAAGACTGTTGTTGACATAGGAGTTAATGAAAATTAATGATTCAAAAAATTGACGTCTGGTCACTGAATACCATAGAAGATTTTGAGATAAAATCAGTGATATTTCAGATCTTTGCGTACCCCCCTAAAAAAAAACCCCATCACTATTTAGGCATTATTGATCCAATAAATCTGCGTAGATATGCCAAGGTCATTTATACTTTACTTCAAATAAGTATTACCACATGTGCATAAAGCCGCGTTCAAATAAAACCCAGAGTCCTAGTTGAAAGCAGTGTGTGTGGCAGGGTCTATGTGGACAGTTTGGGATTCCCTAGAGTTTCAAATGAGATTTTAAATATATAACTGTGGGCTCAGTGAATTGCCTTCATAGACGTGGACTTTGTAGATAGGACATTTAAATGCATTGATTTTTATTTTTAAGTGGTTGTGCAAATACCATTAAAAAGTTATTAATTGTAAGCCAAAAGATATATGGTTTGTATTTTCAAAAGGTTGGAATTTTGCACAAAAAATGTGTGCTTATTACAACTTTATTCTTGGAATAAGGTTCTTCATAAAGTGAACTTGAAATTTAATTTCTCATAAGTAAATTGTGGTGTAAATGCATGGCGTTGTGCTCATGTGATCATGGAAGCGATAGGCGGAAGGTTTTGGGTAGGCAGAACCAGGGCTGACGTGAGCACACCATCGCAAGTCCCATTTGATGGTTATACCACCAAGTTGCCTTTTGTGTGGGGAAGAGTCTTTGCATTTAATTCTCTGTATTGGTTTCAATTGGAGATTCTAATTTTTTAGACGTTATTATAATATTCCTCATTTCTGGGGATCCACACTTTTTGAGAGAGTCCACATTTTTGAATGCAGGCTTGTTTTAAAAAGATATTACAAGGATTTGATCCTTTTGGCACAAGCTGTATTTGGGAGTCGACTTGACTTCAAAAATACCTCCAAATAATAAACTCATTTGAGTAGAATCAATTATTTGTGGTTTTCTTAAACTGTTTTGCACTTTTACATACTTTTTAAGCAAAACAAACAATGGTTTAATTGTTTTAAGCTCTAAAAAAGAACATGCTATGTTTAACGTTTGCTGTCCAGAGATTTGATTTATACCAGTATTTTTTCTATTGGTTTTGTGTATTGTTGGGTTGATTGTTTGATGTCACAAACAGGTGTGGGGGGTTTATTTAACCCCTTCGTGACGTTAGGACGTACTATGCCGTCCTGACTTTAAGTGCCTTAAAGTCGTTAGGACGTCATAGTACGTCCTGTACTAAACAGCTCATCGCGGCTCCCCGCGATGAGCTGTTTTCGGATCCCGCTGCAGGCACTTACAGCGGGATCCCACCTGTCAGATGAGGCCACTTTGAGTGGCCTCAGTCTGACAGGGAAAATTTAGCCGGTACTCAAAGCGAGCACCGGCTACATTTTGCTAAATCGTGCCCTGCCTGATTGTTTGTCAGGGACCCACAGGGTCTATTAAGACCCTGATCGGGTCTCTGCCAGAGTGTTCCTGGCTACCGATCACCTTGTGATCGGTGGCCAGGAACAAATCGTGATGTTTTGGTGCTTGCGTCGTTTGGGACGCAAGCACCATGCGTCACGAAGGGGTTAAGTAACTGAAATTTGTTACAAATGTGCTTATGATTAAGCGCTACTTGGGAGCATTTCACCACAAAGTGCTGCTGTATTTTTTGACCTACAGCAATGAAAAAAATTAGATATCTTTTGAATTGTACAATTGCCTTTATTATTGAACTCGGAGGTTGGCTGTCCCAAGCCCCAAAGTGAGAAATTTGTGCTGTAAAGTCTGTGGGGCGGGGCATCCACAAACACTGTATTTCACAAAATGGTGGCACCCAGTCACACTTGTTTAGTTTCATGTTTTATTAAATACAGTCACAAAAACGTTTTACTTTTTTTTATTTTATATTGTTGATTTCAGATATGTCTTTTTGATAGTTGTATGCGGTATTCTCTTGAGTATCCTGATTAGTGCCACACAAATCACAGGATATTTGATCTGTGGAGTTTTGTTACATGTTACATATATATATATATATATATATATATATATATATATATATATAAATAAATATACACATTATTTATATTCACAAATATATACACATAGTTGTACGGGGAAGAAAAAGGTGGGTAGATTTTATAAGTTTTTAGGTACTTATGCAAAGGAGTAGCAGAAAAACACCCACTTTGATGCTGAAACATTTATGTGCACATTCAGGCAAAAAAAAGTGACTACAGGCATGAAAGAGTTAATTGTACATGCTTATAAAAAGGTGCGTCCTATAGTTTACCACTCATGAGGGCATATAAAAACAAGAATCACGTAAGTATTATTAAAGACAAAACAGAGATTAGAGATATATACAATATGTGTGGACAAAAGCATATTAAAATGGATGCAGGATTCATGGAGATACAACCAAATACCAAGAACGGAGAAATGGATGCATGTCCATTTTAAGAAAAACACTGGCATTTTTATTGTTCTGTTTCCACTTGAATCGTGTTTTATTTATTTTTCTAGCATTGGTGTTCTCATGCTCTATACCCTACATGGTTATATCCATTCTCATGGATTACTTTGTTCTTTTCAATATGGACTCCAAAAACTGTGTGTTAGAGGAGCAGACACGGGGTTCTTGCGTTAGTGTTTCGGTTAACATCCAAGCCTTGATTCAATTATAGTTAACTATTTCTTTAGAAGGACAGATAGAAAATGTGGAGTGGAATCTTGCGTGCTTTACAGAATGACAACTACAACAGATATATAATATTAGAATGTTGTAACTCTGTCAGGAAAGTAGTTTTTGGAGCAGCTTTAAAATAATTCCTTTTATTTGGTCTGGGAATACTTAAATTGCAACTAAAGTTATTTTATATTTTGACCGAAGGGTCTACTCAGTGAAAATAGCATTTCAGCAAATTGAGATGGGAATTTCAAACTTTAGGCCAATGTAGCCTAGTTGGAAAAATTCTGCAATGCAACTGAATCGAGAATTTTATGGCCTTAAGTTTGAAATTCCCTCCAATTCTCTCTTTACTGAGTAGTCTTAGCAAAGGCTAAATCACACATTGTACAAGAATAATCCCTTTTTAAGTTTCCATCATATTGGAAACTGTAAATCAAATGAATAATTAAACCCCTGTCCCTCCCACTTTACATGGCTGACCCGCAAACATCTTGTCCTGACTGTCGCTGACTATGTGACTCACGTTTTGTGCACTGGGGTTATTATGGATGCGCTGTCGTCAATGCTGACCATTCAATGTTATAAAAGTGTGCACTTTGTGCAAAACACATATTTCTCCTAATTTAGGCATTTGCTTGCAGTTTTGCTAACACAATGTATAGATCATTTTCAGTCATGTTTTATTCTCCATATGCAGTAAAAACAATGTTTAGGTGATACAGCCCCTTTAAAAACAATAAAATAACTGAGAATAATATTAAGCATCTTATATGTACTGTCATACATTTTTTAAATCAAATTCTAAAAATATATATTCTTAATAGGTAATAAACTATTAAGGGTTTTGTATGTAGATGGAAGGCATACCCAGCACCCACACGGTAGCTTTTTTGATGTTGTTAAACTACTACTACCATTGTGCACAGTCAGTCCATCCAAATACTGGATGCCACCCAGTCGGTAAAAAAATGGCTTCCCTCCAATATTAACTCTTTGAGGGCAATAGCAAGGCCAGTATTTTTTTGTGGAAAAGGTGGCAACTCTCCTCATGACTTAACTATACATCATAGAGGGCCAAACCTGGTGAGGATCTTCTGGATGAAGAACAGACTTGTCAAATCATCAAAGATTCAACTATGCATTATGCAGTGCCAATTGAGCTTTTTTGGAGGGAAGCTCACCAAGTTTGACCCTGTACAATTTAAAGTGGAGCCAAGGAGATGAAATTTTTATCTCACCTGCATCTCATATCATACATCTTGCAGTGAATTGTTATGGAAAATGTTTATTAAAGGTTTATTAAAATTATTTTACGCCAAATAGGTCAAGAGAAAGATAAACTGTGATTCAGAGTAAGAGAGAAAATGGTTATCCGAGCATATACATCAAGCAGTTTAAATGAAGACACAGTCAGTCAGTTAATCAGTAGTTGAATTATTTTAGCAATATGATAATAAACCTTCCCCTTCCTGTATATATCCAATAACATCAGAATAACTTCCTCTCTCTTTGAAATAATCGAAAAAACCATAGGAAAAGTCCAGAAGTATCCAAACTCAACAAATAGCAGAATAACCAATGGAAAACCATAGTCCAGGAACAAAATCCAGAAGCAGGAATGTAGACAGTGTCATGTCTTTATGCTAAAAGAAAAAGAGAAATAATAGTAATATCGTATCATCAAAGAATGAAATTATCACAACGTCATGAAACATATACTGAACAGTAAAAAGGAATATAATCGACAAATAATAAAACATATTTGCACTAAAGAAACCAAATAGGGTGGGTAAAATATACAAGATACATGGGTGGGAATAATATTTGCCTCTGTGTCTTTATAAATCATGACTTTATGTTATAATATTAGCAAAATCTAAGAATTTATAAAGACATGGAGGCTCCTATAATGCAAGTTTAAAGCTGAGCCACCTCTGGTGATGAAAAATGTGTCAGGGCGAAAGAAAAAATTCCCGAAAAGGGGATTTCTTAGAACAGTCAGCTGCCTGAAGTAAGTCCTCTAACCTACAAGCCAGGGTCAAAGACTTAGAGGCCATATCCCCCCTAACAGAATGAGGGCCAAAAATGGCCCCGCTTCCCGGAAGACCCATTTAACCCATCTTGCGAGAGTCGTTGTGGAAACAGGTAAGTGAGGTTTGCGTAGGGCTAAAAATAAACCTGAGTGTGTGGAATCCCTATGGCCCGCAGTCCGGATCTCATACACTTTGAGATAAGACACAGGGCACAAACGAGCATTATGGGGAAAACTGGGGTAGGAAACCTGTGAGATCATAGTTTTTGTACTTTTAGAAATAGAAAAACCCCTTAAGGAGTAAAAGACCGAGCAGAAAAATCCAGAGCTCGGACATCAGAGACTCGTTTACAGGAGAGCAGGCAGAATAAAGTGACTAGTTTAGACTATAGCTGTTGTAATGAGAGATCCTCATTGATTGGCCATGACTCAAACAGTCGCAAAACAATAGAGACGTCCCACAGAGAGTATTTTGGTAATGGGGGATGAGCTGACTTGATCCCTTTTAACAAGCGACATACAATTGTTAACTTACCCACAGAGATGCCGTGTAGACCAGTGTGGCCCATAGAGATTGCTAGTCCGATACACACGGCAAGTATCATGTAAATGACTAAAAAACTGAAGGATATCTGTTAAAGGAGCTGATACAGGATCCAGATCCCATCCCAAGCACCAACGGGTCGATGTTTTCCAGGCAAGATGGTATACCCGTCTCGTACCTGGTTCCCAAGCTCCCTCCAAGAGTTGCAGAGGTGAAGTTGAAACTCCTGAGATAAACCAGGGTCCCCGGAAAGGAGGCAAGCTAATAATGGAAGCTGACCTAGTGTCAGCAGAGGATGGGTGTGGCCTTTAACGTACGCGAGGAGATCCAGACGAGATGATAGGAGCCTTGGGATATCTTAGGACATCTCCATCAGTGACAGAAACCAAGGTTGTGCCTCCCACCAAGGGGTGATCAGAATCACGGAGGCCAAGTGCCGTTGGAGATAGAGAATCACTCTGGAAATAAGGCAAAATGGGGGAACCGAATAAAGGCAGTCCGCCTACCATATTTTAAGGAACGCGTCCTTCACTGCGGCCTATGGCTCTGGTTTCCAGCTGAAAACCTGAGGTAGCTGGGTATTGAGTCTTGACGCAAATAAATCAAGAGAGACAGGACCCCAGCGATCCGAGAGACTCTGGAAGATCATGGGGTGCAGTCGCCAATCGCTGGAATCGTGAAGATAACGTGAGTTCCAATCTGCTTCCGAATAGAGCATGCTGGAATATGTTCCATGTGAATCAAAATATTGTGGGCTAAACAAAAATTTCAAAACTCCGACGCTAGGTGGGACAACATGTGAGAACGTGTGCCGCCCAGATGATTGATATATATGACGGCAGACCTTGTCCATGTGAAGCAGAATAAAGCCACCTCTTAAGTCTCGTACGAAATTGCAAAGCGTGAAGTCCCCCGCAAATAACTCTAGATAATATATGTTAAGCCCAGATTCTATGAGAGTCCCTTCCCCCCTGATGTAAGCTGGCGTCGGAATCGATTATAAAATCCGGATTGGAATATCGCCTTTCCACAAGTCGATGTGGAGGAGCCATCACGACAATTCCTATTTTGCTTCGTAATCAACAGGAACTACATGATCGTATGACCTGCCGTTGAGGAGAGAACGCTTGCAAAGCCGCTGAAGGGCCCAATAGTGGCGTTGATCTGGAAAAAGAGCATGTATGGAAGCGGACAGATGACCGATTAACCTGGCTAGGTGTCTCACAGTGATAAGTGGCAGATGTAACGAACCCTGTACTGAGTGTAGTAGAAAACTCAAAAAACCTCTATCTGTTGGGTAGGAACTAGAAGGGATTTGTCCCAATTGATGAGGAAACCTAAGTTTTGCAGGAGTGTCAGGCAGTAGGTACCGTTGATTGATTTGTGACATAGGAACAGTTAGATAAGCGTCCAAATTTAGCCCTTTGGAGGCATGGGACACAACATGATGGCAATTTTTAGAAGCCTTACAGTGTGGGATGGTGGCGAAATTGTTTTCCCTGTGGGGTATAAGCCTGTGATGCCATGAATGCAGTAGAAATGGATTGAGCGATAGTGGAGGTCATAACCTGACGGCATGGCGTGTGATACAGACTTTGCCATAGTGGCATCCAGGAGGCTATGATACTCCTCTGAATTAATAAAGTCCCCCTGGGTGCCATCACCCTTCTCAATATCTCTGGTGGTACAACGTTTCTGGGAAAGGGTAGTTACCCTCATCACCAGAGTCAGGGTCAAGCATGGTATAATAAATAATAATTACCACAGCCAAAAACAGACAAGTGAAATCCTCAGACACGTCACCGGGTGCCGGAGGCAGTGCAGACAGTTGAGAAATGGCGCTGGGAGGTAAACGCAGGAAGAGAAAGGGCGGGAGTAAAGGAGGCAACAATTGAGAAATGGTGCTGGGAGGTAAACACAGCAAGAGAAAGGGCGTAAGTAATGGAGGTGGGTAGAAACTCCTGAAGAAATCGTCGCAATTCGCAAGAAACCAAAATCAAAAAGGCAAAAGCCGACAATAGACGAAAACGCGGTAAGGAATAGCCGCGATACGAAAGCAAAATAGAATATCAGAGATGATATACAAAAACAGCCGAAATAGAGAATGTAATGCCGAAAATGGCCGCTGCAACGCAGTTAATACGAACGCAGTGGCCAGTCACCGCCAAGAAAAGAAAAGTAAAAGTAGAAAGTAAAGAAATGGGAGGGAAGGGGACACAACCGACCCCAGGCAGGGAAAAAACATGTAGAAGACCAAATAAGTAAAGGTAGTCAATGATACAAATAAATCTTTGTATGACAAAATAATCAAAACTTTAAAAAGGTACTTTACAGAGGGAAGCAGCAAAGAAAGGGGAAGTGATTCTGATGTTATTGGATTTATATAGGAAGGGGAGGGTTTATTTTGGATATTCTGATTGGTTCTTTTTCTTGCCAAGTTTTTTCTTTGCTGCTGATGGAATAAAGAAGGAGATATTGTATAATAGGAGCCTCCGTGTCTTTATAAATTGGGAATTGCCTACGTGGATTCTTTAGCTTTCAAGGTCACCGGTGATCCCCTCACTCCTCAGTACTAACTTTAACTTTATGTAAGATGATAAGGAAGTGTCCATTTTGATGAAATGTTAATTCAAGTTACAGGGGAGAGTATTCCCTAGGGCAGCAGTAGGAGTTACAACCAAAATGCAACACATGGAAAGATACTACCAGTTAAAATATAATTTAACAGTGTATCAGGAAATCTATTTATTCTGGCTGTGACACTACATTTATTAGTACATTATATCTATGTAGGTTTTCTTTGAACACAGATATAAGCAAAACACTATTTTATATGTACTCTGGTAAGACCATGCAATTTTTAATCTGTTTATTAATGATCTCCCACGTTGTGCTGAGTGCCATGTCTCAGTGTTTGCTGATGACACAAAATTAGGTAAGGTAATAAAGACTAATCTTGATGTTTTTTCTTTACAGGAAGATTTGGACAGAGTGGGGAACTGGGCAAGAAAGTGGCAAATGAGGTTCAATATAGACAAATGTAAAGTTATGCATTATGGGAAAAATAATACCAAAACAACATATACGTTAAATGGTATTTCCCTGGGAAAAACTATTAACGAAAAGGATTTAGGAATCATTGTAGATAACAAACTTGGCAATAGTGCCCAATGCCAGTCAGCAGCTGCAAGAGCCAATAAGATATTGGCATGTATAAAACGAGGTATAGATTCACGGGAGGAGGACATCATCTTGCCTCTTTACAAATCAATGGTAAGACCTCACCTTGAATATGCAGTACAATTCTGGGCACCAGTCCTTAAAAAGGATATTAAGGAACTAGAAAAAGTGCAAAGGAGAGCTACAAAATTAATAAGGGGATTGGAGGATCTTAGTTATGAAGAGAGACTTAAAAAATTGCATTTATTTACTTTAGAAAAAAGGCGTCTTAGAGGGGATATGATAACATTATATAAATATGTGCAGGGCCAATATAAGGAGCTCTCCAGGGACCTGTTCATTAATAGAAATGTACAAAGAACAAGAGGTCACCCCCTGAGACTGGAAGAGCAAAGATTTCATAGGCAGCAAAGGAAGGGATTCTTTACGGTAAGGACAATAAAATTATGGAACTCACTGCCAAGAGAGGTAGTGCTATCAACCATAATAGATGCATTTAAAAATGGTCTGGATGATTTTTTAGAAAAGCAGAACATACAGGGGTATTAATAATAGAATGAGCATTAATAATAGAGCTTTTTGATCCATGGAGATATCTGATTGCCCTTTTGGAGTCAAGAAGGAATTTTTTTTCCCCCTCGGAGGCAACATTCGAAAAAGCTTCCTTAGGGTTTTTTTTTGCCTTCTTTTGGATCAAAACGCAGAAATGATAGGTAGAAGGGTTGAACTTGATGGACTTTTGTCTTTTTTCAACCTAAATTACTGTTACTATGTTACTATGATAAATGCTCTGACTGCAGTTCATGTTCAAACCTCAGGGCAGCAGGTCCTAATCCCGGCTGGGTCTTCTCAGCACTTCATCCTACACGAGGACAATGAGTACCATTAAACTGGATAATGATAACATTATTCACCCTACTCAGTTCATTTTCAAAAGCATTCGCTAAAAGTGCTTTGATTCCCATTGGGAAAAAAACCACAATATAGAAACTAATTATTATTACATTGGATTGCTATATTCCTGTTAAAATCTCGGTGCCATGATTATGTATAAAACCTGCATCTCAGACGCAATATGTCATATTTGTAGGTCAGAATCTTTAGTAGTCTCTGAAATGTATTTCTGCCAAGACTTGGATTCAGCAGGGCCCATTTATAATATCATTTAGGTAGTTGCCTTTTTTTCAGATGACACTTGAGTTCCTGGGGATCTAATTTAAAGTCAACACTTCTCAGCAAATGTGAGGTTCCAACCCATGCTGTTATGCACTGGAATTGCCCCAGACCCCCAAAGTCACTGACTGGTTCTGCATGAAAAAAAAAATAAGTCTAATAATTATATCTGAATATTCTATAATATGCCTATGCTTTTTATAGCTTATTCTTTTTCTCGTATAATCAAATGTGTTATAAAACAGTGATCATATTTCCCCTTTAAAATAGGACATAGTAAGAAAATGCAGACTAAAGAACTGAGCAGAAGCTAATGGATTACAGAGCTATTTATTTTTCCACAACGATTCACTTTTAAATGGAAATACAGTAACCTTAGCTATAAGGATTCTCACATTATCTTCTGAAGTCCACAAAAGGATTTCTGATATATCTGCTTGAGGACAGGTGTGACATCCCTCTGCACCATCGTTATGACTGTAGACTGTGTGCAGAATCAGAGATGTGCTTAAAACATGTCTCGTTTTATTTGGGTTCTTTATATGAGGAGGATTCATATGACCAAGGTGTTATTGTAGGAATAGACAAAATAAAATAAACTTGAAATATTGTAGTTATAAGGCCCTTTTGCCTAATTTGTGTCATCCCCATCACTTTAATAGGAGGAACATATACACTGTTAAAATGTATTATATTGGGTAGTGATATTCTATTAAAAATAACTTTTATATCCATTTCCAGTGCTTTCAGTTCTCCCTCTCTCAGGTTCTCCTCAGCTGTTCTGGTTGCTCTGTTACTGTCAGTGCCAGCACAGTGAAGCTTGAGTGTCAGACCATGCTGTCCCTTGTGTTGGTAGCAGACACCTCTGGCGACAGGGATAAGGCAGGAAGTGGTTCAGAGATACAGAGATATGTTCTTGTGCAGCCCCTCCCCCAAAAAACCTTCTCTGAAATCTCTCTTTGTGCATTTGTGCTTGATTAAAGCTGCATTGCAGGCATGTATCAATGTAGCAGAAACTGTCTGCTTTTTGTACAGCAGAATTATCTTCCAAACAACATTTCTAATGTTCAGGGGCCTGTGTAACACTGTATGTGTGTGTATGTGTGTGGGACTTAAACAGCAAGCCTTATTTTTTTCCACTAAAAGTATTAACTGTGCAGCAACTTAATTATTGCGATGCACACCATGTATCGTTACTTAGGCGACACTCAATGTCACATCTTGGATGCAATAAGATAGTTAAGAAAGACTGAATCAGTATAAAACGCAGCACCACTTATGCAAGGCACAAGACAGGTTAACAAGGATAGAAACATAGAATGTGTCAGCAGGTAAGAACCATTTGTCCCCTCTAGTCTGCACAATTTCTTCCTAATTTAAAATAAATTAAAAAAAGCTGAATACTTTAATTAGTGTGGGATACCCTAACGCCCATCGCATGCATGCATAAACTCCTTCATCGTATTAACCTATACCACTTTTGCTGGAAGGCTATTCCATACATCTACTACCCTCTCAGTAAAGTAATACTTCCTCATGTTAAATTTAAAAACGTTGCCTAATTTATGACTATGCCCTGTTGTTTTTATTCTCTTAAATGTACTTTCCTCATTTTCCATGTGGATTGCCTTTATGTATATAAATGTTTTGATCATTTACACTCTATCTCGTATTATTACCTTTTTAAGACTTTTCTACCATCAAATTGACTTTCAGAGACTTGCAATAGTTTTGGAGGTATTAAAATTATTGGTTAGGGGCTGTTACTTCTGCAGACAGCACTGTATTTAGAGCGAGGCAAACAAGGCAAGTACCTAGGGCGGCACTTTCCCTGTATGCCTTTAAGAGGCATCACAAAATTCAAAAAAAAAAGGCCCCATTTTAAGAAAAAAAAAAAAGCCTCGCTTGCCAGCAGAGACGATGGCTGGGAAGATCGAAAGATCACCCCTCACCACGCTCTGCCTGCAAGCAGGCTGCACGTGGAGCCAAACAGGTAGCACAGAGAAACCTCTGGGCTGCCTGTTTGGCTCCCTGTGCAGTGTGATGGGGAAGTGCTTGACAGGTCACGTGACCGGTGCTCTGACATCAGACACGGGCCAGGTCACGTGACCTCTCTGCACACACCGCAGGGGAGCCGAACAGGCATCATGGTAGGGCACAAGTGTCCTGGGGGATGGTGGCATGTGATGGGGTGATGGGGGCATGTAATGTGAATGTAATGAGGTGATGGGGGCATGTAATAGAGGTGATGGGTCATGTCGGGGATGTGCATCGGGTGGGGGGGGGGGGGTGGTACCCAAATTTTGTCTTCCTAGGGCAGGACAAAACCAAGATACCCACTGTCTGCAGACCTCAGCATTGTGCCTTATCCTGTACCATTATTTAATCACCTGTCCTGAACCAAATTCCCTTTTTCACATGTGTCCTTCTGACCCAAAATATAATATCTGCTTCACTATTTGGGCAGAAGACAGTTGGAATGCAAATAAGGTCAGGATGCTGCATCTTCAAGACGACTGGTTAATTTAATACCAAAGGAAGGACAATTCCTTGGACCCATTATCCTCATCCTCCTTTGGCATATTTACATAATGTCAAAAAATGTATTACCTTACAGAATCTTTCAAAATATGAAATAATGCATTAGTTATCTTAAAGGCACTCCAATGATCAATACCAAAAAATTATATTAGCAAAATTGCAAGCAAATGTTTAAATTAAGAGACATTGGGATGGACACAATGCCAGCCTTTTACAAATAAAGGTGGCCCATTAGAATAAAGGCTTAAATGTGTTAATTTACATATTAAGCCACAGGTGATGTCATGGACATGAGACACCACAGACATGTTTTAAACATATATTTCTCCTAACTTATGCATTTGCATTCAATTTAACTAACAAAATGTATAGATCATTTTTCATTCTCTACATTCACAGTATAACTTAGTAGATTGTTACAATAAAACAATATTTTAGCAGTAAAATCTATCTATGCTATCCTAGATATTAGATAAGACCAGGTCAAATAAATGTGCATAAATGGGCGGACTGTATGGGCCGAACGATTCTTATCTACCAACACATTCTTATGGTATTATTTATGGTTAAACTTTTATTAATGTCATGCTATACTTTACATTCATTTTAAAAATGTTTTTTTTTATTTTGAGGAGTTTAACCTTTTATTTCAGTTTATATGCCCATCCAGTCAAGGGGCTTATTTTTTAACATACCTTTATACATAGTATTTCATGCAATAGAAATATCAGTCTTTCTTCATTAACCACATACAATAAAATTGTATGACCCAATAGGTCAATCAAGAATTTTCTCTTTAATATGTTGGTGTATTGCAGTCACAAGTTACCTCGGATTTGGGTCTGTACAATTTGTTATAGCTCTCCTTATCTAAAAAGGGTCATTGGTTTCTCCTCCCTCAATGTCCTTACCACATAAGGGATGCTGATAAGATGAGGTAGGAAGGAAAAGTTCTTGACAGGCCTACAGTGACATCCAACAAAAGGGAGAAGTCACATAAATGTCCCATGTTTGACACACAGAGTATTGGAGAAGACACTACCTTTCCATCACTTAAAGGACACTGGTCAATGGTTTAAGTGTATCTCTCAGTAGCGATTGTTAGGATTGCTCTCAACAAAGTTCCACAAGTGTTGCTGTCACCGAGGAAACTGTTTTTTTAGATGATTGCGTAACTTTTACTGCAAGATGGATACAGATAAATGCTCCTGTTAACAAATCCTTTCTGTTGTGAGAAAATGATCCTTTTTGCACAAAATATCTGCTGATTAAAAACAGGATTTTTTTAAAGTCAAAGGACAAGAAGTATCTAGTATAAAATTCACTTACTATGTGACTAAGAAGATACTGAACACCACCAATTTTAGTTTCATTAACACAGAACCCTACTACTGTCTTGATTAATACTGTTTTGAATGCTGGTGCTAGGTAGCACCATACAGAACCAATTAGTTCTAGAAGTCTGAACAGACTGCCATATAAGAGAGATGCAACCTATCTCCTCACATCTATTGGTTGTGGTAGGACGTGACTGATGCACCCACACGCCAGAGATGGATAACTAAACTGCCTCTCTCAGTTGCCACAGAGAGTTGCTCCATGTAATAGCACACTCAAAGGAATGTTCAAAAGCAAGTATAAATCAGTCCTTCTGCTTAGTTAAAAAAAAACTTTTAGAGGTTAAATTGCACTATCCTTGCAGACATTATCAACTACACTAGTGAACTTCATATCCAATGTAACCGAACGAGGGTTACTACTAGATTACATACACAACAAAGATGTATTATAACCAAAAAACACAAATAAGAAGCACAAAAGTAAAAAAATAATATGTGCAAGAAGTAAGAAGAAAACCAGACCAAAAACACTGGAATCAGGTGCATTAGTATAGTCTACAGGGTTTGTATCAAACACCTCAATGCATGTGCAAATTTGATACAAACCCTGACATTTTCAAATGCATCAAAGTGTTTGATGCAAACCCTGTTGGCTGTACTAACACACCTGATTCAGGAGATCATGGAATATTTTTCTCTTGTTTTTCTTATTTGTTTTGGTGTTTTTTTGCTACATGTGCGCTCCTTATTTGTACGGGGTTTTTTTTGCATATTGTGTCTAATTAGAATTTTCTGAATTAGGGGTTTTAATTGTGCAGCATTTATTTAATCGTTTTTGTTTTACATCTATTTTTCTTGCAATTTTTATTTCTTATTTTTCTTATTTTTTTCCTTTCTACTTTTTCATTTGTGTCAGGTGCTTAAGGTGCATATTAGATTATATCATAAGATAATCAGTCATCTTTAAAATATTCTTAAAACATTCTTAGAAAACAAAAACATTTTTTAACCCTTGCTGACCATATGCAGTTTGCCTGCCGGGCAGAGGATAAACTGATTCGTTCAATCTGAACTAGGGAGCAGATAGGTCAAAGAGAATTTATGGATTATCTTTATTCAATATTGTGATATGATCAAAAGTACATGCTAGTTTATCCTCTATATTACACAAGTGGAAAAAAAAAAGAAAATAATTTGAGTTGTCCTCTAAGGCTGATTGATAAGCATTGGATATGTGGCTCCAAAACATTTGCAGTGCCAAAGTCAGCCATTACAGACCTAAACAGCTATATAGGATACAATTGTCACAGTTATGGACTGTTTTCCTTTTTGTTCAAAAGGTGGGCTACAAGAAGGAAAAGGGATAAGTAGTGACACACTTCCTCACTTTAAAAACTAGTGCAAATCCAGTTAGTGATATCCTTCAGCCAAATTGAAACATGATAAATGTTTGTTATTAGCAAGGCTATTTTTGTTGATGGGTTTCCATTAACCAGTACATTCTTCACATAAGGCAGTTTTCTTGTAGTCATTATTAAATTGCATCTATTAGCATCAGCTGCTGGTCCACTGCACATTTTCTACTGATTCCCAAATGAATGACCTCTCCTCCCACTCTGAGGCCTTCTCCTTTGCTCTGTGTTTCCTTTCTACTAATTGCTATTGATTTGTTTGAGCTGTTGCATTTCCTCACCCCTCTCCCCTTGAGTGCATTACTGAAAAGGCAGATGCTAATATAAAAATTACCCCTACTGATTTAACCAGTTAAGTCAGGGCTTGACAAACTTAACTGACTTTTAGGAGCCAGCAAAAAAAATCGAGGAGCCAGGCAACAGCACATACACACACAGTCACATACATGCAGTCAGTCACACATACTAACACATACACAGTCATTCATACACACACACACACACACACAGTCTGTCAGTCATACATACACAGTCACTCATACACACACACACACACGTACAGTCAGTCGCACACACACATACAGTAACTCACACACACATACAGTCTGTCAGTCACTTTTTTATCTTAAGCATTTTAGTTTTTTTTTTTTTTTATCTATCAATGTGTCCCCCCCTCCCTGCTGCTATACGTCATTGCAGTTCACGTTGGTTTGTGCCTCTTACAAAGGGACAGACATTCCATCCACTCGGGCACTGAAGACCGGTGCACGAGGGGGTGGAGCAGGAGGTCTGTGCAGACTGTGCACACACTCCGCTCCCTCGCATGTCGGAGGATTAAAGCTTAAATAAAAAATAAAGATCCCAGTGGCTAGGGCACTTTGCGGCGCTCATGATACCCGGGCGCCAGGTCAGATTTGCTGGGCGACTTGGAAAAGCAAATAGAACACTCAGATCTGTTCACTAAAATGCGACTTTGGAATCTACTTTCATTTTGATTTGGCACCCAAGTTTGACTTAGAAAAAAAACCCAAGTTTGAATCTCAGGTGCTGAATTTGACTTAGTCTCAAAAATTGCTTTAATCATTTCACCTCCCATTACTCTCAATTGGTAATATTCGAACTTGGGTGCCGAATTTGACTTAGTCTCAAAATGAAAGTCGACCTCCAAAGTCAAATTTTGCATATATTCTGCAAAATAATTTAGGTAACATGAGGGCTATGACATAACTAGGAATGTATGATGCGGGAAAAATAACACGGCTACCCTGTGGCATATTAAGACGATGTGGGGTCCTTAGGCACCAAGATCTCGTGGTTTGAAGTCTATTTAGAGTTATAAATATGTTTTATTTACAGATTTTTTTATATAAATATGCATATGTTATTTGAATGTCGAAATTTAAATAAGAGTCAGACAGCAAGAGCCATGTGACTGTGTGACATATGATGTGTAGGATGCAGTAAATAAACACACGATTGCACACCAAGCCTTTATGAGTAAAAAAAAAAAAAAAAACATTTAAATCGGTCGACAATTACTGTTTCATCCAAATTGCCTGAGCCAGTTCAAGCATGTGTTACTTTAATCATTTTATTAACCTGTGTTATATATCTGTATTTTTACATTTACAATTATCTGCCTTCAATATTTCAGATGGCATCACAGCTAGCCTCTAGTCTCGGAGAATAGATATATTGATTAAAGTATCAAAAACAACCAGACTACATACACACACACAAACAAAAGTTGAGAAACACCTACTTATTGTTAATATATACATTTATAATTATGGCATCTTAAAGGGACATTGCACTTTTGTTAACCATTGCTTCCTTAAAAGGTACAAGTCAGTGTATCCTAACACTAGGAACAGCCAACTTTTCACGTGTGCTTCTATATTAGAAGCACAACTAAAATATTATGTTTAGTGTTCCTTTAATACATAATACAGTATTGTAAAGCTTGACACAATCAGTAAGAACACATTTAATTTTTAATTTGTTTGAAAAAAAAAAAAAACCTTGTTGGTGTGATACATTAGGATTGTAATGCATTAACAGTTTTGTAACTATTAAACTATTTTTGGAAATATTTGTTGAGCATACATATTGTGAACAGAGTAATTTAAATAAAAGTTACAGAAAGTAATACTTTCCAATACTACTAATTTACAACTATGCCCTGTTGTGGTAATTATTTTAAAATTGACTCTTCTCCTTTACCGTGTTGATTCCCTTTATGTATTTAAATGTTTCTGTAATATCCATTTTGTTTCATCTTACTTCCGAGCTACACGTGTTAAGATCCTTTAACCTTTTCTGGTAAATTGTATCCTTCAATCCATGAACAAGTTTAGTAGCCCTTCTCTGAACTCTCTCCAAAGTATCAATATCCTTCTGGAGATACGGTCTCCAGTACTGCGTACAATACTCCAAGTGAGGTCTGACCAGTGCTTTGTACAATGGCATGAGCACTTGTACTGCTAATACCTCTCCCTAAACAAAAATGCTTATCCTGCTTGTATTTCCTGCTGCTCTATTACATTGTCTACCTACCGTTAAGTCTTCTGAAAAAAGGGATTTGGGGGGTATTATTTCAGATGTTGAGGTTAGGAATGTATCAAATACTCTATACTCTACCCTTGGGTTTCCATGCCCAAGATGCATTATCTTGTGGGAGGGGCAATGGCTCGAAGAAGGAGAGTGGTGTTGGGGTAGACATAGAAATCGGTTAGAGGTCTGCCAAAACCAATGTACCTGGTAGGCCTAGAAGAGAGCCCCAGTGTATTAGAAAGATAATTAAAAGACAGCTAAGAAAAAGGGTTGGGAACAAGGGTGGGAAATGACGACAAAATGCTGCATGACTTGGTGTGGGAGAAAGGCGCTTGATATAATCAGTGCCCCTCCCACACCTACAGGTCAGCCTCCTGGTCCTAACATTTATCCATAGCCCTGACCATTTTTCTAGTTTACCTAAATCATTTGGTATTTGGTTTATTTTTCCAGGAACATTAACCCTGTTTCAAATCATCAGCAAAAGGCATACCTTACTATCAAGATATTCTATGATATTACTAATAAAAAATAAATGGCCCACCCAGTGTGATTGTTTAAGATCTTAAAACCTTATTTCTTTATTTTTAAATAATCAATTTCAGCTGTTCCCACTCACTGATTAGAGCAGGGGGCCTCAAACTACGGCCCGCGGGCCACATGCGGCCCGCCGAGGACATTTATGTGGCCCGCGGGGGGTGCTGCCGGCACCCACCCCGTTTACTTTTTTTTTTCTTTCTGGCAGCCGCAAAGGATGCGGCTGCAGGAAGAAAAAAAAATAAAAAAATTCACCGCGAACGGATGTGACGTTACGTCACATCCGGATCCGGTAACTGTTTCCCTCCTCCACAGGAGGACACCGCGTGAGACGTCCGGGGACACAGCAGCTGGAGGTAAGTGATGGGGAAGCGGGGGAGGAGGGAGGGATAACGAGCACTATTCCTGGCCTCTGACTGGCATAATATTCCTGGGCATCTGAATGGCAAAATATTCCTGGGCATCTGAATGGCAAAATATTCCTGGGCTTCTGAATGGCATAATATTCCTGGGCATCTGACTGGCATCATATTCCTGGGCATCTGACTGGCATATTATTCCTGGGCATCTGACTGGCATCATATTCCTGGGCATCTGAATGGCATCATATTCCTGGGCATCTGAATGGCATCATATTCCTGGGCATCTGAATGGCATCATATTCCTGGCCATCTGACTGGCATCATATTCCTGGCCATCTGACTGGCATCATATTCCTGGGCATCTGACTGGCATCATATTCCTGGGCATCTGAATGGCATCATATTCCTGGGCATCTGAATGGCATCATATTCCTGGCCATCTGACTGGCATCATATTCCTGGCCATCTGACTGGCATCATATTCCTGGGCATCTGAATGGCATAATATTCCTGGGCATCTGACTGGCATAATATTCCTGGGCATCTGACTGGCATCATATTCCTGGGCATCTGAATGGCATAATATTCCTTGGCATCTGACTGGCATAATATTCCTGGGCATCTGACTGGCATCATATTCCTGGGCATCTGACTGGCATCATATTCCTGGGCATCTGACTGGCATCATATTCCTGGCCATCTGACTGGCATCATATTCCTGGGCATCTGACTGGCATCATATTCCTGGGCATCTGACTGGCATCATATTCCTGGGCATCTGACTAGCATCATATTCCTGGGCATCTGACTGGCATCATATTCCTGGGCATCTGACTGGCATCATATTCCTGGGCATCTGACTGGCATCATATTCCTGGGCATCTGACTGGCATAATATTCCTGGGCATCTGACTGGCATATTATTCCTGGGCATCTGACTGGCATCATATTCCTGGGCATCTGACTGGCATCATATTCCTGGGCATCTGACTGGCATCATATTCCTGGGCATCTGACTGGCATAATATTCCTGGGCATCTGACTGGCATATTATTCCTGGGCATCTGACTGGCATAATATTCCTGGGCATCTGAATGGCATAATATTCCTGGCCATCTGACTGGCATCATATTCCTGGCCATCTGACTGGCATCATATTTCTGGGCATCCGACTGGTATCATATTCCTGGCCATCTGACTGGCATAATATTCCTGGGCATCTGACTGGCATAATATTCCTGGGCTCTGACTGGCACACTATTCCCATTGAAATACTGGTAAGTTTGTTGATTTAACTTTACTTTAAATATTGTATTTGTTCTCGTTTTGTTCAAAATAAGATATATGCAGTGTGCATAGGAATTTCTTCATAGTTTTTATTTTTACTATAGTCCAGCCCTTCAACGGTCTGAGGGACAGTGAACTGGCCCCCTGTTTAAAAAGTTTGAGGACCCCTGGATTAGAGTGATGTCAGGCCTGGTGTATAATGTAAGTGAGCAGAGTTCCGAGTTGCGATGGAATACATCTACTCTGCTTACTCAAGAGACTAGACTTTAAAGGGACTATCTGGTGCCCAAAATGCATCTTCCAAATATTTATGCATTTTAATGTGCTTTCAAAGTTCTTTAAAATGCATTTACATTTTGCATTGCTTAAAATATTACATATTTATAGCTAGATGAAACTGAGATTTCAGCAGTTTACAAGAAACCAGGACTGCCCACACTAGCTGAGTAAAAATCTATTTTCTTTTTTTTGGTACAAAAACCAATGAGAATAATTTCATTCTGTCTCTCTAGTGATGTCATCAGACAATGTGTTGCACTGTTAAAAGATCCTACTGTGTACAAGAGCAAGTCTATTATAATCCACACAAGGTATTCTTTTCCAGGAGCACAGGAAGTTATTAAATGATACAAAATGTTATATGCTCAGTGACTATATAATAAGTGCTGCCGAAACTGCAGTAAAAATGCAGAGTAACGACTGGGGGAGGGCTTGATTCAAATATTAAAAATGTGATTTATGCAGAATGCCTGCATCAAATCACACTGGAAAAAGCCTGTGCACTATACAAGCAGTAATCTTGTGCACCAAAGTGACTTTGAGGACTAGACTGTCCCTCTAACTGTAGGATATTCACTCGTGTTTAGTGTCGAGCGAACCCGAACCGCACTATTCGGGTTCGTACCGAACATTACGGTTTTTAGACCCCGGACCCGAACATTCCACTGTATGTTCATGTTGGAGTTCGGCGATTACATTTTATGTAATGCAATTGGCTTTCTATAAACTGAAATAGAGTCAATTGACCTATTTGTATGAATGGGGACACTCATCCATATTTTACTTCATTTTGCAGCCCTCTAGCCCTTTCCAGGACTTTTTTAGGCATTTTAGTGGCCAAAAGTTCGTGTCCCCATTGACTTCAATGGGGTTCGGGGTCAAGTTCGAGCCCGAACCCAGACTTTTTTCCGAAGTTCGGGCGAACCCGCCGAACCCGAACATCCAGGTGTCCGCTCAACTCTACTCGTGTTTTAATTCTATTTGACTACAAAAAAAGAAAAATGTTTTAAAATTGAGATTTTGAATGAACGGCAGAGTTATAGATAGTATAGGTCAATGATTTCATTAAGACAAAATTTGTGAGTAGATGAGCAGATGCATATCCTATTGCAGGGACTAGAAATGAATGTCTAAAAGGGCCTATCACATAAAAATTGTTTTTACTGTGAATGTAGACTTTAAAGAATTATTGAAAATGACACTATAAAATGTGTTTGCTAAATTAAATACTAAATGCCTAAATTAGGAGAAAGGTGTTTTAAATGTGTCTATGCTGTCTCCTGTTTATGACATCACCTGTGGCTTGATATGCAAATTACACATTTGCCAGTTCATTTCCATCATCAAGTCACAGGTGATGTTGTCACAGACTTAGCAACTTGGCACACCAGAGCCACAATTTCCCACGCATTTATGAGTATTATATTTGCATATTGCTATTTTTTCCAGATGGTAGCAGCTCCATGGAGTATAGGAGGTGTGTGCTACTACATCTATATAGACACCATTTATCCAGTTTTTTTGTCCAAGACCACTTTTCCTTCATTAAAGCGTAATTTAAATGGTGCACTAATTGTGAGGATACTGATACATAATGAAATGAAAGCAAGAGAGACTATCTCATGGAAACAATCACTCTCTGTCACTGGTGTGTGCGCTCGCCAGTCACGTGCCACTCACCGAAATCAGTAGGGTGGAGATGATCATCTGCTCCGTGGCTGTAGGTGTGTTCAGTGTCTTAGACACCTCACACCAATCATCACTGCCAGCTCGCGGAGCACAATCTACGGCTCATGCCAGCCTATCAAAAGAAATCGCTTCTGAACAGTGCTTCACAGGAGCATCATTCAGAAGATACTTTTTATTTGACTAAAATATTAATAGGTGGATCTAGACCTTTTTAAAAGGCCACTAATTTTTTTTTAACCCTTGATTCCTTAGAAAGCATGTCAGTGTGTGCACAGCCAATCAGAGCCGGTGTTGTATGGAGGGACTCTCCATGGTCATGTATTCTTTACTTGGTTCATTGGCTATACTTTAGTTTGTAACATTGTACGTAAGGCTTCAGGCTATCAGTTATAGGGAGTTATTTACTGCTGCAGTATCATCGATTATGATACTATTTATTCTATTCAGGGGTACTGGAATGTATCCTCCCTTTGATTGAAATGGTGGTTGCTGCACATTCCCCAGTTTTTCACCAGTATCATACACCTACAGAGGGTTTTAGTTATTTTTCTCATTTATATAAATCCTTTTACCATCTATCTTTATTAAAAGGTTAAGTTTTAATGCATCAAGAGGGCAGAACCTTTTTTGCTGGTTTATAGCTGTTGTCTTGGGTCTGAATAACCCTTTTCCCCCCCTCCATCTATATCTTTGTACATTAAAACCTTTACTTGGAGTTATCCATCTTCACTAATGGAGAGAGAATTCCTGGTTTTCAAAGGGGGTAGACAGAGGGGACCTAGTTAAGGTTGGAAAAGAGGGATTCTCTGTCCATTGGCAGAGAGAGATGGTGGCTGACCAGCCCTGGCTGCATGCTTCCCAGGGAAGCTTGGCAGCTGCCAGTCAAAGGATAAACAGTGAATCCTCTTATAGGTGGCACTAAATGTTTCACTTGTGCTTCTATGTTAGGAGCACAAATGAAGAAAAAAGTAGATGCATAGACTTGCATTGAATGGAAGGGTAATGTAACTATTACATCACAAGGGGCAGAGTTGTAATCTTGTTTGATCAGATCTCCTCTCTTGTGTTGGTAGGCAGGTAAAAAAAGCCACCTAGTCCTGTAAGTGGTAGTGTCCCTTTATAGGACCATTAAGAATTCAAAATGACCTACTTTTATGGAATTGCATGTGTTATTAAAATGTGAAGAGCTTTATTCTAAATACATGTAATGTACTCAAATATCTGGTATGCAGTTTCTACAGACCCTCCCACTCAGCATTTTAGTCTGGGTGCAATGTGCACATATATACACTGCTCAGGAGCCTGTCCACTCTTTCAACATGTGCACAGCTAGATCAGAGTATTTTCAGCACACAACTTTTACATATTTCCCTACAGAGTTCATGGATGTTCAGGAGACAATTTTTTAATCAAGGAGGGGATCCCATAGAAACGATCTTGGTTAGCAGGTTTCCCCTTTGAACATATGCTTTAAGCAGAACATGCAACTGTTATGTCCCTCAAAATAAAAAATGATGGAGCATACATATATATATATATATATATATATATATATATATATATATATACATATATATATATATATATATATATATATATATAGATGGATGGATGGAATCAGAAGCAGGTGGAGTGAAAGGGACAGTCTAGTCCCCAGACTCAACTTTGGTACAAGTTGAAGACTTCTGCTTGTATAGTGCACAGGCTTTTTTTCCCAGTGCGACTTGATGCAGGCATTCTGCATAAATCACATTTTTAATATTTGACTCAAGTCTTCCACAGTGATTACTAGGCATGTGTACTGCAGGTGTGGCAACATAGAACATTATATAGACACTGAGGATATAATGTGTTTAATTTAGTTACTTCCTATTCAGATTGAATACAATGCATTGTGTGGAATCTAAGTAACCTTGCCCTTGTACACATAGTATCTCTTAACAGTGCAACACATTGTATGAGGACATCCCTAGAGGGATCAGAAATTCCATTCATTTGAATGAAATTATTCTCAAAAAAGGAAATTATTTTTACTCAGCTAGTGTGGGCAGTCCTGGCTTCTTGCAAACTGCTGTAATTTCACAATTTTATCTAGCTGTAAGTATTTTAAATTTCAAGCAATGCAGAACGTAAAACATTTTAAAGTACTTTGAAAACACATTAATATGCAATAACATCTGGAAGATGCATTTTGGTCACCAGACAATGCCTTTAAGATCTTCACAGGTTGATAGGAATAAATTGGTAATAGTTCATGAAGTGATTGAGAGACATTACTCCTTATAGTATAAGTAAAAACAATGTGGGGAAATTATTTGTTTGGAAGATGCTTTCAATATTGCATTTTATCCCCATATATATTTCCCAAATCAGTATATTAGTTTGTTAATGGGAATATCTCCAATACTGCCTAGGAAACATAAGTATTTGAGCTACATGATATTTCATTAACATTCCTGAAGTAACCGCTAATACCGCATGAATATGTTCCTGGGTGTGGTTCAAAAGCCAACGCACATCACCCGCAGCCAGATATTAAAGTAATGGCTGGTGGTTTACAATGATTAATTGTATATCACTGGCAAACAGGGAAATCAGTGTGGTAATAACACACTCGGAGGTCTCCAGATCCCCAAAGCCTTTAGGGTGTAAGCTTCTTTTTGCTTAATTTATTCCAGTTTGTTGTATTAGCTGCTGTTTTTGTCCATTGTACAATCATTACTGAACTGAACCAGTAATAGAAAAGGACATATGCAGATGAATAACACCAGGTCTGTAAGCAATGTGGCGGTTTCCATATCTTTTTTCAGCAGAAAAGGGTTAAGAGGTCAGGTATTTTACCTAGCTGCATCCTTTTTGTAATGCTAGTTCCTTGCCAGTGGCAGGGAGATGGGAAGCCACAGGAAGCTAGTCACAGGGAGGGAGGGATGTGGGGACTGTGTATCTGGCTCAGCTCCTGATCTGCTGATTAAATCCTCAAGTATGCCAGGAATCCCAGCTCTGGAACAATGTACCTCCCAGCAGCAGGGAAAACCCACGTGGAAGGAGCCACAAAGGAGAACACAGGAGGGAGGACGACCTCTCTGTACTCACTATCACTCCCAAAACACACACAGTCCACTGCTGCCTTATTAACTCAGCCCTGCTTGTGCTACAGGTCACTGGCAGGATCACGCAGGGCGGCATTAATACATAGGGTTGTCCCCTTCCTGCAGGATAACCCGGTTTTGGGACCGCCCGTCACATGTGGGCAGGGCTTGTGCTAGTCAGAGCCCTGCCCTTTTCTTTTTTGTTAATGAAACTTACAGCAACATTGTATCCCTGCCCTACGAGTTCTAATCGCTACCACAGACCCAGCCTGACCTTTCACTCTCGGTGCCTGGAAGGCAGAGCGCAGTCACGGTGGGCACTGCTGGCACATTGACAGGGTGGCAAAGGCACAGCAGACCTGGACTAGACCCGTGCGTCTCGACTGAAGCATCGTGTTATTTCTGGGTCACTTGGGAATTACTGGAATTATTCTTTTTATATCGATCTCACTGAGCAGCAGTTTAAAGGATGATCTTTTCCAGTGTGCCCATGAGGGTACCCACCGGGAAACTGGTAGGCCATGGAGCTTTGAGTTAGGCTTGTCAGAGGAGGCTGGTCTGCGATGTGTGCTAGTAATTATTGACATGGGTGATGTCTGAACGGTAGCCAGTGATTGGGTGATGGTTGGGGGTCAGGCTGGGGGGTGACTTGATGATGACGCACTGATTGATGTGTGAAGGTTGGTGTTGGGTCAGCACGTTAACATCTAACCCTTTCCGGACCAGACTAGCATAGTGGATGGCATGGATTGGATTTTTGTTTTGTGTGAGCTTTTTATTTAAGAGTATTAGTTTACAGGAAATTACGTATTGGTGAGATTTGATGATATGATTTTTCTAAAGAGAAATATATATGCATTATGTAAAGCAACAAACTATGTGAGACCAGAATTACATGTATAATTTGTTTATGACTATATGTTTAGCAACTATTTGTGCACTCTCAGGACTACCATGGTAGCTGTAAAGTTTATATTTGTCATCTAAGCATAGGTTTTGTGAATTTATGGGAGGGAAAGTGTTAATAATATCCCAGTTTAGTTTGCTTAAACTGCCTTCTACGTTTTTTTGTGTGTGTTGTTTGGAAGATTGAGATTATACTATTTTTTAATTTTTATACAATGCATCATTTATCATTGTTTCTTTTGAGATACACTATTCTAGACTTACATGTTTATTTATTTATAAAATTCCTTATGCGGAAAACATTCTCTCATCTAAGATTAACCATTTGAGCACCACTGAAGTGTGTAATGCATTACATCAGAAAAGACAGATTTTTATATAAAATATAAATATAAATTGCAGCCCTAGATTTTGTCCATTTGAAATTTTCCTAACTAGTAAAGGAAGAGAGTATATTTAAAAGAAGAAAAACTACCACAACTAGAGGACATAGTCTTAAATTAGAGGGGCAACGATTTTAAAAGTAATATCAGGAAGTATTACTTTACTGAGAGGGTAGTGGATGTATGGAATAGCCTGCCAGCAGAAGTGGTAGAGGTAAACACAGTCAAGGATTTTAAACATGCGTGGGATAGACACAAGGCTGTCCTAGCTATAAGACCGGCAACGGGGGACTAATAAAAGTACTCAAAAAAAATTTGGGCAGACTAGATGGACCGAATGGTTCTTATCTGCCGACACATTCTATGTTTCTATTTTAGCTAGTGGATCCTTTGTAAATATCCAAAATGGTCACGTTGAAAGAGAAATGCCCATATGTTTTACTTAAGTTTGTACAAAGAATTCCACAATTCATGTTCACATGATAATTACATTCTAATTTTGTTACCCCAAATCACACGATAGGGCTGAGATAAAAAGGTCTGAAAAGAATTCTAAAGAGTACAAAATCATAACAGTTTAAGTGACAGTAGTAAAACAAACATACAATCCTCTAATTACATATTTGACAAAAACTAATAAAGAATGGGAACAACCACCCTGTTTTTTTTTTTTTGGTTGTGTTTTTCTTTTTATCTGAAATCTGTGGGGTTTTTTTTTTAGCAAAAATACTGACTATTTTATATTGCCACTTACGTAACATAACAATTAGCTGGGACAACCCATCCGTTTTTTTTTTCTTTTCTATATTTTGGATTATTTTTATTTTATTGTCCACTGACTTGGGCTCTGTTTATGACAGAGCCTTGGTCTTAAAACTGCACATTATACAATACTCAATAAAGCGAGAATTGCAGGTAATTGAGAAGGGAATTTCAATCTTAAAGCCAATGTTACTGAGTTGGAAAAATTCTCCCATTCAGCTGCATGGGATAATTTTTCCAACTCTGCTACATTGGCCTAAAGTTTTACATCTCCATCTCAATTCAATACAATTCTCTCTTTATTGAGTAGACCCTCATGTCCATACGACTATTGTTTACTTATGACATGGCTTTCTACACGCTTTTGGGAGCAAACAATCTTCTGAAAAGTTTAACGTTTTATGAATCAGAGCATTTTTATTGTGTCTAGTGCATGCTGTATATTGGCAAGGACAGGGTTTACCTACTACACCCCCACACATTTCATGAGGAAGTAATTGGCACATTCATTAAGTAGTTGTTATATATTATCGGAGCTTAATATAAGCATAATATGTGTTTTTCAACTGTAGTTCAGCTTTTGCTCTTGAGACCCCTTCCTTAGTGCTTTCAGGGTAGGGGGCTGGTTGAAGATTAATTAAATGGAGACTGGAATACAAGGAAAATTGTCGACAACCCTTTTTTAACCAATAAACATTGATGCATTTTTATCGTGTGAAAACTTTATCAACTTAATTGTTAACTAAAGGATCATTGGACGAAAAAATGCATATTAGATATCACAAAATATGGGAGTCCCCAGCATCATCTGTTCCCCTATAGAACGGGAGGTTAACATAATACAACTGGTCTGCCCCTCCAGTCTGGCAAAAAAAATCTTCTAAATGAAATTGTACATGCATGCTCATGAACTGAAAACATTTGTACCGATCCTCTTGCAAGAGAGCAAAAGCAAAGTGAGGGCTAGAGCAGGACCCTTTGCAAGAGATTGTGAAGGAATGCCTGCATGCATTTGTATGCAAAAAACCTTTTGCAATATACAGGTTAAATCCTAACAGATGAACCAAAGTTAGTTTGCCGAACCATAGTTATGTGTGCCTTTAATGCTGCTTTTTTATGTTGGTCCTTACTAATTACTCACTGTGATTTTTTTTTTTATATTGTTGAACTTTAAGCACAGTTCAAATTATTATAAAAATAGTTTTGTGGAGTAATAGAGATGTCAAATTTCACAAATGTGATTTTAGATCTAGTTACCTCTTCCAAGAAAAGCCATTCAAAACTTGTCTGAAAACTTGGCAAAAACAAAAGTCTTAACACCAAGATAACTTTGGTGATACATGATGTAAAGTAGCCAAGTTGTGAAATTATCAAATTCTCCTTAAGATTCTCTTGTTAATTCACACCTTAATGGATACTGCCGTGAGTGCATGAGTTGACTTGCCCACCTTTCTGACTCATTGACGTCTGTTTAAAACCCATGCAGAATGAGAGATGTAAAATATCTCTGTTTTGCATTTATTTTTTTGTGGCATGAGATAAAGAGATCTATGCAAAGCAATATGTAAGACTATAATGTTTTTTTTTTTTTTTAAATCTTATGGAATCTGAGATATATTAAAATAATAAATTACCATATTTGATCTGAAAACGGCTCTTCGTTTTATATTTGAGGTTGTCTTATAATCAGACCTCAAGTAACGCTCTGACTATAAAATTAAAGCTCTGGGCCCCCTCAGAGCTGCGGGGGATCTGGATCCACGAAGCAGGCAACTAGTGGATGTCTGTGTGAAGTGCACAGGTATCCTCCTATGCTGCCTGACACTTCTGCCGGGGCTTCTACGATGGAACACCGTGGTCATGCGACCTTTTGGCATTCCATCTCAGAAGTCCCAGTGGAAGTGTCGGGCAGCATTAGAGGATGTCTGTGCGCACCAAGCACCGTACAGACATACTCTGGCTTCCCCCACTAGACACAAAGTAAGTCTGTAGGTGCCTTACCTGTCCTAGGGTCCAGATTGGCAAGTTCAGGGGCACACTGGCAAATAAAAGGAAATAAAAAAGAAATGCAATGTCAATCAAAATTTTTTTTTAGATATTGGAAAAAAAAAAACAGTTTACATGTGAATTTACATTTACTAGTAAAACTTTTTTCCCATAGTGTATTCTTACATTTAGGCTACCTACATTTTCCTACATTAATATCCAACGTTTCGGGGGGCGTCTAATATTATAGCAAATACAGTAAAACAATTTATGGGGGCTAAACTTATCTGACAAGTGAACTGCATTTGAACTGAAACAAAATCATTAAGAAACTCAATGCCTAATTTTTACTGTTTATTCATTAAACTACAGTTTTACCATTTTGTGATAAAAGGTGCCAAAGAGAAAACAAATGTCCAAAATGTAACATAGCCATAGTTATTATTTATTAACATGTCAGTGCTCCAGCAGCCGTTTTTTAATACATATTTTTAAGGATAATCAGAGAGCATTGTGTCGGCCTCAAGAGAACCTGTTACTCTTTTGTATGCCAGAATGACACACACAGTCCACACCTAGCTTACATACTTGTGTCTTCCCTGTATTAGTCACCTTGCTGACCTTTATTCAATGATGAAGAAACCTGCCATGCATCGTGGCTCAATAATTTGTTAAATTAAAGACAAATGAAAAAAAAAAAAGCCTGATGATACAGATTCCTTTCTTCACTAATCCTCTGAATGCCACCTCTGTTGCTAATAGCGGCACAACATGAGAACTTTAGTTTACAATAGCTGGGGTGGTAGAGATCAGCCACAACTACCCCAGTCTACAATTCCTATGGTGTTCAGCCAGTAATGGCTGGCTATATATCATGGGAGCCACCACAACCCCAGTCTTTAACTATAAGTCCCATGAAGTTCAACTAACAATACGGCTTGCTGAATATTATCACCGATGCAGTCAACAAAAAATACGACTTTATTCATAAAAGAGAGAATTGCAGGGAACTGAGGTGGGAATTTCAAATGGAAGGCCAAAGTACCAGGTTAGAAATCTTTTCCCTTTCAGCTGAAGTTTGAAATTCCCATCTCAACACTCTACAATTATCTCTTTCATGAATAAAGCTCTTCATGTTTGTACTGTAGTGCCCCACCCTTCCCCCACCAACAGTTAATACTATTCCCATAATAATCAACTAGCAATGTTGTATGCTCACCTTCATGGGAGTTGCAGTCAGAAAAAGGTAATGTTGTGCAGTGTAGCTCTGTAATGCACAGAAAGCATTCTGAGTTTTTACAAAAAAGAGGGTTGGTAGAGGTTAGTAAAAAAGGGACATAAAGGCTTGGATGCAAAATAAGACACTTGGTGCGTATGCAGCAGTGGTGACTAACCTTTGCCATCCCAGATGCTGACCTAACATTTCTCATGATGTTCAACCAACCAAATCCTCAATGAAGCCCTAAACTTGCAAGGAACCTCCACCATGCTTCACTGTTGCCTGCAGACACTCATTCTTGTACCATTATCCAGTCCTTCAACAAACAAACTTCTTTCTCCTACAGCCACTATTTCAAATTTATACTAGTCAGTCCAGAGCATCTGCTGCCATTTTCCTGCATTCATGTTCTTTTCGGGCATAGTTGACTCACTTGGCCTTGTTTCCACATTGGATTTATGGCCGCAATTCTTCATTGAAGATCACATCTCACCAGATATCTCTGGACAATAGATCAGTGTATCAGGGTCCAACTGTTGTTATATGTGTATCTACTTATTCTGTTGTTTTAATGTAAAACGCCCTAATTTAGCAGCTTCACCGCCGTTTCATTTTCTAACAATCCAGGGAGAAGTGGAAGATGTTTAGTCCTTGTTTTGGTGGACCTAGTTGCTCAATAACCAGAGATACCCAGAGCAGCAACAAGGGCGTGGTGGCAGAGGCACTAGCCTCTGGTATACACAGTCAAGGGGGTGCAATGATGATAGTGTGTGACTCTAATATAAAGGGGGTTTATGCCACATTACCAGACTAATGTCCTGATTTCAGCTGAGCACTTGCTTTTATGTGTGAGTAACATTATAATCTAGGTTGAAAAAAGACCTAAGTCTATCAAGTTCACCCCATCTATCATTAATTCATGCTTTAGATCCAAATGAAGGCCGTCATGCGTCTTTAAGATTATGGATGTAAACATACATATTCCATTATAAATATGTAATATTGCATGTGTAAGCTGTTAGGGAGAAATACATTTGTGGAATGGGATGGGTGCCTTAGAAAGCAATTTGTGGAAGGTAATAATATGTCTACATGTGTTGCCCCAAATGTTATTTTCTGAAATACACTGGGAGGACAGTACAGGGGTGATATTTGGATATTCACATCCCAAACATCTGCAAAGTTAGACATCACTTGTTGGTGACTCTTTTAGAACTACCAAAAGAATAAATCATAACCAAATTGTGTTTTAAAGTGCAAGTGCTGTCTCCTGATTATCACCCTAGTATGCAAATTAACTATTTCTATGGGAAATCGTGAACTTGCATATTGAGCAAAAAAGTGATATCATAAACTGGAGGTAATAGACAAAATATGGATGACTAGGTCCTTTTATAAATGTATTCTTTCATAAATGTATAGCAAATATATCCATTAGATATTCCTACCTAAATGTACCTGAAACTTGCCAGTCAAGGTTAAAAGATATTATCATTAATACCTTGGAGGTAAGACGTTACAGGGGGATATGATAGAAACATTTAAATACATAATGGGAATCAACACTGTAAAAAGGAGGAGAGTATATTTAAAAGAAGAAAAACTACCACAACTAGAGGACATAGTCTTAAATTAGGGGGGCAAAGATGTAATTTCAGGAAGTATTACTTTACTGAGAGGGTAGTGGATGCATGGACCAGCCTTCCAGTATAAGTGGTAGAGGGTAATACAGTGAAGAAGTTTAAGCATGCATGGGGTAGGCATAAGACTATCCTAAATATAAGAAATGGCCAGGGACTAATAAAAGTATTTTGAAAATTAGGCAGAAGAGATGATCCGATTGGTTCTTATCTGCTGACACATTCTTTGTTTCTATCTTAAATCGTGCTTGCTTGTCTTCTTAATTGTGGTAAGCACACAGGTGCACACTTCCACAACACATGATTTTATTTTTTAAGTGCATCACTTTGCACAGACATTAATGAAATATTATTTTTATGCTTTCAGTATACAGAGAGAAGTGATAACCTTTCAATTAGAATAACATTCCACATGAACATTTGTTAGCTATTTGACTTGTACAGTGTATACATAGAATATTATTCTCTTTAAAGTGATACCTTGACATTTCTGTATGACAGGTACCCTTTAAGTATTGTGGTTACTTCTTCTAAACAGCTGTCAAATTGTATTAAATGTGTTTGCAGCATTCTTAAATAATTTCTCCAAGAATTAGAAAATCTCATCTACCCATCCCTTCAATTATTTTGTTATTGTGCTGAGTGTTAAAGCGACACTTCACACAGTAAACTAAGTTTCATGCGTTAAGTAGTGTTTAACCTGTAGATTGTACATCTTTTTGCATTCAAATGCATGAGAAATTCTTTAAGACTATCTTTCACAGTTTCTGCTCTACCCTTGCCCTCAGATGTTGTCTACTACTGAACTGTTAGGATTAGAGCAGGAAACTTGTGAGCATGTGCAGAGATCAGCTCATTCAAACTGTTAAAGGGACACTACCGCTTACTTAAAATGTAACTAGATAACCTGGTCATTTAAAACAAACACATATATAACATGCCACATTTTTGCTATATATGACTGAATTAATTGCATATATATGAAAAAAAATATTTGGTGTTTATCTCCAGTGTCCAATATTCCCCACGTCTCACTTTACAACTGTTGTCAAAGCCTACATGATGATGTTATAAGATACTCCCCTGCTCTCTTACTGGCTCCTGTGTATCATAGTGGGCATGACTAGGTGGCTTTATACAACTTTTTTTTTTACCTGCCTTCCAACACAAAGAGAGGAGATTGATCTGATCAAACAGGATCATAACCCCGCCCCTTGTGATGTAATAGTTACATCACCCTCCCATTCAATGCAATCCTATGATCAGAATTCTGACTTATAGTTTTGGGACATTCTGTGTCCCCAGCCCCAAAGTGAGACATTTGTGCTGTAAAGTCTCTGAGGGGTGGCACCCACAAACACTATTTCACAAAATGGCGTCGCCCAGTCACACTTGTTTAGTTACATATTTTATTTAATACAGTCACATAAGAAAAACAAAGGACATATCTGAAATCAACAATACAAAAAAAAAAAGTAAAACCTTTTAATTTTTTTGGTGTGTCCCTTTAACTTGTTTTAGTGTTTTAAGTGGGGGATCAGGGAACTCAGATCTTAATATGGGAAGCTAAATGTTGAGAGGCATCAAGTTTTCTCTAATGTGTATGGATTATCATAATGCAGCTTTCTTTTAATGAATCAAAGTATTATTCTTACTATCAAAACTGATCTGTATATTAGTTGCCTATATTTATCATGTAAAGGACCATGATAACTTTCGGTGACTGATTTTATTTGTAGTGGCTAAGTCAGTCAAGTGAACATGAATCATTTTTGCACATAAAACTGCCTATCTGTCATGTTAACATTCTGAAAACTCTTCAGCAGACTAAGATTCTTATACTACTCCATTTCCAGCTTCCCTGAAGTTTAAAAACAAAAAAACAACAACACACATTTCCTGATCTCTGCTCCAGATATAAACATTTGCAACCAATCAGGAAGAGGTCAGGCATATGTTAGTAAATGAAAGGTAGGTCAAGTACATGAGCAGGTTATCAAAATATCTTACAAACCATCTAACTACACACCATTTATTTCCCCCAATTGCTCCTGACAGTGCCCAGAATAAACAGAAAATTACGGATTTGTATGTTGGCGATTTTTGGTGTAAACTTGTGCTCAACCATGATGCTGGCATATAAAGAAGAAGTACGAAAAAGGCTGATATAATTAAACTAAGGAAATAAAAACCTGGGTTTACAATAATCATGTAAGATGATACCACAATATTGGCATCAAGAAACATACTATAGGGTGTGAGCCAAAGTTTCTCAGGGTAGCCTAAACAGGGAAGATCAAGTTACATACTTACATAGTAGTTAAGGTTGAAACAAATACATGTGCCCATCAAGTTCAACCCTTTTCCTTGTTTGTTAATCCAAAAGATGGCAAAACCCCCCCTTATTTACTTATCTAAAGTATTTGCTATAACCACCTCTTCAGGCAGTGAATTCCATAGCTTTTATTGTCCTTATCGTAAAAAAAATCCCTTTTGCTGTCGTAGACGAAATCTCCTTTCTTCAAGTCTTAGCGGGTGACCTCTCGCCCTGTGTACTGTTCTATTAATGAACAGGTCTTTAGGGAACGGTTTGTATGGGTCCTGTTGACCAAAGAAACTTTGTACCTGTGGGAATTCCTGTGTTCCACAATAATATTTACCGGTTGCCTATGAAGCAGGACAGATGCTAGCTTGAGTCTGCATCACTTTGTAGTTTCTGTAAGAGGAAGTGCTCAGGAATGTAACCAGATCTTTTTACTTACGTTTTACAACACGTAAACCGGCTGATGTGAAAGCTTTTTCCTTTTCTTTTGCTGGATCGAGTTTGACGCCATCATGTCTAGGACTTGCCAAAAATACCAACCATGCTGACAGATTTTGACCTTTTATTGATCATTTGTGCTTAAGCAACCCTCCTTCTGCCTTGTACCATGGAGGCAGCTGTGTTAGTCCTGTCCAGCTCTCCCACTAGAGACTGATTTCTTAGAAGCTATGAACTTCTAATGCAGGTGTGTGGCACAGGTTTTTTAGTAATAAAACAAAAGGCAATATGGTTATTAATAGTTACAACAACTACGAAATGGATATAAATGTGACTTCTCAGCAGACAGACAGACTGCATCTTCTTATTCTGCTTTGTGCTCCCATCACGTCAGAGCGCCAGGGGTTACTTGATGCCCGACGCACAAATGTGCTGTGATAATATAGAAGCACAAGTGAAATTGTAGTTGTTCCTATTGTGAGGATAAATTGGTGTGTACTTTTGATAGTACACACCAGTTTATCCTCTTACCGACAGCTGCCATGCTTCATTTCTGCATGGGATTAGCAGGGTGGACCTAGTTAATGTTAAAACCCAGGGTCTCTCTTGCACTAGCAGCGAGAGACCCTCGCATTAAGCAGTCAGAGCGGGACGAGCCCCCACTCTGATTGGCTGTGTGCATGCTGATAGCGGGAACTGCTGTGTCTCGCATGTGAGACACAGCAGTTAGTAAACCCGCGTGTATCGATTAAGATACACGTCGGGTTTACGTAAAAGTCCTGGGACATGTTTTGTTTAACCCTTGCTTCCTTCAAGGAAGGAAGGTTAAACAAAGTGCAATGTCCCTTTAAGAGAACATTCTCACTGCATGTTAAAGGACTGTAGCAAAAAAATTTACTTTTGTTTTAGTGAAATCAAGCTTAGATATGTTGCTTACAGTCTTCAGATGTCAGATGGGTCAGATCTACTTTCAGCTGACCCAAGGTGAATCAAGATCTGACCCAAAGATTGTAAACAACATGTCCACTGCCGTAGATAGTTTAATATGTTGTTAAGTGTTGTTAAGTGCATAGCAAGTGCATAGCAAGACCACTTAATATTATCTCACATATATATTCTTATTATAGCCAAATTTACCACCCTAACTCCTCCCACAGTTCTTACACTACATAGACAGTAATATACCCAAACGTGTGGATTGTTCCCGATTGGTGTGCTATTACTTTGTGGAACGTTTCGCCGAATGGTTCACGAAATATCGTAGGTTTTGTGGCGAAATTGGTCCCATAGGAATGAATGGCGGAATGGTGGGAGCTGACAAAAGCTAGAGTGTGAGCTGAAAAATCAGGACATGATTTCTAAACTGCCACCACTCCCTCATTTTCAAGCCCACCTATACAAATCTTATATCAAAACGTTCAGCTATCCCTGCTGCCACTAAACATGTCCACGGCTAAGCCATAGTCCTGATAGTTTTCACAATATGACCATTTGTTTGCAAGATGGCAACCGCACTCCAACCTTTCCAGAGTTACTCCAGCCAATCCAACCACACAACAGTTACTCAAGCCACTCCACCCAGTTACTCCGCCCACTCCAGTTGTAGACTTCTGGTGGAGGCAAGAACACTTCACACAATTTCCCCAGAAATTGTAGCTTTTCTAGTTTTATTTGTATAAAAGTATGTATTTAAAACATATGCACTTGAGGCAATGTTTCAATTTAACATAAATTACATTTGTGACCGTTGTAAATGCATCAACTTTTTATGTCATACCAATGAGCCATAAATGCATCAACTTTGGATTTCATGCCAATGAGCAGTAAGTGCCTCATCTTTACATATCATGCCAATGACCATACTATTGGAAGGAAGTATGGTCCTGTTGCAGACTAAGTTTAAATGCTGTTAGTTAACCAAAGATCCCAGTAATGCATATTGCATAACTTCCTTCAGCTACAAGATAACTCCAAAGGAACGTTATAAGTTCACATAGAAAATTCAAATCAATCAGTGTGGTATGTTAAAAATCCACTCTAATCTATTGTTTTTTTTACGCACAAAGTGAAGCACGCTGTTTTAAGCATGCTCAGTCTTACTGCATACTCAAATAAGCACCATTTTAAGCATGAAAATAAAAAACAGCATGCACCACCCACTATCTTAGTTGTGAAGATTCTGAGCATACAGCTGTACGCTCAATATTGAGCATTCTCAGCAGTCCACCTATTTAAAATAATGGGGGAAGCGTTGGACATGCTTGATTGTAATGTAACACACATGCACATTTAATATTTACCAGCTGAAAAAAAGTGTGCAATGATAATCCCATAACTGTATGTTGCATGCTATTAAATGTTATGTTGGGGGATCTTTAAAGGTGCTGCCCAGAGATTAACTCTGAATTTAGATTGTTCTATGAATGTTAAATTTTTTCATAAAAAAAATAGGATGAGTAATATTAGCTAAAAAAAAAGCATATTATTATCTTATTTTTCCCCAGATGGGCATTTCAGATGCTGTAGAGTAAATATCTGTGATGCTCATGGCTGGCTCGGTATCCTTAGAGTTATAGTCCTCAGAGTCTGAAGGTCCATAGGATGCCTGGAACCTATTTGAAGATAAATCCATATATTTAATATTAAAGGTCTATGTGTGTTTTGGTGTATGATCAGTGTAATTCAGTGGTGGAAGATGCTTTAATAAAGTCCTCTTCTCTTTTCCCTCAGCAGACCTATGTTTCCTCAGCACAGCACATGGCTCCTCCCAGCCCCAGCAACAGCAGTGGTGGGGGCGAAGGAGGTGGAGGAGGAGGTGGAGAACAGTTAAGCAAAACGAACCTGTACATCAGAGGTCTTCATCCCAGCACTACAGACCAAGACTTGGTGAAACTCTGTCAGCCGTAAGGAGCATTCATTTTCATTTTTTTTGTGGGGGTGGAAGTAGAAAATCAGGGTATGTAGCCAAAAGCAGCATTGTCCAAATATCAAGGAAAGGGACTGCCAAGGATTTCCTCAGTATCATTATGCAGCATTACTGAGAACTTGATTGAGGACTTTCATTACAATGTTTACAGGTACCTTCAACAAACAGTGCTGTCATTGCAATATACAATATAGTAAACATTAAATTACCTGATGCTCATTCATATTTAATCCAACTGATAGATATGCACAAACTAAGGAATGCAGTTCATATATTTACACACTAAGTTATTATATATATATTTAAATAAATATTACAGTGATGTAAGTTCTATGTCCCAGACAAGTTGATAACTTGCTTTATTATTCTTAATGCTAGGTTATCTTCTCTAATTTTTTTTATAAAATATATATTGGAAATATCTCACATTTATATCCATAAAGATTCCTATCCGTAACGTATTATGAACAAAGAAAAGAGTAGTATTTCTCTCTGTTTATGGTATTTTGCCTCTTTTAACCTGCACCTTTATAAGTTTCGATCTAGGTTCTGTCTCTCTCTTCATGAACTTGTGACTGTCTCCACACTTTCCAAACCATCTGACGATAGCTTTTAAGTTGCCTGGTGTTTGGCTAGGTATAGTAATACCAAAAATACAAAAAGTATGTCAGGAGGTCTTTATGAAAAAATACACATTTGTTCAGGGAGAGATTGTGCTCACACAGTATTTACAAGTAGTGTTATTTTCCCACAACATTTCCTGTCTCTGTGACATCTCCCTGAGTAATTCTCTGTTGCTTTATTTCAAAGGAAGTGTATTTAAGGCCGCCACATACCTACCATCTCTTTGTGTTCTATATTGCGGAAATCATTTCTGGGAATCAAAGATTTTTTTTCCTTGCCTTATCTTAGTGACTCTCTTGAGTACAAACAAAGCAAACAAGTGTGCCACTCAGATCGAACAACTATACAATTAAATATAACTACGCACACCAACAGGCGCCGCCTTCCTGGCCACTCCTCGCGTGCTTGGAGATAATAGGATTTGTTTCGGTTGTGTAGAGGAAGAAACAGAAATAGACAATAGTGTAATATGTTTAAAACACTCTGCTGATTAATAAAACACATGTGTGATCCACTCACAAACATAAATAGAAAGTTGCCTCAGTGTGCCAATAATGCAGACCAATCTTCAAAAGACTCCAGGAAATAAACTTTTACTCAACGTATTTGTTTTCCACCATGCATTTTATATGGGCTGAAGTGAATTTCAGTGTCTGTATTAATGCATTCCATACCCTGGGAGCTTTGTGTTTAGACAGTCCCTTTGCACATTTTCATAATGGCCACTCGTAGAATGATGTTGTAGCTCCATACATGACATTTACATACAAAACACACACAAAAAATATTTATTGGATTCATGGATTGGAGAAGTAAATAAATATATGGACTTGTATGTATAGTGAAAAAATAATAGAAAAAAAATTAGGGATTACAAATAAAAACTCTCTCGAGTCTCAGTTCAGTTGCTTATTTTATGCATCTGTTTGTATTACTGCTTTGTGATTTGGCCTGGTATTCAAACCAATTTTCTGATTACCAATCACAGGAACAAACCATCACCAAAGTAGAATAAAATCCCCACTGTCTATTATAATTCAGATTATATTTTGTTGCTGTCCAGAATTTGTGATCTAAACACTGCTAATCTTTAATTATATCTAACAAAAAGCCATTAAATGAAGGTCTGCTAGTTAGAGGAGGACCAGCTTAGCAGAAATCCGAGCAGACTGAGGCCTATATATTAAGGTAAATGGCTTGAGCAAATATTAGGCTATCATGAACATGACTGGAAGCCAGGCATGTAGAGTGGTGTGGGATTTCATAACACATAGAACATTGGCAGACTAGAGGAACCCAGTGAACCTGCCCTGCTCTTAAAATATAACTTTTCACAGGAGGATGAATAAAACCAGAACTACAACAAACAAGTATTCAGTCTGACTTTTTACTGTTATGTACAGTATTTATGTGTCAGCACAGATAAAGTAATGTTTTGGTGGATAATGTCATATACAAGACATTTCTTAAAACACAAATATTGAGAACTTGTCCATGTAACACATTTCCTATTTAGACTTCGTTCATAACTGATTTAGGTTTATTTGGACGTTCGATATTGATTTCCAAGGCTGCCATGTTACATAGGTCCTTTGGCGTTGCTGTATGTTGTGCAGTGCCTGTGATCTGAACACCCCTCCAGCTGGGAAGGTGATGATCATCTCCACCTACTCATTTACTGTGCCTGGAATCATTTCCGGCCTCACTCATCAATGACGGGGAGGCACACTAGTTATCTTGTCGTGGCTCATGTGCTGCTCCAGATTGTACATCTCTTTAGTGATCCTGCCCTTTCTTCTGGCTGAGAATTATAAAATGACTACTGAGTTATGTAGCCATGGTTCATAACAAAAATGCCCTGTTTTTTGTTCTAAAACTTATAGCTCAACAATGAACCTCTATGTAGGGAGCTGTATACAATATGCCTTGACAGCAGGTCATCTTTTGTGTCTGTCCTCACTTCATTCTTCCATAAACAGAGAGTCCAGATATTAAACATTTTCAAGAACCTTTGGTGCCATAGAAGGAGGGGAGCTCATCAGGATCTATGGAGTGAATATGTGTAACGTACTCACATTATCATCTGCATGCACACAAGAAACGCACATAATGCCCCACTACAACAGCTGAACAGTCAGAATTTTCCAAAGGGTAGTTTGCATGCGCAGTTATGCAGGGAAACTGGCGAACGTCGTGTGGGACCCAAAAATTGGTCCCCATTACGCTGGGTAGGTTCCTGCAGTGGGTTCCTGCAGTGTGATCGTACTGCAGGTTGGCTCTAAACTCTGTATTGTAAAACATTACTGTATTTCTAGTAGAAAGCCACTTTCACCTGATCGGCATCTCTTCCCTGATAGAGATCCCAACACCCCAATAGACTTCTGAAGAAAGGGAAATATGATACTTTGCTAAACTCATATATGTGTGCACATTAAGCATAAAAATACAAAATATAAATGCTTAAAATACAGGTATGCAAATTTTATTAATTATTTAACGTTAATATTTATCAATAAAAATATGGTAATTTTCAAGTCAGAATAGTCCTTTAAAAATTAAAGTGTTAAAAAAATAAAATAAATAATGTGAGTATAAAAGGATAGTACAGTCTGAAAGAGTCAAAATGTTGTTCCTAAAGAAACGATCAGGTTCATATATGGGGCGATATTTTTCTTTACTTTTTAATTTTTTTTCTTACTCTTTTAACATTTTGTCTCCATTGTAGCTATATTATTTGTCTGCCATGCGGAAGTTACACTAGTGAGAAATATCTGACTATACCTCTTGCTGTACTCTGTATATGAAAAGGATATTGACTCATATATGGTAATCATTTTCAATACACCTAAATGATTAATTATATAATAGGCACATTTTAGTTCTTGTTGAGTTGATACTTATCTTCTTGTAGAATTATCTTCAAAGGGTATAAAATGTGGTAAAATTACAATTCACCATCTGCATGAAAGTGTTCCACTACTATTCCCAACACTGTGCCAACATTAAATTCCCTGCATTAGAATTTTGTTTTATTTGTTAAATATCAAGTTCTTCATGGAAAGTTATCCCCTGATTTCTGTTCGTAGAGTTCCATGGCACTAGGCAAGTTACTCATAGGTGGGGAAGAGTGCACCAACCTGGTTGATTATTCAACAGGACATGAACAGTCCAAACCACTGAGGAAAAAACTGCCTCTGTGCATCCTTTATAGCTCCTAATAGAAAGATTTTTAAAAATACCCGTTATAAAATAACACCGTTCCTTTAACAGCCAAGTAATTTCTGCTTTCATAAAGGAACATGATGTCATGTTCCCTCACCCAGCTGTGATGACATACCGGGACGATCAAGAGACAAAGCTCACATTGAGGCTGCTGAATGATGTCATCTGGATTTTTGGGCAAGGAAGCATTTTGTTTTATTAGTAGTTAGACTTGTTTTAATGATCAAAACAATAATAATAATAATAATAATATGTTTCTATTTGGAATATTTTGTAGGAAAGTTTTAAATATGCGCAATCTTATAAGGTGCATTCTTTTTTTTATTTTTTTTTGCCATGTTCTCTGCTCATTTATTGAAAGAGTCATAAACTAAAAGCTATGTCAGTACTTTCAGAAATGGCTATGTTAGTGTTCAAATAAATGTCTGTTAGTAGTCACCAGCTGGGTGTGAGCAAAGGGGAGAAGCTGAAAGAGGCCAGGGATTGAAATAAATACATTACTAAATATACATATATATAAAAAATAAAACAGAAATCAATGAGGGAGGAGGAGAGGGGAAAGGGGAGTGTACTACTGACTTATAACCTCATTTCACCCCAGCCAAAGAATGCGCTGAACATCCCCTGAGCCCCAAGGAGATCTGCACATGTCGCCCACAGACTAGGGGAATGTTGTTTGGATGAAGCAAGATGTTTGTAGGGAGTGCAGGCCAGATGGGAGTATGTTCCATGCCAGAGCTCCGTTAGTGAGAACTAGTGTAGGAAAACTGAGCTCTAGGAAACGTTGGGCATTTCCCCTGTGCACAGTATGCTTTATGATCACTACTCTTGTGTGGTGCCAACTATTCCAGCAAGAACTGACTTGCAGCAAATCCAAGGTCTAGAATTTCTGAAATGTTATGTTTTTCCTGAAAAACAATATTTTAGTTTCTTTTTTTTCTTTTTACATTTTTGGATCCATGATGGAAAGCTGTAGCCAGTGTGTTTAAATTATTACATTTTTTTTTTTTTTTTTTTATGGTGATCCCAGTAAATATGTCTCTTGTCGTCCAGACCGCAAAGACTTTAGTTCACTATACATGTTTTGTTGACCCTGTTTTTCCAGCTGTGATTTCCAGGGCGCTGTGTTTGCATCGCATTCAATTTCTTTCTGGACCCGCCACATAAAGAGTTAATTCTGCATTGCGATCCAAGTAAGGATGGTTTGATTATGGCCTCAGGAAAGTAAACTGGAGCTAATGCTAGAAAGCTGCTCGTGTCCCACTATACAGCCAGTGATCCATTAGCAAGACTGGGAGTGCAGCTTCCCAGAGCAGTAAAGAGTTTCTCTTGTAACAGAATCTGCCCAGCTCAGTTATTTCCTGTCTGCTGTCAGTAAATGGTTGGGAGGAGGTGGGGGGATGGGACATGGAGGAAGGGGAAGGGTACAATTTAATCCTTTCGTAACTGGAGAGAAACACTAAGCACAGTGTACTGATTCCAGGACTGCTGGGATCTCTTGTAATGAAAAGGGTTAAAGCTAAACCTTAAAGCTGCCCAAAATGCTCTTATCTGTTGTGCTGGGGAACACTAGAGACAGGAGAAATAGGAAAGCATGAGATGGGTGGAAAGCAATGTTGTCAGCTCAGGCTATTCTTAGAAATATGGGTAACTGTAGAGGAAGGAAAAGGAAAATAGAAGACAGCATTCCATCCATCTATACTGGGTTAATCATAATGTTTGTCAGGCGGATAATGTGTCTGGTTATAGGTGTGTATGTTGCATATTTAAATGCTCACATGCAGAAAATAGATTCAAGAAGCAATAAAATACTACAGCCAAATTCACCATGACATGCGAGACGCACCCTTAGAAGTCATTTCATAAGACATAACATATAGGCATCTAGTAGGATAATGAATTCATTAGCATAAGTGATTCACTGATGGCTGATGGAGGTAACATATGTATAGATAAGGAGTACGAGGGATAACCAGTTGATAGATATGTAGTGTCATTCACTTTGCATCCTTCCTCTCCTCCCATTTTACATATGTCAAGCTTTCATGCAAGACTTAACAAATGTGGCACAGGTCCCTATCCTGTCCTGTATTTGGTCTTCCCTATACCTCTGGGATTGCACAGGTGTCATCATTCCTTTCTTGTAATAATTGGAGAGAATGGGAAAAGGAGTATTCTTCCTAGCATTCTAGCACTAGCATACTTGTATGTTTGTAATTGCATGCCTTAAAGGGACAGTCTAGCCCCCAAACTCACTTTGGTGCAAGTTGAAGACTAGTGCTTGTATAGTGCACAGGCTTTTTGTCCAGTGTGATTTAATGCATTCTGCATAAATCACATTTTTAATATTTGACTCAAGCCATCCCCCAGTGATTACTCCGCATGTATATTACAAGTGCGGTAGCACTGATTATACAGATGCTGAGGATATAAAGTTCTGTTACATTTAGTCGCTTTTTGTGCTGCTAGAATAGAATACATTATGTGGACAGTGATAAACTTGCTCTTGTATGCAGTAGGATCTATTAACAGTGCAACACATTCATTTAATTCATTTGAATGGAATTATTCTGATTGGTTCCTGCAGCAAACAAAAATGAATTTTACTTTTATTCAGCTAGTGTGGGCAGTACTGGCATCTTGCAAAGTGCTGTAATTTCACGATTTCATCAAGCTGTAAGTATTTGATATTTTCAGAAATGCAAGTAATGCATGTAAAACGTGCATTTTAAAGTACTTTGAAAGCACATTCCATTAATATTTGGAAGATGCATTTTGGGCACCAGACAGTCTTCACTGTCACAAATGCTTCAGATGATATTTTGTTGCCATCCAGATATTTGTGAAGTAAAAACCTCTAATCTTTAATTGTAAGACTGGTTGAAGGACAGAGTGGGTGATCTCAGACCCAGTGACATTTACAGTGTTTCCAAAGTGACAGAATTAGTAACGAAGAATGAATATTTAGTGAATGTGAAGGTTTTATGTTATTTTATTACAGGATTTCGATATTGGTTCTTCATTAAAATATGTCAGTGTACAATTGATCACTGGGCGGGAGATTTATTCCTTTGGGTCTAAAACAAATCCCTCTTCCCAATAAATATAAAAATATTGCAGAAAATATAGTGTTTTTTTGGAGGGCGACTAGGGCAAGAACATTTTAAAGGTTCAAATGAGTCACAACATTGGAATTCGCAGAGCATGGCAGGGAAATGTGCCTTAGACAATTTATTTTAATTGGTACTGCTAAATCCCAATTTTCTTTTCCTATATCTAGCTGGTATCCTTTTATCAGGGGAGATGATTGTCAGCTGAGTTAGCATCCGGTCTGTGATCTGGAATTATGCTCATAATGTTTAAACTTGCTTTTACGAACACAGAATAAAATGGAATTCATATGGAATGTGTTCAAGAAAGTCAGGGAGATAAGTATTGGCAACTCCACCACATACAGAACTTCATTCCAAGACTATAGCAATACCAAACAAAGATAAGCATACAGTTTTACTGTATTTAAAGGGAAATTACATTTTAAATGAGGAATATGTGTTTTTTTTGTTTTTTTTAATCACTTAAAGTTACAACGATTATCCTCGTTTAACAAGACATGGGGAGACAAGACGAAGTGGCTAAAAGAAAAAAAAAAAAGTGTTTGAACGTGATCTTAGTGAGTTAATTTCGTTACAATAAAATTTTTGTATATAGTTAAATGAGGAATATGTGTTGACTAGATTGAGTTTATCAGAAGTGTTGGCAGCCAACTTCCCCGGTATAGTGAAAATCTAGGCATATTTTGAAATCCTTGTAAGACCTTAAGCTTGTGTAATACAAAATAAAGCCCTTTTTCCCACAATGTCCTTACACATTCTCAGCTTGTAATAATGGCCTTGAAAAATGTAGACAAAACAAGCTATGTGACTACTTTTAATGCCTTCTAGCAGCCATATGACCTTGATTGAACTACCTGAAACTCAAATATGGTTGATTTCTGTGCTTACTATCAAGGGCCTTAAATAGCCTCTTGCCATGAAATGGATTGAGTCCTTATTAGCTTCATAAAGCTGCAGTACACTGACATTTCTCTCTTAGCAAACCGCCAAGTCTAATCCTTCATCTCAATTGAACTCTAAATTGTTTATTCTGGTCTAGTAAAAAATGATTTTACTATACCAGTTTGTCCTTGTCTGTATATGTTTCTGTATGTATTATATTATCATATCAGAATTGTTTGTAAGTGATTACATACTTTTATTTATTACAAGTATGTTGTGTTGTCTATGAGTGAACACTACAACATATTTGGCTCTGTGAATTGTATATAATATGGTTGGACCATGCCTAGTAATTTTTTCCCATCTCTCCCAATAACAAAACCCTTTTTACTGGATGAATTCCATAGTATTTGGTAACAAATAGTGTTTTCCCTATATCAATCACATCCTTATCTCTGGCCGGTGGGTTGGGGCCATCAAAATGCATTAACCATATAAACCAAATCTGATCAATGTCTGAAAGAAATCCTAAAAAACACAGAGAACTTTTTTTCCCCTGGATCATCACATCTCTGATATTCTGCAACTCTTCAGCTGTGTTGAGTGTGGCAAAGCTTTTCATCATTCTCTCATTTTATTCTGTATACATAGTGTTACCTTTCTTCAGTTTCCATTCTGCTGAACTCCATTGTGCAGAATGCTGTGACATTAGTGAATGATACATTTCATACAGTATGTTAGCCGGGTCAGCTCTCACTGTTTCACCCCAGGTAATTGGGTCACTTGCCTTGATATTATATGGTATATGTGTTGGCCAGGTTGCTACAAATCAAACCTAAATGAGTTCACTGTGTTCTCTAGTCTGTGCTGCCAGGATGTCACTTCAAACTCTTTTCTCTCTGGTTGATTAGCCTGCTGTTTAGTCACACGTACATGCTTTGATTTGGCCGAGTGCTACATGTAGTTAATTCAGCTTGGCAAAATGGCGCAACAGACATTGACATTTTTGTGTCTGAAACCCTGCAACTATTTGTTTGTCTATTTTTAGATGCCAAATTAATAAGCTTCATACATAAAAGAGAAAATCCCCAGAGATACGGAGAAAATAAATGCTGTTTTTGCAAAAGCAACTAAACAAACATCTTAATCATTGAAACCAGCCATCTCCAACCTGGCAGCAGGGCATGATTAATCCAGGCAGTGTCTACATGCATGTTCAATACACACTTTATTTTACATTTCTGTCAGGGACTCACAAATAGTGGGGGGATAAGTACGGGGAAAGGAAGGAACAGAAACATTTAAGTCTTTGATGAAAATTGGAAGGGTGGCCTGATCTCAGAAAGGTTGAATGTTTTTTAGGGGATCCAACACACTGCAGCCTTTATGTGTATTTTTTCATATAAGTGGCTTTCCAATAGAAGCAGTATAAGCTGCTGCTAAGGGCCATTTCTGATCAGTAGAGTGAGTTTTTTGTATAAAATGTAATATGTTGCTCATGTTACAAGTATTGTAATGTTGGTATTATTGTGGCTGTGGGGAAGTAGTTTACGAACCTCGATGATAATGACATGGCCGTGGAATGATGACCCCGTCTAGGTTCTCGATCTCTAACAGTGATGTAATGATGCAATTCTTGAGATCAGCCCTTTTTCCTATACCAATTTGGACAAGGCAGCCGTTTAATTGAGGGTGTTAAACTGTATTGTATAACTTATCTTCATGATGAAATCTAGTGCTTTTAGCAGAGCATTCTTTTGTAGTTTGTTGATTTTGGGAAGTAATAACACTGTGTAGATTGATATAGATCTAGCATTGTTTAGTACTTGTAAAGATAGAAATGCTGCCAGATTGCTTACCTGTCTGCTTGCTTTAATGGAAGAGAGATGCACCGTAGTGCATGATGTTGTAGGTCAAACACAACCCCTTTCAAGCCATGTTCCTCAGACCTTGGTGTTCTGACAATATTTCTGGGAATGCGGTTTTTATCTTTGAGTGAAAGGTGTATGTGTGCACAGATTCTGAGATGCTGACAATTACGCAGCTCACTCAGTGGTAAGAACTGCATTCCCCGACATTGGGGGTTATGTATAACCACAGCGCACACACAGCACCAAATAGTAGCACTAGCTGCGTGTTCCCAAGAATAAAGCAGTCTGCGCCACTTCCGGTGGAAATCGACTTCTTGGTTGTGCTGGCGCCTACTTCGCTGGCACAGCCAATGTATAATTTTTTTTTTTTTTTTTAAAGCGTCTGATTAGTGACGGACGACCTCTGCCAAACACTGTTTTCACACTGTTCCGGATGTTTGTATAATTATAAATAACATTCTATTCCTTTTGATAATAGGGTGCCTTTTAAAATCAGAAATTTCTAGTATACTTATAAGCACATTTGTAAAATACACCGATTATGTATATGTGTTATTTAGCAGTAGCTATTACTGTCCTTATTGTTGCTCTCCAAATTTCAACACCTGTAAATATGTGTCTTCCAGGTATGGAAAAATTGTGTCTACCAAGGCAATTTTGGACAAAACAACCAACAAGTGTAAAGGTGAGTAATGCACATAATTCTTGGATATTATGATTAGTCGTGTCCTGTCATTTCAGGATTGAGAAACTGGCGACTTAAAGTCTCAATGGTCTCTTTGTGGGGCTATTTTAGGGTGATGGCACTAATCGTCTGACACTAAACGAAAGGTCACAATTTACTAACCCTATATTTGTTAGATGTGCACGGCGAATACTTTTATTTATTTGTCTGTAGCATAGACCATGTTATCCTTCATAAAATAAATGCATAACACATCTAGCTATCTAGATTAAACAATTGATTAATGTGCTGGATAGCTCCATAACCATTATCCATGCTCTGACCTTTTTAGGATGTGAACAAGCTGTAGCACTGATATTTTCCATGGTTTCTGAAGTTGGCTGAATAAACCAATTTTTTTTTTGGGGAAGATCAGAGATCTGTTTTTTGGCTCCTCATGTGAGATTTTGTATTTTAGTATAGTTTTCATTTATTTTCTTTCTTTTCCGAGTTTGATTGTAAATTGTGGGACTGCCACTTGTTAAGATTTTTATTTACACTATTGAACCTTCAGAGGAACTCTGCTAGCTACCAACAGTGTGGCATAGTGTATGTGAAACTACAAAGGAAACACAAAATGTGTCCAATCAAACTACATATTTCCATAAAATCCTACAAATTCAACTTGAGTATTCCATTTAATGCAGAGAATTGTGGTGAAAAGACAAGAGGATTGCAAAAATCATGCTAAAATGGCAGAGTTTGAAAAAATCTCCAGTTACTCCAGTTCCATGATATTGGCTTGATTTTTCCAATTCCGTTTGAACTAACATTCAATTTGAAGATAAATCTTGCTTTAACACAAAATAACCGGATAAACCTTATTTTTTGGAATCTGTGCCCAATTTATGCTATTTTCGATAATACCACCCAACATTTCAAATGACAAAAAGACACATTGTGGTTTTACAAGAGTATTTGCTGATGTGAACAGGGTGCAGGGCAATTACAATCTTGGGTAACTTTATCATTCATGTAATTAGTGAAGTTAGTGAGAACAAGTCAATATAACATTTATTACACAAACTAGTTTCTAAACACATTCACGACATTTATATTTTAATTCTTTATTTTTCAAAATTACAATAACATTCAACAAAAATGTAATAAATATAATACAAGGCTAAAATGCACAAAATCTTATAAATCCATAATAAACAATTACATAGAAAAAGCATGTCCTGGATATAATCTATCAAGGGAAAATACCAACAGTTATAATGGGCTTAGACGCAGAGAAAGCTTTTGATAGAGTAGATTGGAAATACCTTGCAGCAACATTGAAGTCTGTCGGTATCTCAGGGGCTTTTTTAAATTGGGTAATGGCATTATACACACTCCCCCGAGCAAGGATCACGGGTCCTTCCCTGGCTTCGGAGTTTTTCGACATTAGGAACGGCACGCGACAGGGCTGCCCGCTTGCCCCTTTGCTCTATGCCATCTCAATGGAACCTATGGCAGAAATGCTCCGGAATTCTGATCTGATACAGGGTATTAAAATAGGTCACCGAATACACCTCATAACACTGTACGCGGACGACGTTCTGCTAACCATATCCTCACCCGAAACCTCAATACCGGCTCTCCTGGAGGCATTAACTAAATTTGGTTTATTATCAAATTATAGTTTAAATCTCACAAAAACACAGATCATAGCTAGTAATTTAACTCCAGGCCAAGAAATAGCCATAATGAAAGATGAAAGGAAAAGCAAAAAGGGAGGAAAGTATTGACTACCTAGGTATAAAAATAGTACCACGTTTAGAAAATATCGTAAGAGTAAATTACACATCTTTATTCTCAGAGTTACAACAAATTACATCACGATGGTTTAAACTGGAAATCTCTTGGCTTGGCCGTATCAATATATTAAAATCATATATTCTCCCTAAGTTAACCTATCTATTTAGAACAATTCCACTCAAGATTTCCAACAATACATTAAGAGAATTTGATTTACTGTTTTCTAAATATATCTGGGCAGCCAAAAAACCTCGGATTCCTAGTCAAATACTTAAGCAAAGCTTAAAAAGAAACGGACTAGGATATCCCAATCTTAGAAAACTCTATGAGGCATGCCAACTTGAATATGTCTTAGCGTGGAAAAACCCCAACAAGAAAGATACTGGTTGGCTGAATATTGAAAAGTTTCAGTGTAATAACATAGATTTGTCCCTATTACAATGGCTGCCACAAAAATGTTATGCCAATCTAAAGATCAAGTCAAGAGTAGTGAAAGATATTATGTCCACATGGTATAGAATAAAAAAATCATTAAAGACAGACAACCAACTCTCTAAACTGGCCCCATTACGGATATTACATCATTGCATATCAGATCTAAGATTGGATAAATGGGAAGAGGCAGGGATAAGGAGTATTAATGATTTATATATAAAGGACCAACTAGCAACTTTTAATGAAATAAGAACAAGATTCAAAATTCCATCTAGTGAAATGTTCACTTACTTAAGACTTAAATACTTTCTCCAGGCTAATCTCCCAACCCAAAAGTCAGAATGGGATGAATACATCCAATCTGATATAACAAGGAACATGATTACTAAGACTTTGTCATTCTTTGAATCATATACTATACAAGGAAAATCGGATCCAATTCTCCGATGGGAAAATGAGTTAGGATTGGAATTCGGATTGGAAGCTTGGAATAGAACATGGATAGAAATTAGAAGGGCAGTCCACTGTATAAATATCCACGAACAGTTCTTTAAAATAACCCATAGATGGTACCTGGTACCGGTTAGGCTGGCAAAATTCTCAATAGACAATAACGACATATGCTGGCGCTGCCATACAAAAACAGGGACACATATGCACATCTGGTGGGAATGCGATAAACTCAAAGAGTACAAAGAGAGATTGATATACCTCTTTGGAAGATTGCTAGATCACAAAGAAGAAATCGCTCCTCAGACATACCTATTCCATCTAGACTTACCTGATACAGATAAATTTAAAAGAACCCTGAGTATTAATATTTTGGCAGCCTTTAAGATATGTCTGTCCAGATATTGGAAGAATACAGAAATCCCAACATGGGGAGAATTGAGAACACAAATTAATTTACAGGCAACAGCCGAAAAACAATTTTCCGATAAAAATTCTACAGAGAAAGATAAATATGATAAAAGCTGGTCAGCCTGGTACTCGCTTGAAAGGATAGAGGGTGGAACGTAGAACTGGGAAGCCGCTAGCGAGTTGATTAATATATATTAACATAGGTAGGGGTGAGACAAATGGTCGATTGTACTTTTACTCCAAGGGAAATACAGGGATGAATCTGGAAACCCGATTCTCCTCCTGCCCCACCGTCCCCCCCGCGAATATGCAGAGTTTCTTCTTTCCTCTGGACGTATATCCACTGCTGTGATGAATGGTTGTATGTATGCATGGATGTCATGTATGAATGAAAGTTAGCGTGCCATTAAGCAACCAGCAACAACTTACAAAGAAACAAACCAAATAAGTTATCGTACTATTATGGGAAGAACGAAGCTCAGAATGCCACTTACCCCAATAAAGATAAGTAATAGATGAAAGAGAAGAGGGGATAGGAATGAGGCAAGATTCAACAGAGCAGGAAGTTGGTGGTAAAGAAATTGATAGGGAGGAGATTACCTAAAGGGGAAGTGAAGATACCCAGGATATACCCTCCTAACTGGCTTTTGGGGTCTCTTCTTCTACAGAAAATGTATAAATGTCACTAATGTTTTATAAAAATCTTTTTTGTGATAAAATATTATAGGTGAGTTGCTGCTGCAACAATATGATGTATTGTAATTTATGAAAAAATTGTCAAATAAATAAATATAAATTAAAATAACGTAACATAGATCAGAAATACAGTGTAGACATTGGTAATGACTACTATAGCTGGAGACAGCTGATTTTTTAATGGTATATACAGTACATATGGCATCCGAAAGAAAGTGCCCAAGATGGTATATGTATTAGGTTTTCATAAATCTCCAAACAACATGGTTTTTATAATAGACACACTTTGTGTCAATTTTGAACTGTGTTCCTCTGTCTTCTGTCTACCCCTTTATGGAGTGTGTGATTTTCAAGATTCCTGTTTCTTCATACAGAGTGTAGCACTACAATTAATAAACTATATTATTATATGGAAGAAAAAAAAAAAAAGAAAAGAAAAAGCATGTTGAAAGTACAAGAAGAAAACACAATACAAGCGCTATAAAAAGATAATGTTATTGTAACATTGAGAGAGAATAAATATAACATGTTACTAATTTAAATCGGGCCAAAATTACCAAATCTTATCAAATGATTTAAAATTTTCATGAACCATTGCAGTTTAAATTTTCATTTAAATTACCTCCTTCATTTTCTTTTTAATTGATTTTAATGTTGGTATATCTGTTTTGTCCCATATGGCTGGTCTACACGTCTAGTGACCAAGGCTATTAATGCAATACATTTATTTCGTACATTGTCAAACTTTCAATTGGTCTTGACAGAAGTTATGCCATGGATCTAATGACACCGATTTTATTCAAAAGTTCACATATCAGGTTATTCACAGAAATCCATAACAGCTTGCATCCATGCATGCAGCTGTATGATTGGCCATGTTTTTGAGGGACACATATATCTTGTATATACTGCTCTGCAAATCCAATTAATTAATCAAAGTAGTTTGTAGTACTTTCTAGGTTCCTCTTGTACACAAATGGATTCTACATTCCCCTCAATGTAGGACATTCCTGATCGAGGGAGGGGGGACTACTTCACCGGAAAAGTAGTTCTGTGCATGTACTGACACTTGAACTACCAAGGTATACCCTGATTCACCGGGGGAGAAAGTTAGGAGATGTGCAACAGGTTCAGCAAAAATCTGGTTTATCTGGCAACCTTAGTTGTAAATACTACAAATGTATTCGCTGCCCAGGATTCTGACCAGTAATATGTATGCACACAAGTATAGTTATCATATAGGATACTGATACTCTGATTGTTGCACTTTAAATGTTGCAAATTCTGGAGAGTTCAGTGGAAGCATTAGTACAACTGCTATCCTGAAATTTGTAAGCAAATTTCACAGAAAACAGGGTAGTTTTAAATTGGAGTGGTCCTTTAATGTTCTGGAGATGAAACAATAGGAGTGCACAAAGATATTCTATGGTCTCTAACCTGTTCTCTAGAGCCTTGCCCGAATAATTCCAAGTAAAGTCACTGTTATCAGGTCATGAGGCAAACATCAGAAATACCTCACATTCCAAGAATTTCTAGTGTCAGGGGAGTGGGAAGATGGCAGGAGATCCCACAGGGAGGTGAAAGAGTAGGTGATATTTACATGAAATCTGATCCGCATTAGACCCTTTCAGTGCCTGAGAGATGATTAAATTAACATTGTATGCTTGAATTCTTGAATTCAAAAGGTATAATTTATAGAAGTTGATCTATGACAGTATAATGGAATATGAAAAAAAAAAATATAGGAAAGATAAAACATAATAAAAATGAGCAACAAAATAAAGTAGGACCTGTAAATATTATGTGAAACACTCTGGTCTGGGTTAAATGTATCTGGAAAGTAAAAACCTTTTTTTAGAGATACAATTATATACTAAAACTCAAATTGTTAACGTGTAGTCTGGTCTTTCTCCATAGGTTATGGGTTCGTAGACTTTGACAGCCCTGGGGCTGCTCAGAAAGCGGTCACAGCTCTAAAATCCAGTGGAGTGCAAGCTCAGATGGCAAAGGTGAGCAGCAAGTTATTTGGTGTAATGTTTGTAAGGTTTATATGAAGAAGTTAATATACATGTATATGTATACGTTAACATGCTTGGACATAATAATTGGTTGAGGGACCTGCTTGTTAGCGCGTAAGATCTGCAGACCTCAGAACTAATATATATCTAGGCTACTCCACTGCTGCAGTTTACAGTAATTCTTTTTTTTTTTTTTTTTTTTTTGTACAGAGTACTTTTTTTTCTTTTAATATATTATTTTATTCTGTTTTCCTCATTATACAAAAAAGACTCATACGAAAGACAACATAGACGTATGATATACAGCAGATTACAATGCCGTTGTTTTCATAGGCAGACAAATATGTAAGAAAGATTGTGCATACAATAACTTTAGAGTTCTATAAATTCGCTCTATTGTTGGTCGAGTCCAGCGAGGTACTTATGGCCCAGTGATTAGATAATGGTAAAATGTAATATTCAGGTCAACACAGTGTAAATTAAATGATATTAATAACAAAGAAAAAAGAATAAAAATGGTAACAATAATAGATATATATATGACTTCTTAATATATAGTGTCTAAATTGATTGCTATATTTTCCCCGGCTTACTATGAGTAGTATATTTGGCATTAGAGTTTAATTAAATAAAAGTCTATACAGATTCCTTTTCTTCTCTATTAGTCATCTGGGTCATATTGGGCTCAGCTGGCTATCGCCACATTATAGAGACAAGATTTTGTTATATTGCATATATTCAAAAAATTGGAAAGTCATTGTATTATCAATATTGGCAAATACAGTCTAACTGAAATTACATACATCCTCATTCACAAACTAACAAATACTAACACATAGGCGTGCAAGGCGGGGGGGGGGGGGGGGGACAAGGGGTCTAAGGGCCAACAAATTTAGTTGGGCCCCTAGGGGGAGGACGGGGAAAACCCTACTGGGCTCCAGCCATGTCCGGGATAAGCGACTCCCATTTTGTTTATAATAATTAGGATACTGTGCTGAGTGAAATAACAGGGTTCCAGATTTTAAAATAAGAGGGAAGAGACATATTCTCCAGATAAAAAAACTTTTCCATATTGCATTGATACTGGATTTGGGATCGGATCTCTGACTCAGAAGGAATCTCAGTTTTCCTCCAGTATCGTGAGATACACATCTTGGTTGCCATTAGGACGTGCACTACTAATTTTTTGGAGAAATTGTTTAGCTCGGGCAGGTCCAGATGGAAGAGAAATTTTTCTGAGGTTAAATTTCCCAAATCCAGAAGCAAATCTAACAAAACTTTAGATAAGGCATAGCGAACTCCATCTAGTTTTGAACAGTCCCACCAGATATGTTTTATATTACCAATTTCGTTATTGCATCTCCAACAAAGTGGGGATGTATCAATTTGGTATTTTGCCAATCTCAACGGTACCCAATACCATCTGTGTAATAGTTTCATGTAGAGCTCCTGTAAAGAGATACAATGTATTGATTTCATAACTAGATCGACTGCTTTATTCCAAGATTGTATTGGGTAGGTTTTACTCAAATCCCTTTCCCATTTTATTATTGTAACCGGTTTATCTTCCTCATGTTCTAATTCTTGTAGTGCTTTAAAAATTTGAGAAGATATTTTTTTGTGGGAACCGTACAGGATTTTGACTAACGGTGACTCTAATTTGAGTTGGATTCTTTTGAGAAAGTTTTTTATTCGCATATAAGTGTACAGTTCGTTCCCTGGTAGGTTATATTTTTGTTGCAGTATCGAGAATGGGAAAAGATCTAAATTACAAAATAGATCCCCAATCTTTTTTAGGTTCGATCCATGCCAATTATCTAAGTTTAGATCTACTAAAAAGAACTTCAGGGTATTTATTGATGCCTGGGGGGTTATCTGTAATTCCTTAAAAAATTTTGATTTAATTGGGGCTATGGAAAGAAACACATTTTGTATTACCGGATTTGAGATTTTTAGGGTGCCAAATTTTTGGTTATCCAGCCAGAAGAGAAGGAACGGGTCCATGTCTCCACATAATTTTCTTTCATATTGATACCAGCTTTTATTCTTTGATTCTACCTCGCCCCATAATAGATAGTGGGAAAACATTATTGAATCGTGGATGTGATATATGTTAGGGAAGGACAAACCACCTAGGGCCATTGGTTTTGACATTATGCAGAATTGAATTCTTGGTTTTTTACCTGCCCAAACATATATAACAAACAGCTTATGAAACATGGATAGATATTTCCTAGGGACTCTAAGGGGGATGGTACGAAAAAAATATTCCAGTCTAGGGAGCAAATACGCCCTGATCAGGTTGATTCTTCCCATCCATGAGATTTGGATTTTTTTCCAAGATTTAATCTTGGCCTCCAGCTCTTTATATAGTCCAAGGTAGTTGTATTCTACTATAGTTCTTAAGTCGAATTTAATACCGATGCCCAGATATCTTATTATATCGTTTGACCAATTAAAGTGATATTTGTTTTTGAGAAATATATCTTGATTCTGAGAAAGATTTTTACAAATAATCTGGGTCTTTGAAAGGTTAATCTTATAGTTTGAGAAGCAGTAATTCTAAGAATGCCAGCGCCTTATAACTGCTGCACCCATGCTCACATGCATGCTGTGCTGGTCTCTTTTCTGCTGTAGGTGTTTAAACGAGTTCAGAGAGAGACATTCCACTGTAACATACATAGTTAGAAATGAGTCAAAAGAAGCCAACATGCACCTCTCCTGCTCTTAATGGACTACAACTCCCATTGCAAGAAAAGTGGTGTAATGCATTGTTAAAAATGTTTTTGAAGGTTTAACCTGTTGATATCAGAAGCTCATGGTATAGAGCTACGAACCTGCTCCCGGACAACTCCCGTGTTGCGAGGCAAAGTCCTGTACCGGGAGCCTGCTGGTTCAAGTGCACCCGCTGTTTATTTAGATTGGACGTATATATACTTCTGATTGGTCTGCAAGGACCATTTTTTAGGGATTAGGGTTAACTAGGCATTATTCATGGCACAATGAGCAGGTATAGCTTAAGAAGTTTCAGCCTGTATGTTGTATTGTGAAGTCTTTCAGATGAAATGAAACCCAGCCCAAGGATACCCCTATGGAGTAGCTGTCCCTGGAAAATTTGGACATGGTTTCAATTGCCACAAAACTTAAAAAAATCATTATTTTTTTATTTCTTACAATAAGGGGGAGTTTCCCGGACCTTGTATACGTCAGTCGGACACTCATAGGTTGATTCTTTAAACTGCAATGAGACACAAGATGTAATTGATTGAGAAGTGCCAACGAGCTGCTCTCCAATAGCTCAAAATGAGGGTCTTTTCTATGCAGGAATTCACTTTCTGTTAGTCCCCCACTTCCCTTCCAGAGCTGTAGCTGATGAACTAAAGTAGGTGCCCTGACAGCATCAACTGTGAAAGCTGCTCAAATGATACTGTAGGTTTTATTTTAAACAGTAACTATCTTAGAAGAGCGTATGATGCTATTTCAAAATGGCCTCCTCCAAACTGAAAGCATTCATGCCTACACAAAGTAATTACAGCTAAGTGTACCTGTGCTTGGCTTGATAAAAAAAGTTCTATTAATCTTGTGGGAATATTTATGTAAGCAATTTAATGGTGTCAACTGTGCCTTAAAGTGCTATGCTGTCAGATTTTATAAAAAAAAATAATCTAAAAGTTCTTCTTTAGGCAGCCAATTAGTGTATGGAGCAAAATAGAAATCTGTGTTTTTCAGTCTCTTGACATGTATGTTAATAATACTAAGGATCTTGCACAATGTTTAGAAATCAGTGTGCGTGTCCGATTTTTACAGTGAGAAATGCACACCCAAGCACGCCCTTGTCATCCTCACTTAGTTAAATACACCCTTGGATTGAATTTTCCCCACACCTTCCTTTTTTTGAAAAGTAAATAATGAGGCCATTCTTTTGTTCCTGTTATTATTTATTACTTCATATTTGTGTATCTCACATTATAAATAGATTTTTAATAGGATTTCAACTGGTAAAATGCAATAAAGCATATATCACAGAATAGGAGCACAGACTTAGGAAGGAAAAAAAGGGAAAATACACAGTAGTGTAATATTGTATGTTTACAGGAATAAATGTGATGAGGTAGATAGACACTCACAAAATGTGCTTCATATGTAGGCCCATCTGATAATTAATGCAGTAGATGGAGAGATAACGTATACAAGCTTCTTTTAATCCAGCCTCTAAAAATAAACACAGTACAATTGTGCAGTATTTCACAGTATCCTAGCTTACAGAAACAGTAGCTCACTTACAGCAGCAAAATGCACACTCATAAATGTTGTGCAAGAAAACTTTTGATGTATCAACCATCAAAGAGGATCAATTAGCAATCCCAACTCCTGTGGGCGGACAAGTTCTCAACGTGTCATAACCAGCTTCCGGTGAACAACTGTCTCAGTGGTACTCCAAAATACAGTGCTGTCGGTTGAGCTGCTTGACGTCCTTTTATGTTCCATAATCCCACCCATAAGGTGTGGCCACATCTCCGAAAGTCCCAATGGGATTTTCTGGGCGAATAGGTAGAGATCATTATGCTGCGTTCATGTTTACGCCATTACGGTGTGGCTATGGAGACCACACCTGTCCTGTAGTCATAACGACCGTTTTCAACATGCACAGTGATAACACATTTGTTTATCATCAAACAATGAAACGAATCAAATAGACCCCAGAGACCTACATTTCAAAAGGAAAAGAGAAGTGAACAACATCCAAACCCCCCAACAGCGCTCACATCATACGGCGCTTATAACGGGAGGGGTGGAGTCTCAACCCACATCAGGGGTCCCACAAAATGTCATGTGGGGGGGGGGGGGGGGGTCGTCACATGTGACTATTGTGTCATCTTGTCTTCAGGAAGGATATCCCCAAAGGTCTTGAGTAAAAACAGTAATATAAAAATATATATAAATACACATAATATAAACAATAAAAACAACAGATTTGCTGTATAGTATATGTCAATGTTGTTTTTAGAGGCTGGATTAAAAGAATTGTTAAATGCTATCTCTCTGCATCTACTTCATTGATTATCAGCACTGTGTAGTCAGTTAATGTTGAATGTTTCCTGTTTACCCAGCTGGTTAGTGTGGGATGGTATCTTTGTCAGTGGTCCAGCTGTTGTTGAACTACAACTAGACAGGCATTTACCCTGGGCAACATGAGGCATCTACCACTTCCTAATGTTGGAAATTATATTTCTGAAGGAGTCAGGTTCTCCCAGTACATAGCTTTTCCTCAACAGGCACCCTTAATAGCTTGCATTTCCTCCCAAATACCAAGCCTAGTGAAGTAATACACCAACAGAGAGCTAAGCTACATAGTAATTCATTTGGACTAAAATCTTGATTAAGAGCAGTTAGCTAAATGTTGCTTCAAATTCTAGATCCTATGTGTGCCAGGTTGATGATAAACCCCACAACAACACAGTAACATTTGCCTCACTGAGAGAAACAAGATTAAATACAGAACTGTACATGTTTGGGTGGCCAAATGAGATGTAACTGGCCCTCCAATCCATACAGAGTATAAATGCTTTATCTGGTTTGAGAATGAGCTATCTCTAAACTGCCTGCTGACTCCATGTAACTGTTCAAGAATTTAATCAAGTGCCAGCAACACTCAAGATTTATGGTGCAAGAAAGATTTTGGTGTACTTTTTTTTTCTTTTTTTCTTTACCTTCAAGTGTTTCACAAAACTTGTGGATCATATTTTAAGCTTCAGGTAGGTACATTACGTTAACTTTTATTTATATAGCACCAACAATTCAGGTATAAACATTTAATCTCCAACATATATAGTTTAAAATATGTCTGCCAAATGGGTTCTGAAACATCTACTAGCTCCCAAATGGTTACTGGGTGAATTGGAGTACACACTTTGCACTGTGTGATGCTTTTGGGGCTAGGCAAATGGGTGCAGTTTTTACCAGTACAGTTGGCATATTTGTAAGGCTTAAGGGCCTACTCAATAAACAGGAAATAGAGACAGGAACTTTAGGCCAAAGTAGCTGTTAGATAAATTCTCCCATTTAGCTGCGTTGGGGAAATTTTCCAACTCGGCTACTTGGCCTAGAGTTTGAAATTCCCTTCTCCGTTCCCTGCAATTGTCTCTTTATTAAGTACACCCTTTAGAATGCCAAATGTTGCTTAAACACTTTAAACACATTCAATTCATAAACAGGCAAACTTGTATGTAACTTGGCAATCTTACTTGTGCATTTACAGGGCAGCCATTAGCTGGGTATAGGCCTTTTCTCTTTTTTTTTTTATAAATTCAAAGTTTGGGGGGTCACCTTATAATCTGGGAGGCCTTATTTTTGAGAAGATAAGTTATGGTTTGGATTCTGATTTCATTATGTGGTGCCAGTCAGGTAAGCAGTACTACTAACCATGGGCTGTATCGAGGGCTGTATTTCTCCTTGTCAGTGGGGGCAACTGCAGTGGTAAAGACCACTGTTCAACGTGCTGTGACAAGAGGGGGAGCGAGCAGATGTTCTCATGTCCTTCCACATAGCGCACCTGTAAGAAGAGAGATCTTCTATAAGTGCGAGCCTCCTACAAATTAGATGTACACTAGACCACCAAGGGGTAAGTTTCGAGAGTAGGGGGAATATTTAAGGGGGGCCCAACCTATTTGTTCTGTAAGGGACCCCAAAATTTCTGATGGCTGATACTGATAAAGGTCTGAGTTTGGTGAATCTGTGCTTTCAGCGCCAAGAGCAAGAGGGAAGAACAATGATTTGCTCATTCTTCTAGCACTCAGTTAAAATCTCAATTCAATTTATTTAGACACTAAAAGTTAATTAATTAAGATAAATAAGAGAGATATTACTTAACATTATCATTTAATTATATAGCGCCAACAGTTTACGTTCCGCTTGGTACGGAACATTGATGGGGATGTATACAACATTAGATGAACAGAGACAGACTGATACATGAGGTATATTGCCCTGCTTACAAGGTAACAATACAGAGGGAGTGGAGGACAAGAGATGCATGAGGTGAATTAAGAGGTTGAAGGGGAAAATATGGTACTGACAGTATTTGGGGACAGTAAAAGTGAGGTGGGTTTGGCTAGAGGTTAATTTACCCTTTGCCGACACAGGACGGACTAGGTCCATCCTGTGTGGCAAAGCGTTATTGACACAGGACGGACCTACTCTCTCCTGCAGCAAAACGAGCACTGAAAACTCCATGTGGAAGTATAATGCAGTACTAAAAAAAAGCCTGTCAGCATTTTGATCGCTCCGGAGATCAAAAAGAAAGCCTTTCTTATGCCGATAAAAACAATATATAGTTTGTGCGGGTACACTGAATGAGAAAGAAATTACAGCAAAACATAAACACTGCAGAAATGTTAAAACAACCCTTGTCACCAAGCATCAGACAAGCCAAAAAATTCATGTCACTAAGGGGTTAATTGGTGTTCTAATGGGATTAATAGTAGGAAGCCTACTTAAAACTTAAAGAGTTTTTAGGGACATTTCTGAAGACTGAAAACGAAGAAGAGAGCTGGATGCTCTTCAGAAGAAAGCTGGATGCTCCTCAGAAGTGAGGTGGTTGCTCCTCAGAATTGAGGTGGTTGCTCCTCAGAATTGAGGTGGTTGCGCCTCAGAATTGAGGTGGTTGCTCCTCAGAATTGAGGTGGATGCTCCTCAGAATTGAGGTGGATGCTCCTCAGAATTGAGGTGGATGCTCCTCAGAATTGAGGTGGATGCTCCTCAGAAATGAGGTGGATGCTCCTCAGAAGAAAGCTGGATGCTCCTCACATGTGAGGTGGATGCTCCTCAGATGAAAGCTGGATGCTCCTCACATGTGAGGTGGATGCTCCTCAGAAGAAAGCTGGATGCTCCTCAGAAGTGAGGTGGTTGCTCCTCAGAATTGAGGTGGTTGCTCCTCAGAATTGAGGTGGTTGCTCCTCAGAATTGAGGTGGATGCTCCTCAGAATTGAGGTGGATGCTCCTCAGAAATGAGGTGGATGCTCCTCAGAAGAAAGCTGGATGCTCCTCACATGTGAGGTGGATGCTCCTCAGATGAAAGCTGATACATATAATCATAGTTATCTGTGTTACCAGTAATTGAAACTGAGTACTGTAAAACCATGTTGTTGTTTTTATAGCAACAGGAGCAGGACCCAACTAACTTGTACATCTCCAACTTGCCTGTTGGAATGGATGAGCAAGAACTGGAGTCCCTGCTGAAACCCTTTGGACAGGTTATATCAACTCGTATCCTGCGTGATGCCAGTGGGACCAGTCGAGGGGTTGGGTTTGCAAGGTGAGTGTTACTGATTAAAAGCCTGCTTCTCCTTAAAGAGTGTTGTCACCAACTTACCCTTTAAATGTTGTACATTTAGGCTATTGATGAGAGCTTTAAAATGCCTATTTTATTATTGCAAAAGCTTTTTTCTTTTCTCACTGTCTTTTATAGACTGCAGCTGCTGGTAGTGTAAGCACCTCTTCAAAGCTCTGTGTTTTTGCTTTGAAACTTGCTGGTTTTTCCTGGCACTCGTGGGAGGAAGTTACATCACAACTGAAAGAACATGAACCCTTTCAGTACTTGAGAGTGGATAAAATTCTCTCCTCTGCCACTAAAACGGTTAAAAAAAAAAACCCCAGTAACATTGCAGGATTCTCTTCCTAATAAAATATAAATAATACAAATGCTTAAAAACGCCACATTCTACTCCCATAATAAAAAAAATTAAAACATTTTTTTACAGAGAAGTACCCCTGCTGCTAGAATAAAATCTGGGCATCACAAGAAATTATTATTATTAAATGTCACTTCCTGAAAAACATGGATTCTCTCCAGGCAATCTCAGTCTTACTTTCAATATCAACAGTTCCCACTTGGGTTGGAGTTAATTATACAAACAATTAATAGGATATACAAACAATTAATAGGATATCTCGGTGAAATCTTTTGTTGCATTTTAATATAAAAACAAAATAGCAAGCATCCCATTAATAATGCAATTGGATGTATCAAAATATGTTTTGTGGCTATTTTAAATAATATTTTGAGGCTCCTTTGGAGACAAAGATTTAAAAGTCATCAAACAATTAGTTCCAACAAAATGATAAATAATGGTGAGAGCGCATATTTGAGGCATTATAAATATATATGATTGATTAACGTGATCCAGAGAATTTTTATTCCAGTATAAACGTGTAATTTTCTCCTGAGCAATTAGAATTATTTACAGTATCTAGCACATACCTCTTTGACATTGCTTGATCAACAAACCTACCTATGTGTGTTGACAGATTAAATAGCATGTCAATCACTAGTGCCAACGGTTGGGCCGACTCTGACAGAAATTTCACTGTATTCACTATCTTAATTGCCCAGCACAAAATGTAAACAATAATAATGATAAGCAATGCATTGTGGGTGGGCCCTGAAGAGGTGGTCCTTTTTATTAGCAGATTAGGGTCTTCTGTATGGCCCTGTATGGAGAAGATCATGAGGACATGATGAGCATGTGGAACAGGATATGATGGCACTGGCAAGCAGACTTGGTTACGTTTAAAAAGGGAATAATAGGCTTTTTTTTTTATAATACATTCAATCATACAAAATATAGTGATGTAGACATGAAAATTAAGAAAGCTATTTTCTATATGATGATGAAATTTTGTACAATTATTGCATTGTTACTTTCAGGATGGAATCCACAGAAAAGTGTGAAGCTGTGATCCTACACTTTAATGGCAAATATATTAAAACACCGCCTGGTGTCCCGGGTAAGCCAGAAAATAGGTGCCTTTCAATGTTGCATATGTTGTGAGTTTATGAGCATGTGATAGGGGATACATTTAATATTTCCCACTTCCTTTACTTCCACCCAGTACTTGGGACAATGCTTGGTACTGATGTATCGTACACCGTGTTGCCTTCAAAAAAAGGAGATCATATATACCAGTTATATAATTTTGTAAACCCGGCAGATCAGAATACAGATCTGCGTCCCTGATTGGAGAAGTTACTACTAACGTAAAATACTATTAAGTTAGCTTTTTTTTCTGTCTCCAGCTCCACAAGAGCCTTTGCTTTGCAAGTTTGCAGATGGTGGACAAAAGAAACGGCAAACCCAGGGAAAGTACATTCAGAATGGACGTGGCTGGCCACGAGAGGGAGAGACGGTAATGAGAGATGAGGAAGCTTTTCTGTTTGCTTGTTGTCTGTAGAAAGTTCTATTTATTTGTGTATTTCTTAATTTTATTTTCTTCCTCATTTGCTTCCTTCTCCCATCCCTCCACATTTCATTCCTCTCTTGCTCAGCCTCCCTTCATGCATTAGTTATTCTTCCTCATGTCCCATTTCTTTTATTGACATATCACTTTTTCCTCACCTCTGAAGGGCGGTGTGACCTTGACCTATGATCCTACAACCGCTCTGCAAAATGGGTAAGTACCTTTCGCATTTCAGTTTTTGTGCAGCATTATTTAGCATTTTTTTCTACTCTCAGTAGTTTAATGATCTCTTCTTTCACATATCCAAGGTTCTACACTGCCCCATACAGTGTTGCCCCAAATCGAGTCATTGCTCAGGCAGCCCTATCCCCATACCTGCCATCGCCTGTATCTTCTTATCAGGTACGAAGTTCTGTGTCTTTAGGATATTGATGTGCTGCAAAGAGACAAAAGAAAGCAGCATTAATCTATGCTTTGTTAATAGGTTCACAATCCCTCCTGGATGCATCATCATCAGTCTTACCTCATGCAACCTGCAGTAAGTAACCATTATTACTTGTTGAATATGTGAATGTCATGCTTAGGCCCTCTGCAAGTATGCTATGTTTCCTTCTATCTTTTTTCTCGCACACTGTCCACTGCTCCTTCTACTGATGCCACCTTCCCACTGTGCCCTAAAATGATTTGGACATTTCCTGAGCATTAACTAATGCGTTTGATATAGCAGCCTTATAAGCTGGAGGCTTCAAAAATCAAAGATGTTATAAATATATACGTGTGTGTATGTGTGTGTGAAGTAAAGATGATATCTTATTCTTCAAATTGAATGACTTAATGACCACAAAAAAGAGCCAAAACTACAGAGAGACCCTTCATATGTGTATAAACTCTACATTACTAAATAATATGGTTACAACAGGTTTATCATTCCCACAAGTGAAATCAATATTTTGAAAATGCATTCTGAGAAACCTGCTCTTGCTATCTGCAGCTTGTGTAGAATATATAGGTAGACGCAAACTTTCCATACAAGGACACCATGACTGTGGCAAGGTCTATGAAGGTCCATAGGACATCATTAAATTGTCCACTCGGAATAATGTTGGTGCCAAACCTTGAGAATATCCCCCAATATTATTGTAATTTTATCAGTAAACAAAGACTATTTAAGTAAATACATATAGCTGGTTGTCCAAGTCCAACTTCTGGATGTTGTTACGGTTGGAAGGTGACATGGTGATGTGGTTGTTTGTACTGTTGCCCCTTGAACCTTCAATCTTTGTTAGGGACATGTCCTCACTCCCACTATGGACCATGCTATTTCCATCCAGCCTTCCATGATGGGACCTCTGACTCAACAGCTGGGACACCTGTCGCTGGGCAGCACTGGAGCGGTAAGCAAATAGATATTTTGTGTGTGTGTCTGTAAACAATGTAAATTATTGTTGTGTTTAAACACTTTCAGTTTTTGCGGGCAGAATGCTGGTGTAAAACTTTCAAAGATTGTAGCATGAGTCAGTGGTGTATTGTGCTGCCCTAAGCACCCCAGAACATGCACCATCATTTACATTGCATAGTCAGGACTTATCCTTCCACCCCATTATATGACCCATCACCCACATTTCACATCCAGGACTTACCCCTGCACCCCAATGTTCCATCACATACATTGCACATCCAGGACTTACCCTTGGACCTAAATACTACCCCATCACCCACATTGTACATCTAGGACTTACCCCTGTCCCCATCACCCAAATTGCACATACAGGACTTACCGCTGGATATGCAGGACTTACCACAGGACATTTCCCATCAACCACATTGCACATCCAGGACTTACCCTTGGACCTCAATACTACCTCATCACCCACATTGTACATCTAGGACTTACCCCTGTCCCCATCACCCAAATTGCACATACAGGACTTACCGCTGCACCTCAATATATGTATGCCACATCGCCCACATTGCACACACAGGACTTACCCAAACACCCCAAAATATGCCCCAACACCTACATTGCACATTCAGGACTTAACCCTGCACCCCCAGACCGCCTTTCCCTGTAATGGAGACAGCTGGATGTCTCTGGAGGAGCACAGACATTCCCCTGCTGCCTCTTGCGCTGCCCGTTCTGTTCTGAAGTCTGAGTGCTGCAAAGCTTGCCTTGTCTGCCCCATGCCAAATACAGCACTGGCATGAGGAGTACAACTGTTTGTGATAAAATACATTGGCAAACATCATGCCATTACATAAAAAGATACATGTGAGGGGTCTGATTAGAATATTTTACGGTAGTTTACATACTAAGGGAGGTAACAAAGTGAAATTGGAAGCCTTTTTCACAGAAGAATGTTTGCTACAAAAAGTGCCCAATATCTGAAGTTTAAAGAATCTAGGTGCAGTAGGAAAATCCATTTAAAAAGGGGTTGAAACTCTCCCAGCTCAGGGAAGTCAAGAATTTCTTGGACAGACATATACATGCTTAAAAATAAATAAATACATACCCAAGTACAGTCAGTGGCTAAAGTTGTTTGTTGTGGGATATTTAGATAGGAAATGGTTAATATCTAAGGACATCAAGATTCCTTCAAGGCACAAATATAAGACAAACTGAATGAAAAAACGAAAAATATATTAGCAGCACATACCCCCCAAAAATTAAAGAAATGTTGACCTGCAAAAGATTGAAGGCCCCATTTTCATTTCATAATGTCACTTTGTCAGAGGAAGCTGGTCTATTTTTCCTGCTTATAAATTATACATGTTTCTATTTTACCACTTTGTACTCTGTTATTCTGTTGCTATTTTGTTCCACTTCTTTAGACATGGAGGGCAAATGTAGTTGATTATTTTCTGCCACCGGTTTGCTTTTATGACGTTTCTCATGTAATAAAGACTAAATAATACTTAATATGTAGTTATGAATGTATTCGATTTTATAGAATGTGTTGCATCAAGTCATTCCATCAATGTCTTTCATTCCTTTTATTGTACTGGCACCTTTCTTTTCTAGTATATGCCAGCTGCAGCCACTATGCAGGGGGCTTACATCCCCCAGTACTCGTCCGTGCCTTCTACTGTCTCCATAGAGGTGAGGTGATGTGGGGAATTAATTGTATTTTAGGCATTGGGGTCTGGGGGTTAAATGAAGATATGGGCAATCATTTGTGCTAAAGATTTTTATTGTGAAATTCAATCTACAACTGAAAAGTTGTCTGAAATAAGGACATAAAGGCTTCAAAATTATTTGGATATTTCCTGAGCATTAACCATTGCATTTGAAACACAGCCATATAAGCTGGAGACCACAAAAAGCAAAGATATCATTAATATATGAGTGTGTGTGACTTGATGCCTGTCTTTTATTTTATTTTCAGCATAATCCTCAAAAAAGGAATTAAAAGATATAAAAATGAGTTATTGTGAAATTCAGTCTACAACTGAAACCTTTTCTGAAATAAGCACATGAAGGAGGCCTTGATTAAATTCTCCCAATGACCAAAATGACATTAGAGGCTTGGTTAAAAACCTGCAGATGGCGCTTAGTCATTGGCATCATGACTATGAATAAGCACCACGTGCAGACGCGAAACGAGTAAGGCAATTTCACCTTGGGGAAGTCCCTCACTCGGTTGTCGGGTTGCACAATATAAACCTTTTTATCAATTTTTCTAATCCACAGTGTTTTGTATTGAATTTTCTCTACCCAGTTCAGACCCTTTCCAGTCTGCTGCAGTACATGTGTATATATATATATATATATATATATATATGTGTGTGTGTGTGTGTATAAATATATATATTCACCTATTGCTGTTTAACACAATAACAAAATACTAACATAAAAACCATGAATATTGAGCAGGTCTGTGCAAATTATAAAAAATAAAATAGTCTCGTTTGTTATTTTATTTTTTTTGTATATGTATGTTGCTTTAAAAATCATGGTAGGATAATATTATCTTTCCTAATTGTTTGTTTTGCTCAGGAGAACAGCGGGCAGCCTCAACAAGTTGCCGTGGAAACCACAACAGAACACGCCGCTTATTCCTACCAGTAAAAACAATAAATGGGGGTAAGAAGAACTTGTTTTACTAGAAAGTTTAAGCACTCTACTCAATGAAATGATTTATATGAAACCTGGACATTTGGTGTTTTGATTCTGTCCCATCAGCAGCCATGTTTATGTAGCATTCATGCCATCTTTTAGGAAAAACTCCAGACTTGTTATTGCTTGCATGGGATGATTATTGAGGTTAACTTGGATTTTTCTCTGACTGGTTTGTAAAATTACAGAGGGCAAACCCCTGCAGATGAACATTAAATAACTGTGACCTACTATATCGTCATCATCATCATGTGGAAGGGTATAATAAGAAACATCTTTCGAATTTTACTATCTGTTGGGATATATATCGCTGTATGTATAATTTGTAGTGAAAGGCACATTAAAATCACAACGTATCAGACTCCAGTGGCTAGAAATGACCATTCTTTATGCTAATATAACATGTCAGCCAGCATCCATAAAGAAAGAAATCTCTATTATTTTGTTGAAAAGACAATCTCTTAATCTCACTCTTTCAGTTCCTCTAGAACAGTGATGGCAAATCTATGCCTCTGAGATGGCACCCTGCATGTATTATGATATAAGACTGACATTAGTCTATATTAGGCACTTTAGAACAAAGTTTTTGCTTGAACTCATTGGTGCAAGAAGAATTATAGAAGGGAAAGAGAGCAAGAAAGAGAAGGATGACTGATTTTGATGGGCAGAAAAATGCCTAAGATGACAGGGCACTTTGAGAACTTCATCTTGGCTTGTATCTTGACCTAGGCTGACAAGGCCCAAGCCTAGGGTGCACTAGTCAGGGAGACGGTGCCACCTGCATCCTCATACCCAAATATAAAACAGGGACAAACTGCTTCCTCAAAGAGAAACGTCAGATCTCACTAACAGTTATTAATAGACATTTAAAAGGATAATTTGCTAAATGTTCAAAACTTAAAGAGACATTAGTTTATTTTCTTACATGTGAAAATCTTTTGGCCCTACTATGAGGATTAAGGAAATCGTATATATGAACCTGCGCTGAAATTTCAGGTGACATGAATGTGCAGCATTGAGGTAATCCAGCACTCAATTGCCTATTGATTCTGAGTGTTTGCCCCACCCGTTCTTGTTATTCACTAGTGTGAGAGCAAGTATATATAAACTGATGCCATTTGCACACTAAGGCTTGAGGAAAACTCCATTTGGGGTTGAAACTTTGCCTTTCTTTGCGGTATGGTGCAAAATTTACACTAAGACTACTATGAGCATAAACTTGCAAGTACTTTTTAAGGTTAGTCCTCTGACCAGCAGCCAGGAAGCATCATGGCTGTGACTGTCACCAATGGTCTCTCTCTGCTAGTGCAACGAGAGACCCTTGTTTTCACATGCCACCAACAAAGTAGCTAAGCGTGCCAAAAATATCATAGCAGACTAATGTAGGAATTTTTAGAAACTGAGCTACTCAATATATTTCAGTCTACTCAATGTTGACCCAAAAGAACCAAAAATAGAATTTTTAAACCTGTAATTTGAAATAAAAATAAAATAATTGCTCCCTGGGGCCCATAATAAAAAACAAACACAATGCCTTAACCCCTATTAAAATCATAGGGGACCAGGGCAAATAGCCCCTACTGATAGATGGGCTGGGGGCTGGGAGCTGGGCAAATGCATTAATTGAGAACATTTGTGTTGAGGTGAGTTATTGGCCATATTTAAATATGTGGTCAGGTATGAGATGGTTAATACAAGCTGTCTTCCCAGAACTTGATAAGAATGGGGAAACAAAACATTAGGAGGGAAATGAAGGAGCCCCTGGGTATGGGACTTCCTTTTCCAGATCTGTAGATCTGTAAATGGTGATCTGTAGAATCCCAGGTTGTACTGGAAGAAGCTACTATGTCCAGGAAACTTTCCTCTGAGAATTTGCTGTCTCCTCGCGGGTTTCATGGTTTACAAGGACACTTAGCTCTTGGGCAAGACAGGTGAGAATATCTAGTTGTGAACCATCAAATAAAAATGTAGTATAGTCGATATTTTGTAGTGTGTTTGTGGACCTCGGATAAAAAGCTTTTTATATTATTAATTAAACTTGTGTACTTGTGAAAAAAGGAACTGAGTTTTCAATAAAAAAAGGGTCATTTAAGTAGCCTACAAATATCAAAAAAAGGTTTGGCGACCCCTGGTGGAAGTTCACATCTACACCCTAATTCCCCTGATCTGATTCTACGTTTTCCAGTTCAGGACTTCTGGTGGGGTATGAGAACTGTATGGACAATTAGATTGCAATAGTATCTCTTATATATCCGTTATATTTCTATTTCAAAAACATGGGTACCGAAGTAATGACGGTTGATAGATTGATAACGGTTGCACCAGCCTTGCAGCTTTGCAAAATATTCCAGATTGTTGGATTACCAGGTGTATTGGGTTTCTTCTTCCATCTTTTCTTTCTCAAAATTGTAAAGTCAGAATGTTAGGGGAGTGGTGCATAGGGTATTTGGTGGGGCCAGTGTTTCAGCTACATCAGGAATGCCCCAGGAGTAGTCTTGTCAGTGGGCTAGAAATTGTCTCAGATTCCCAAAGTCTTTGTTTGGATTAGTCCGAGGGGCCCTGTGGCCTCACGTGACTGTTTTTGAAGTTGTGGGGGGTCAGGAGTTATAGGGTTTGATAGTTTATGGTCTTGTGGGACGTGGTGGGACGGGGTGAGACAACTTACTACACATCAGGTTGGCTCCGGTTAAGACTTTAAGTAGTCTGTCAGGTAGGTTTAACTCATGGGCTCTGTCTTCAGTCTGTTGGTTTGCCATTTCCTTTTTCCAGGGCTCCTGTAGTAGTGCCAGGATTGAGTTTCCACCTATGGCATATGCAGACCATTCTGGTAGGTCAGGTTGAGGTATCTCCAGTGCCTCAAAGAAGTTGTGTAGGTCATCAGGGTGTTGGAGGTTATAGCTGGAAGAGCTTTTCCTTACAAATATAGATAGGGGAACCCCAGCGGAACAGGATGTCCACTTTCCATAGGTGATCTGTCAGGGGTTGTAATTTTTGGGGGAGTTGAAGGGTGCCCCAGGCAATGTCTAATTAAAAAATGCATATAGGAAGGGTCTTTGTTGACGGGCTGTCCACTGGATTTCTTTTTTGACAGTATATGAATAAAGGAGACAATTGGGCAGTTCCAATTCATCAAGAATGGAACATATAAACATGTGCTGTTTTTTTTGGTAATCCAAACTCAGGCGTAGTTCGATCCTGAAGTTTTGGCATAAAAATCGTCCACAATGCTTTTGTTCCTTTTTCATGTGTTTTTATTCCTTTTGTCCACTCTCTGTATATTTTTTTCTTTTGAGTGAAAAGGATGTGAGTAACTGCTACACCTCCATATCTAAATATCTTCCAATTTAGGCTTCCCATAAGAATATCAGATTCTATAATATTTTGGGCCTACCCACCTCACCAATCCCTTGGTCACTGACCTTTTTATGGCCTGTACATATGCTGTTTTAAGTTTTCAGTGTGTCAGCTGAGTGGTTACTTTGTTGTTTTATTATTATTAAGTTAAATTATAATCCAGTTTCAGTTATTACATGTGCTTCATGTGCTTACAACAGTTCATGTCTAGTAAAATCGATTTCCTCTTTTTCACCAGGTTCATACGTGGAAGTGAATCCATACAGGATTTAACAAGACGAACTGCGCAGGGCTTAACATGAGGCTTTGCTGATGAAAAATAAGAAATGGGGAGGGAACGAGTGAAGAAAAAAAATGATTTATTTTTCTTTCTTTCTTTTGCAAAGAAGCATTTTTACTGCAATAAACTTTAAACTTCCAAGGAACCAAAGCAGCTAGAAAAAAAGAGAACTCAACAAACCTTATGAAAGCAGAACAGACTTACAGATTTCAACTGAAAAACTAAATGAAAAAAAAAAGTGTAAAAAAAAAAAAACGTAAAAAAAATCAACTAAATTCCAAGAAAGCAGAAAAAAAACAAATTCTATTTTAATAAGAAGATTTTTTTGTCATTTTTTTTTATTGTAGAATATCTTTTTTTCTTCTTTTTTTTTTAATTTAAATGCATACCATATGAGGAAAATGCAGTAACAGGACAAAAGCCGGCGGATCGTATGTGAAAGAGAGACTGCAAAGGGGAAGTTGCAATTTTACTGTCTGACGCCATTTTATTTTTCATATTTTTTTTAAAGACTGTGTGGCAGGATTTTTTTTTAAAGTTATAGGGGCCCTGGGGGTGAGTGGCAGGCGCAATATGCAAAGATGATTTTATTATTTTGATGTTTTGATACTTTCCTGTCACCTGTATGGATTTTTTTATCTTGTCAAAATGGAAGCCACAACACAGTGTACCAGAAAAGTAAATGGATTGCACATTTTTAGAGGCTGTTCTAACGGTCAGTGTGTAGGAATAGATAGAAATATCTGTATCTTAACTCCCTACTCAATATAGTGAGGAGTTAGGTAAAACACAATCAATTCTGCATTAATACTGTCTTTATTAATTTGCTTATTGTGTTTTATCTGCTTCGCAGAATATTGAGAAGGGTTTCTGTGATGGATGCTGAAAGGTGCAGGACAGCTCCCAAAAGTGACTGGAGCCTACACAATTGTAGCCTACACAGCGGAATAATTGCTTCTTGACTATAAATTCCTCTATAGAATTTTTCATCAGCCTTATTCTAAATGCCTCACAATTTAATAAGAAATAATGGAGGGAAAAAGACAAAATCAAAAATTGCAATGGCATGTCAGGTGCTCAGTTCCAGTTTCCATCTTTGGAAATGTCTGTGGAAATTGGCAACTTAACCATACCAACTGACCAGTGTTGGGAATTATTTAATTAAATTATATGAGGGTAGAGACATCCTCTATTTATTAAATTCTCAATTACATAAAACAAAAAGTGTTCTTTCAGGTAAACTATTTTTCTGTGTCAGTTGATGTTTCTTGATATCGTTTTATTGAGTGACTGACTTTTATTCCCCCAAAAACAATTGACTATATTGACAGTAAGACTCCTGCTAACAAAGTTCAGGATTTTTTTTTTACCGCCAGAGTTGATGTCTTTTATAGTTGTTTAGACTCTTTATAATCCCCACAGGGAAGAAATGCTATGGGGTCAGTTTACTAAGAATAAAAAAGTAAAAAACAAAAGCGAGACTCTTAAAAACTCAAGAAAAAAAACTTCCAGTGTATTTCCAATGGTTTTGTATGGAATTAAGCTATCAGTGAGGCATACGAGTGGTTTTAGACTTTTGTTATCTTTGTATATGCCTGATTTCTGCCACAGGGGCTCAGAACTGCAGTGTGTTGACCTTTTTAGTAAGAAAAGTAGTGGATCTGTCCTGTTGAGTAGATTTACTATTACATCTTCACTACAATAAGAGTTCTATGCTACCCTTTGCTTTTTCTGCTCTTTGCTTAAATAGGAGTTTATATTGTGTTATGTTAAGGAAGGCTTCCATTGCTTCCACTTGTCTATTACCTCTTCTGTAAATATTTTATCAGGGCATTGTGGGTGGGATTTTTTTTTTAAAGGCTAAAATATCTTATAACAATAATTTAGTAATGTGCCTCAATGTTTTAAGGTAGTTATACCTCCTTACATTTTCAGTAAAATTGTTAGATGAAGCAATAAGATTAAATTAATGTGTTTGTGGATTGTTACTTTTGATGGAGGCAGGATAAGCAATTCATTCTTTGCAAGTTTATTGATTGTTGTTCCTGGGGAAAGGTCTTCAGATTTGTTTGTGCGCGTTATACCTCTATGGTAACAACTTTGTTTAATTCCCAATGAAATTGACAAAATATTTTAGATCTATGTAACCACACAGGAGACTTGTCCATACTTAAGTATCTTAGGATCAAGCTTAAGTTTCTTAGGATATTTCATGTTGAGGTCAGTCCAAATATACCCTTTTTTCTCTTAAATATAAAGCCTCTTGTTAGTCCAAATTCAGCCAAACTGATGGTGATTTATTTTTTACTTTTACAAACTTAGCCCGTCTCCAAAAATACACTACATAAATTGACCATTTAGATATAATAACTGAAATATGAATGCATTTTCCAACATTCCTATGTGTAAAGATGAATTTTTATTTGAAAACTTTAAAAAGCAGAAGCTTTACATAAGCCTTTAATGGGATATATCTGGGAATACTTAATTTGTATAGCAAAAAGGCTCAGGATGGTCAGATTTGGGGAGCTAACCTTGTTGCATGGATTTTTTTTTTGAAGTTTGGTTCTCTTGATAAGTGGCAGCAATTACAGGTTTCAGTGTAGAACAAAATGTTTTTAGGGTACATTCTGTGTAATGTTTCTAACGTGGAATATGTGGGAAAACCTTCAATAACTAAGACTCATGATAACATGAGTGTTAGGTTTGGGCATCAAACTGCAGACCTCCAGCTGCTGATGGCCTTCATCTTCCATAACACTGTACGCTAAGAGGCCAGCAAGGGAGTATGGGTTCTCTAATAGCTGCAGAGCTGTAGTTTGACATGCCTAGTCTTAGGGATTTGAGTGCAATGTCTGGTTCAATGGCAGATTCTCAGGGTCACACCGGCTTAAGCGGATTCCTTCATTTTCTATACTAATTTAATTCTGCTTGAGCCTCTAATTTGGTGGTTTTCTTACTTGTGCACAGAGGCTGATTCATAGGGGAAGACTGATAGGACCATATGATGCAAGTGTAAATATGTGTGTGATCTTGATTTGCCTACAGAAAAATAGTTTCAAGGTGTAGTACTCCGTACCTGTCTGTTGACATCATTCATCCGGGAGAAACAGTGCTGGATGGCTAACCGTTGGCACCTCATCTTTGGAATTGTAGTTTCCAGCAGTGAGGACTCTCATGATGCTCATCCAGCAGTATGTCTGACTGAGCTTCATAGGACCTGTAGTCCAGAGCAGCTGGGGTTGAAAAGATTAGCTCCCCTTGCTCATTCCTATCTTTTCATGCAGTCATTGGTTTCCATTTGCACTTAGATGATCCAGTTGACCATGGGACGGATTTCCCTTGTGATCAGTAGAAGTCTAGAGTGCTGTTTAAGTGGTCAGAGTGATGGTAGTTGACATCATAGACTGAATACTGACACATCTAGTAGCACTCAGGACAATCAGGGAGCACAAGGGATATGAATGCAAGAAGCCCTTAACAGCCATAAATATTCTTGCTAGGCTGGTTAGGGAGATCTTGTGACCTCCGTAACCACCTCTTAGCCTTGCCTAAAATATTGGTAATGGTACTGTGGAAAATATTAAGCTTTCCAGTACAACCGTTTGGTTAGCATAATTGTCAAGTAGCTGGTATCTTTGTGCTAGGCTGATAAAAAAAAAAAAAAAGTCATTTAGAAAGTTCTCAGGTAAACCATGTTTTATAACCAATGGGTCACATAGGTCAATAGTAAATGTGAGGCTATTTGTCAAAATAACTAGGGAGTAATGTTTTATGACTGTCATCTAAAGCTGTTTGTTTTGTTTCTGTGGGTTTATTTTTTGTTTGTTATCAAGAGAACATTTCATGATTTTGTGGGAAAATTTGGCATATTTCTTTGCTCGTAACCATATGGTCTAACATACCCGAACCATTTCAGTTTGTAATTGTCAAAGCAATTTTTAAAAACGTAACATTTAAATACCTAATAAAAAAAAAACCTGGCGTCCAGAGCTCCCCTTTTTTGATAATCTTGGAGCAAACATTTTCCACTGATTTTTGTCCATAGTTTTAAAATGTGGAAAAATCTCCTTTTTTTTTTAAATTATTATTTTTCTGCAAATATATCTGTATGGTCATTTCTCTCTCCCCCTTGAGAGTTTTAAGGCGGGAAACTGATTGATTTTGAATTTTTTCTCTCATTCATACATTTTCCTAAGTGGTGTAGGAATTGTAGATATTATACTGCATTTTCAGTTTGCAGTCATATGAAATGAATGTTGACAACAGAATATAAACTAAACTGCAATGACATTTTGATATTCACAGAATGGTTTATGCTCCCTTACTAGAAAAAAAAATTGTGACAGGGTTGTGTATCTATGTCTAGATCTGCCTCTAGAGCAGCATAAATCATGTTTCCCGCTAAATCAATAGTGGTGAAGCTGGTCAGTGCAACAACAAAAAAAAAAATAATACAATCATAAAAACATAGTAAAAATGGAAAGAAAAATGATTATACCCTTCTTTAGAAGCTCAAAATGGAACAGGTTTAACAAGCATTATTTCGGATCTTGCATTCAGTTTTAATTCTAATCATAACTGCTGGAATCATACAGGAGTTGGCTTTTAACTGGTTATGAAACTGTTTTTGAAGATTATAGCTGGAAACAGCCTTAAAATATGGATTAGTTGTGAATTCTCTTAAAATATCTGAAAAATCATGTCTTCTACTGAGCAAGTATGAGATACAATTAGTGAAGCTAACTTAAAACCATATACTCTGCACAAATATTGACTGGAGAGAAAAGCAGTGTCTATGGTTCTAGTACCTACCTGCATTAAAGACTTGTTGCTTTAATCAGAATGCAGCTTGGGAATTGCCTATGGCAACAAAACTCTAAAATTAACTTTAACAAGGCATTGCATTGCTTCAGCCAATACTATGGTGTTGTTTTTTCTTGCATTACCAGGGAGGTCAAATATCAGATTTTTTTTTTCTTACTAGTTCTTTAATAACTTATGCTATTCGGCAGTATACTTCTTTCCTCTGTAATTGGGTATTCTAAAACTAGTAAAGGATTATGGGATATGTAGTTAAAAACACATCTACACCTACCACTTGGCTACCTTCTCAGTCACTTTCTGTGTTGTGGAAATATGTGGGCTTAATACAAGCTGTCATGAGACCATATAGCTCTTACACCACAGAGAAGCAGATTGGGTGCAATGTATTTATGTAAAATAAGATTATTTTCTGTGTGTGTTTACGTTAAAAAAAAAAAAAAATGTTACCAAAGACTTTAAAAAGCCATAAAAAGGGAAGATTTTTTTTTAATCCCTCCAGAAATCCTGTCAGTGCAATACGACACAACCCCTGCTCTCGTAATAGAGACTTGAGGAGAGGTCATTTTGAATGGACTGGTGATACAGCAAACAGAGCCTGTATTTACATGTACATATATTTCTTCATGTACCTTGAGCATGTTCTTAAGAAAAGAATGTTTTAGCTTGGCGTGTTGAGTCTTCCTTTCCAGTTACTTTGTAGCAACATATTTGATGTTTTGATGTAGTGTCTTGGTGTAGCTGTCCTTGGTGAGTAGGATATATTCTCTTGGTATTTCTATCATTGGCTTGAACAATAAGTCTCAGGATAGCCAGTGGAGTCTCAGAATTATATTTAATGTAATCTGGTAGGCATTCCATGGTGATGTACTTTACCGTCCACTTTTTCTGGTGCTAGCCCATTTTTTTTATTGTGCTGAGTGAGTGTACATTAGGGTAGCCTTGCCTCATCAATGGAGTATGGCTCCTTAAGACAAAAGCCTACCCGTTCAAATAGTTCTGTGGAGTTGTGCTCTGCTGTTCTTTCAGCATCAATGTTTGCAAACTATTCTTGTTCAGATTCATACATTTATTGATGTTTGGTTGTAGTTACATTTGTTATGTTATATTTTATATCTGTGCTTTGTTTCAACTTAAATTACCATCATTGGAGATCAGCTAATCTATGACTGATCACAGCACAGGAAGTCATTGACTTGTAGGGATTCACGCGTACTTTAGTTCCCCATTAAATTATGGAAGCCCAATTCTGCCATTCCTAGAAGCGGCACAATATACAGTGTATTATATGTTTTGTTTATTGCTATGTATCTCTATGTCAAAATCCATTTGACTTGCATGGTTACATCTATTACTGGGAGTTTTTCCACTAAAAGTGAGGTGTAGGTGTGTTACAGTGAGAGGTAGATTTCATCTTACCAAGTTAAAGGGACACTAAGCTTTACTTTAGCTGTCCCTATTGTGAGGATAAACTGACATGTACTTCTGATAGTACGTGCCAGTTTATTCTTTGATTGACAGCTGCCATGCTTCCTTAGCTAGGTCCCTCCTGCTGATGCCATGCAAATATCGTAGAGAGAAACCCCTGCATTGTGCAGGATGATCTCTATTGTTCTTGCAGGAAAAACTCACCATGTTTGTCGATTTTATAATCTATTGTTAAGCTGAGTAGATTGAAATGTTCAACTACACTCACCTGCACCTCACTTTTAGTTAATAGATCCAGTAGGAAATAAAGCCCAATATAAGGCTAAAGACTGTATTGGAGTTTTTGACCTTGAAATAGTCAGTCATTTCCTTGGAAAGTGAATAAAGTTAATACAATTGCAAATCTGTGAAAGCAGTCTGTAGCTGTTGAGAAAAAAAACAAAACCCAATATATTAACTGGATAATGCTGCTTAAAAATCCACTTTTCCAAGTATATTTACCATTTCAGGGTGGATGTAAAATGTTCTGATTAACTTGGGCATAGTTTGTAGCTGTTCTTCCATGTTCTGTGTTTGCAAAGCAATGTGCTGGTTGAGTATTTGCAGACTGATCTAGTTCGTTTTGATTCTGTGTAAGTGTATGAGCAGTTGGATGGGATTAATCAGGAGAATGGCCTGCAAATCATTATGGGCTGGTAGATGTTTTTGTGCCACTGGACATCTGCTTTCTTTTAAATGCATGGGATACACAGGGAATGGTATAATGCACTTTGTCTCTGGCTGTGCTCTAATAATACACAGAGCTTTTATGTTCTAAGGGTTAATCATTCACATGAAGAAACCTTTTTATAGTGCCTTATTAATTTAATGTAGAAATTTGCAGCCTCTTTGCAAACGGTGGATTTAGAACTCCTCCAAAGCATAGGAAAAATAGGTGTTTTGTGTTTATTTTTTGTTTGTTTTCTTGCACAGAGGTGAGTTTGTAAATGGTAGGCCTCAAATAAAATGTGTTCCTGTTAGACGCGACCTGTCCTTTGAGAACGGCAACATCACAATTTCATTAGACTATGATAAGAATAGGGTAATCGGGTTTTCTATGTTTCCCAACACCATTTCCAATATTCTCCATAAGACTGGTGTTCTGTAATGGAAGACAGTAATGCTCTGCTGGGGTTCGTTATTATCAGTATAGAAAGGTAGGATTCATTTGGTTGATATATAGCTGGTTGTGTTACCATTAGAAAACATAACTTGGAAATGGTTGGTTCCTTTGATTTACGCAAAGTTGGTTTTTTTATTCCTATATTTATTATCATCATCATTATGTTTGAGGTAGAACTGGAATGAACAATGAAATGCAGACCAGTGGTTTAGATATAAACTTTGCCCCCCCTTTAAGTGTACAGTGTGCCCCGAGACATTCACATGGCGCTGCATTGCTTCCATAAGAATACAGTGATGCCAGAGACATATACATAGTGTCACATAGATCCATTAAGCATACATTGTACATAACGTACACACTGACTAATTTTACCCGGGTGCAACACAAACTGGCATAGGAAATCTCCAAATAGATATGCACTCCAAAATTTATCCCCCACCCCTGCACCCGTTAAAGTACGCCATTGATGAAAACAATATGGAGGAAAAAAGGAGGCAAAAGGCTGTATACTAAAGTAATAACTGAGGAATACTGGTGGGAAATGGATTAGGTGCTAGAACTTGTGGAAACAGTTTGTGATACAGAGCAAGTTGATTAGAGTGTAGGATAAGGCATAGAAAGCTGGGAGAGGATTGAGTGAGGACTAGAGAGCAGAGACAGACTGAGAGAGACAGAATACACGGCGAAAGGATAGAGAACAAGGCTCTACTGAGATGGAACAGCAGTGCAAAACAGCCTAGAGAGAATACAGGGTATAGATATATAGACTAAGGAGACACTGGGACAATAAGAAACTTTCTGTAGAGCTGGGTGATTCAGGTAGAATAAGGAAACTTCAGAGAAGGATTGGACGGTGGGAGAGGAAAAGGGATAGTATGGAAGAAATTGTGATAGCAAGCTAGAAAGCAAGGGTATTCCACTTCTTGGTAGGAGAGTAAAAATAGATTCCATTGTAGGCTACAAAGAAAGTTTCTTTATTACCTATTATAAGTTGCCAAATATTATTTTTTTTAAATGTAATATTTCCCAGATCCAGCTAATGTTAACTGTATCCTGGGAAATATCATCAACATAGCTGTATAGAAGCTGAGCACCATTTACACCACATCTCCACTGATCCGTGTACCTTGATGGCCACCAGCTGCACATCAGGCGCTATTGTCACATACAACTGACAGTGTGCGGTAAATGACATGCACTATATTTGTTATGTAAAGTTTTCCTTTACATAAGGGGGGGGGGGGGAATCAGATATCGTATTAACACCTTCACAGTTCTTTAGTAACCCCACCAACATGCTCCATAATATGAGAGCGGACACACCATTAATATAGCAGAGGTGAAAATGCGTTTAGTACAGGAGTTGTGTTAGTTGTACAATGAGTGGTGATTAAATGGTATCTCCAGGAACATTTATTGTTTGTACAAGTCCTGCAACCAACTAGCGAAACATCATGGAAGAAATCCAGTGATACGAGTGGCATATTTCTCATGACCCCTTTATAATTCCCTGGATTGGGATGTAGCGAAGGTAACTGTAAAATAGATTACAAAATACATGTTTCATGGAGAGTACATTGGGCAACTGTAGGCTACAAATGTTATTCTTTTTGTTACTTTTCTAATGAAGCCTGGATTTATATGAAATACAGACAGCATGGGTAATGTGCATTCTTATGTCTATTCTCAATGTTAAAAACCCACAAATGCCACTTTAGTTCTACAGGCCCAGCAGCCCAAGCTATGCTCTGTCCATCACACTGCATTAGTCACATAAGGTCATGCTTTGCTTTGTCTACCTCAGAAGAGTTGTTTGACGGAGTAGATTCGTTGCAGATTTCAAATAGCTTCAGTTCTTACATTTGCGCTATATTTTTGGTTTGGCAAGTTGCAGTATTACAAAAGTTTTTAAACTAAAAAAGGAATAGTGCCAACATTTTAAAACGTTTAAGGGTCTACATAATAAAGAGAAAATTGCAGGGAATTAATACAGGAATTTCAAACTTTAGGCCAATGTAGCAGAGTGGGAAAAATTCTCCAATGCAACTAAATTATAGAGTTTTTCCAACTCTGCTACTTTGGCCTTAAGTTTGAAAATCCTGTATCAGTTCTCTGCAATTGTCTCTCTATTGAGTAGAAACTTTAGTTAATTGGCCCTGTTCTGATGATTTAGCCACATTTTAAATAATCTTTTTATTATATTTCATTTGGAAGATATAGGGGTAAAAAAACAAGTGGTGCTTCCTGGCTTATTGAAAAGAGGTGTGGTCTGTCACCAACAGACATGCCCCTTATTGGTTTGGCAGACTGTCAGTCTGAAAGATAAGCCTCTGCTAATGCCTCAGACTGACTCTCTGGCAGACACTGGAGAAAAGTTTCCGAGTGCTTGCTTTCTAACCTACTTTTGCAATAGATAGTACTGTTGGCTGTGGAAATAAAGGAAACAACTAAAGTTAAATTGATACCCTTTTAGGAAATACCATTTGATTGGCTAATAAAGGGTTTCATTTTCACTCTACTTATAACCTACTATTATCAAAAATATAATCCAAACAAAGCATGATAGAAAGTCAGCAAAACAGAGCCAATTTATCAATGTTTTAAAAATGTTACCATTATCATTATTTAATTTAACTAGCTCCTTAAATCTGATATAATGTGCCTCATTATATCACTATGATTGGAAGTGTGAAAGTACCAGTGTCTATGTAAATTAGATCAAAGGGGTAAGATTTGAAACCGTGTATACTCAGTTTTGCGTAACTTACCTCACGTCCTCCAATGCTGAGTCTTCCCATTCTGCTTAAACCAATTTTATGCCGATGATTTGTACACTTTCCCCAGTTTCTGCATCTAAATTGAATTGTCTGTGAAGAGAATGATGGGAATGGGATCCCTGTTATGATGGTCTGGCTTGAGTGGTCCTGTATTCTAATTCAGAACGCTGATACAGATTACTGCCCTTGAGATCCCTCTCCCAAAGCCACCCTTTGTAAACCAACTTTATCTCTTAGCTGTAAGAATGTGTTGGCAATAAAGCTACACTTTATTCAAGATCAGGTTTTTGGTTTGAGCTGTTTCTAAAGAAAATAGGACATGCTGTTTGATTCTACAGGGCTTGTGTGATTTTATCACACTAAACAGAAAGGGTATTGTGTTTAGAGTATGGTAGGAAGACTTGCCATTTCAGCTGTGCTGGTGCTAAATGTTGACTTTCCGGTTGGTGAAACGTAGAATCCATACTGAAGTTGGTTGCCTATTGTTAGTCTTCCAGATTAGTTAGAAACAAAATGTAGATCTCTCCCCGGTATGATATTATGGCCACACTGTCTGAGACATGTGACTACTGATTGGACATTTTTTTTCCAGTTCATTGTTAAAATTCTGATACCTATAGAACTGGCACTGGGGAGTCACCTTGCAGTGACCTGCCATTCTACAAACCATTCAGGTATCGGGACACACTTCACTTTGGTTGTGAGTGCAGGAGTTTCCTTTCATGCCAAATACAAGGTGTGCAGACCTCGTCAATACAGAATGTCAGTATTGCATGAGAATCTGGTCACCACTGCAATATTCACATTATCCATTCTCTAACAGTCGGGAGAGTTCCTTTGGCCAAATATTGGGGCTGGTCTCCATTATCACAGTCAGCCTCTGGCAATGGTGAGAAACATGTTTATCTGTCATTAAACATGTTTAACTAATGCTAGTTGTAGTTCAGTAGGAACAGCATGACTAAGGAAATTCTGATATTTTCTGTTCATTGAACACTTTCATTATACTTACTGCAGCATAAAAGCAACCCATCGAGTACACATGGATCTAGTGTAAGGATGCTACAATTTTAATTTCTATATATTTTTACATGAACTGGTGCTTTCTGTTAAAGATGCCTTCCCAGTATCTGTTTGGACCCCCAGCTGCCAAATGTTAACCCTACTACAAGCTACAGTCTTCCTCTCTCTCTCTGGAGCTGTCCTACACCGTAAAGAGGGGTTTGCTGCTACAGGGCCAGCAGCCAAGGAGTTAAAAGCTTTATTCATTGAAAAGACAAAAAACAGTGTTTTTTTTTTTTTTATTATTATTATTTTTCTTTGTGGCTTTCGAACCGTTTTGTTGCTGCTAAATGTTCCAGAAAGACTGTAACATGAGGATTGTGTGTAGAAGGATGAGAGAATGTTTGGAAGCAGACTGTTTTTCTTAAGACATCTGGTGGTAATACATATTACCGGGGATGCTACTTTTAGTGAACATTGAAGATTAGGAAGTGGCAAGAATTTAAACACTAAAAGCGTTAGACAGGAAGGACTGGGTATCCTTTACCCAGTTAGAAAATCTTTTTATTGTAATCGTTTTTTGTTTTTTTTATTAGATAAGTGTAAAATTAAGGAAATGAGAGCTTTCTCTTTAACTTCACACACTGCTGAAATCTCCATTGCCTTTGGAAACAGAGGGCTTAAAAAAAAAAATAAAAAAAAAAGCATAGCATCCACACAGACTGGCCAGTTGAACAAATGTCCCATTTGTTCCGTTATGTTTTTTGTATATTTTGCTGGCAGAGCTAGACCAATAACTACACAGTGTGGTCACTGTATAGATGGCTGTAGCTTCCAGCCTCTGTTCTAACAGTTAGATGCTTGGATTCTGACCTTGCTGTCTCAAATGGAGATAAATATCAAATGCTCTTGCATTGGTTTTCCATCTGTACAGGGGGCGGGGGGGAGGGAGGGGTGGTAAGAGGACTTTACTGCTGTGACAAAGTCTTCCACTAGATAGTGTGCTTTTCTTTTGAGAGATTCATCTGTAGAAGCAAGATGAGTGTAGTCTATATGTTTCTGCCTTTTTTAGAGGGATGTTCAAACAGAGCATTGGTCTGATGCTTGGATTCTAACGGACCATTTTTGTACCGAAAAAAAGGTGAGGTGCCTTTGACCTGACATGTTAAAAAGCCTCAAAGCTATACATAATAAACAAAGTGTCAGGTTCCAGAATGTCAAATTATCCCATTTATTGATCTAATTCTTGATTAATACTATTGACAATGCAAACGTCCAAAAATTAGGCATCCTTGGGATAACCAGTGGCAAAAACAACAAAAATAAACTGTCCTATATGTATAAATATAATGTACTCTCTCTGTCATTCCTTGGTGCAGATGCAAGTGAGTGTACAGGCATCCATAAGTGGCCCTATGGCCAAATCCAATCAGGCTCCAATATCCGTAACCTAAGAATGAGGACATGATAAACATCTCCTGCTACTCATTGCATGATTTTTATAGGTGTATACCACACAGATTTGTTACGTCAGAGATCCTGCATCAAAGGAAAGGAGAGTACATCATATTTAACACGTTATGCATTACTGAATTTTTAAGACTCTTCAGAAATGTAATAAATGATCTACTATAATGGTGTCTAACTTGAGTCCTTTAGTACTTTAAACAGGTCTGTACTATAAAATGATAATATTGTGATTACATGCTAATCACTGAAATCCTAAATCTGAGGTAGGATTTTAGGCCTTGTAGGACCCAATTTAAAATCCCTAGAGTTATAAGCACAGTCAACTGTTGCTTATTAACTAAACCAAACACAACAATGCAAATTAGGTTATTCATCAATTACTTTGTACAGATTCATTATTTGTTGTTTTCTTTTCTTTTTTTTCTCCTTCCAATGCATCACAATTCCCACACACTGCTTCTGTGCTTAAAAAAAACCCAAGCAAATCCTTGTTCATTTTTTTTGTTTTTCTTTTGCAATGATTTTGTGAAGCTCGAATTTGAAAAATAATTTTTTTTGTTGTTTTTAAATAAATAAATGAATGGAAAAAAAACAAACAGGTGTGAGTTATTTTGTATCTAGCTTTTTAAAGACATGACTGTTTTTGGAATGTGATACAGTTTAGGCTGTTTTTACACTTCTGTGGTGTTTGTGTTTAGCTGTAATGTCCCTCTGAGGGACTATGTCTACCGTAACATTATTTATAGTCACTTTAAGGCCCCTATACTCCCTGACAGATAAGGATAACGGATGAAGCATTACTCAAATTAAAGAATGCTGGCTGGTACAAATACCATCAGTGCTACTTTATTCTGCTAATGTGAAAACTAGCATTATCTGGAAGAGAGGAGGAGAAGAGAAAAGGGAATGTCTTAAGTGCTTCAAACCCTAGATGGATTCTTCTTCATAGGCTAAAAGACCAGGAAACAAGATGAGTATTTATGTGCTTGGAGACACAATTGGCAACATATAAACCACCTGTCCATTACAATAAAATATCAAACAATTTGTGAAATTTGTCTTAAGAGAAATAAAATGAAAAGCAGAAAACCAATACCTTAGTTCATGAAAGTGTTTGCACTACAAGATGTGTATTAAATGCAACTTGACAACAGGGCTTGTAACACTGTAACAATAGTTTATGTTGAAAATACTTGCACCAATCATCTTCAACCCTTTTCATATTGTTGTTTACTGCTGTTGATCCAAAAGAAAATACCTTATTTTGCAATTTCAATCTGCTTTCAGTGGGGAAAAATTCCTTCTCAACTCCAAATGCCAAACCCAATACTTAAATACACAGACTACTCTTTTAAATAAGTATCCAGGCCCTTTTTAGTGGCATCAACTATATTAAAAGGCACCAGCTCTCCAGGCAGTAAATTCCATACCATTATTACCCTTACCATAAAAAAATCACTTCAGCTGTGGTAGACAAAATTCCTAGATTTTACTAAATTATGACAGTCATGATTTATAATGACATGGAGGCGAGTATTATGCAATATCTCCTTCTTTATTCCCTCAGCAGCAAAGAAGAGAAAAACATAAACTTGTACCAATCAGAACACATTAGTACCACTCAATCTGTGGCCAGATGGACCGTGCATGATATAGGGGGTTTGGAGGCATGTATATGATGCGTCTTTTTTGACGCTTTGCGGCCTACAGTGATAGGGGCTGGATACCCCAACTGGAGGACCTGGGTTCTGTGACACCAGGATACCAGATGATATAGTCTGCGCAATTGTAGTGGACATCATACCCATGACTGAGTGCATAGCTTGTGTGACAGGTTTGGACATTGTAGCGTCCAGTAGTGAATGGAACTCCTCAGAGTTAATGAAGTCTGCTGAGGTGTCATCCCCTCTGAGAAAGCCAGTGTCCTCCATAGTAGCAGACATGTCAGGAAAGTTCTCAGTATTAGGGGGTTGAGATTTAGGCATGATTGACAATACCTAGCTAGCAGAGTAGCAGCAGCAGCAACAACAGACAGATATGATTGTGCAAAGACAGCAGTAACAGGCAAATAATGCAGGACTCAGTGACAAGTGATAGGTAAAACTCTGTGAAAAGGGGCGTACACAGCCAATAGGGAACACTCTCATTACAGCTGTGCAGTCAAAAGAGCACAAACACATCTTAAAACATGGCTGCCGTGCTTCAAACAGTAGAAATGGCACTCGCGGATCTGCAAAAATGGCCACCGCAAGTGTAAAAAGGTGTCTGTATAGAAACGGGCTCCAACAAAATGGCTGCCATGCAACCCAATTCGCATTTGCGACGGCCGAAATTTGCTGGAGAACAAAATCTGAGCAATAGAGGTACTAAAGAGGGGGGAAAGCCTCTGGAAACGCATAAACAACGGAGCAAAAGAGAGGAAGGGAAGAGACACAACCGACCCCAGGGAAAGAAAAATGAGAAATTAATAGAAGTAGTAAGTGATAAACTCAGCAGAGTAAAAGGAATCACTTAATAATATCAATAACACAATGCACATTACAATAGCACACAATACAATAGAGGTACTTAGCTGTGAGGAAGCAGCAAAGAAAGAGGATGTGTTTATTGGATTATGCTTATATATAGAGGAGGGGAGGGAGTTCATAATGCGTTCTTATTGGTACAAGTTTATGTTTTTCTCTTTGCTGCTGAGGAAAATAAAGAAAGAGATATGCATAATGTGCTTCTGTGTCTTTATAAATCTCCATTCTTCAAGTCTTAGCAGGTGATCCCTTGTCCTTTGGACTGTTCTGTTATTGAACAGATTCGTGGAAAGACCTTTGTGTGGGTTATGAACATATTTATATAAGGTTATCATCTCCCCTCTAAGACTCTGTTTCTCTTCTGTGTAAGAATTTAACTTTTCTAGCCTTTCTTGATAAATAAAACTTTCCATTACCCCTATACATTTTGTAGCATTCCCCTGCACTTTCTCCAGTTCCATAATATCCACTTTAAGAAAAGGCACGCAGAATTAACCTGTTCGCGACAAAGGACGTGTTAGGCACTTCCAGCCGTCAACTCCGCTTCACGGTGCTGCTCTATAGAAACATAGAAACATAGAATGTGTCGGCAGATAAGAACCATTTGGTCCATCTAGTCTGCCCAATTTTTTTTGAATACTTTTATTAGTCCCCCGTTCCCGGTCTTATAGCTTGGATAGCCTTGTGTCTATCCCACGCATGCTTAAAATCCTTGACTGTGTTTACCTCTACCACTTCTGCTGGAAGGCTATTTCATACATCCACTACCCTCTCAGTAAAGTAATACTTCCTGATATTACTTTTAAATCGTTGCCCCTCTAATTTAAGACTATGTCCTCTAGTTGTGGTAGTTTTTCTTCTTTTAAATATACTCTCTTCCTTTACTGTGTTGATTCCCTTTATGTATTTAAATGTTTCTATCATATCCCCCCTGTTACGTCTTTCTTCCAAGCAATACGTGTTAAGATGCTTTAACCTTTAACAGCTGGTCCGTCATAATAGACTGCCGTGTCGGGCAGCATGGAGGATGTCTGCACGTATCGTGCAGACATCACCCAGCTGCCCGATTCTCCCTGGTGGCTAGCGGGGCAGCGGAGGATGTCTGCGCGATGAGCGCGGACCTCCCCTGCTGCCGCCCGGCACAACCGACGGGACTTTTATGACGAAGCTGGAAGTATCCGGCTTCATCATAGAAGTCCCGGCGGTCGTGCCCGGTGGCAGCAGGGGAAGTCTGCGCTCATCGCGCAGACATCCCCTGCTGTTAGAGAGGGGGATCCAGGTCCCCTGCAGCTCTGCTGGGGAAATGGATCCCTCTCTTATAATCTGACCTCAATTTGAGGTCAGATTATAAAACGACCTTGATTATAAGACAATGGGTATTTTTCAGAATTTTTTTTCTGAAAAAAACCTCGTCTTATAATCGAGCAAATACGGTACTTTGCCAACAAGACCTTCTGCAATATCGCTAATAAAAATATTAAAGAGAATGGGTCCAAGTACAGATCCCTGAGGTACCCCATTAGTAACATGACCTTGCATCGAATATACCCCATTGACTACAACCCTCTGTTGCCTGTCACTCAGCCATTGCCTAATCCATTCAACAATATTGAAATCCAAACTCAAAAGATTTCAGTTTATTGATAAGCCTTCTATGTGCGACAGTGTCAAAAGCCTTACTGAAATCTAGGTAAGCAATGCCTACTGCACCACCCTGATCTATTATTTTAGTCACCCAATCAAAAAAATCAATAAGATTTGTATGGCATAATCTCCCTGAAGTAAACCCATGCTGTCTCTGATCTTGAAATCCAAGCGACTTTAGATGTTCAACAATCCTATTCTTTAACAAGGTTTCCATTATTTTCCCGACTACTGAAGTAAGACTTACTGGTCTATAGTTGCCCGCCTCCTCCCTACTACCTTTCTTGTGAATGGGCACAACATTTGCTAATTTCCAATCTTCTGGAACTACTCCCGTTAACAATGATTGGTTAAATAAATCTGTTAACGGTTTTGCTAGTACACCACTAAGTTCTTTTAATAACTTTGGATGTATCCCATCGACTTATTTGTCTTTACTTTAGACAGCTGAAGTAAAACCTCTTCCTCTGTAAACTTACATGCATCAAAAGACTCATTAGTCTTTTTCTCTAAATGAGGTCCCTTACCCTCATTTTCATTTGTAAAAACTGAACAAAAATATTCATGAAGGCAGTCTGCTAAGCCTTTATCCTCTTCTACAAAGCATCCTCCTTTTGTTTTTAATCTAACTAATGCTGGTTTTACTTTCCCTTTTTCCTAAAAAATGTTTTATCCCCCTTTGTCACCGACTGGGCTATAGTCTCTTCTTGTGCGTAGTCTTGTGCTCTTCTGTGTACTTTGGAAGCTCTTATAGCTCGTTTTGCCTCTTTCTGCCTACTCTTATAGATCTTTCTATCTTCCTCACTGAGTATTTTTATAATTACTAAATGTCCACCTCTGCAGAGTACCACAGTGGTTTCTTTAATTTTTTGCTCTTACTGACAAGCCTAATGCAATTTTCTGTTGCCTTCAGTAGTGCAACTACTGGGGTTAATTTTTTACAGGATGTATTTTAATTAATTCATTCATTAATTAACTTACAGGTAATTCTCTGTGCTTCACTATAAGCACGTGTGAACACATTGACTTGATTACATGGCTGGAAACCCGCCAATCGGGTCCAGGAGCTTTACCTCAGGTGCAAGGCATAGTCCTGGACCCACTTTAGACTGGCTACTGGCGCGTACCGCCAGTCTAATTACATGACAAGTTAACTCGTCATTACGTTGCTAATACTGAGGTTCTTATGACTAGTTAACTCATCATACGGTTGTAAGGTGATTGTCTACAACGGGCAGAGGTGCTACCGGCCTTCGATAGCCGCCCCATTAGATAATTACATATATAAAATTCACGGTAATGTGCAGTGTGTGACTTCACAGGTTAAAAAAAAAAAATCACATTAAACGACACAAATACAGTCACACTTACATAGACACACACTAACATTTACACACACAAACACAGTCGCTATCACAGACACACTGTCAAACGTCACACATCGCTCTTGCTCAGCATGATGTTAACGCTGCTGGTGCACTTCTTCCCTCAGTTTGACACTTGCATATGACCTCATGCGCAGTGTAGAGGGGTTACTCTCACTACAGCTGCAGCACTCTGTGTAGGGAACGTTATTCCCAACACCGCTTCATGTGTGGTCAGCAGTTGGAGGTGCGGCTACCAATGCAGAGCTCACGCAGGCGGCACATCAATGCCCAGTGGCCCACATGTTGGAATCCCCCATACTAGCAGATCCAGGCCATATTTGAATTGAAGATTTTTTTCCAACTTTGGCCTTAAGTTTCCAAATTCTTTCATGAATAAAGCCCTAAATGTCCCTAGCTGCGGTTAGTCAAAACTTGCAATGAGGAGGGGAATTAGGTGCAATACTTTCTAATTAAACGCAGGATAATAAAATCTCATTTAAATACTATGTGTTACTTGACCGTACCAAAACCTTATCATTATAAACTTTGTAGTCTAATGTATGTAACAGATTATTTTAGTCCAAGATAATAAAATGAAAAAAATAAAGTCACATCAAATGCTTTTTTGTATTTTATTGTTTTTATTGTATTTCAGCGGCTAAAGGGCACACTACGGCACATGTGCAACAACGTGAATTTCTAAACTTTTTTTTTTTTTGTTTCTTTCAATTTCTTAAAAACAAGATTGGTCCTAAAAATATAGAAAGAAATAAATTTAAATTCACAGAAAAACTGTACATTTATCAAAAAGTCACTATAACACAGTTTGGTTACATATATATAAAAAATAATATGAGAATGTGAGAGCTAGTGCAGGTCGTTTTTAAAGGCTGTACTAAAATCTTTTACTGCAAAACAGGCTTCAAAATGCAATAAATATCACATTCAAAACTATGTTTTACTTGCGAAAGCGGCTTAGTACAGCTCTGTAAAAATCCTCCCTCACTCTCATTTCAGTGTAGCAAAGACTAAAACCTGTGTTTTCCTGTCCTGTTTTTTTTTAGATCAAAAGTAAAATATGGTATTACTTTAACAAGGATACTTTCCATGGAAGTAACTTGTATATTCAACTTAAATATATCATTTTAAATAAATCCATATGCTCAGAGACTTGTAATACACTGTACTGAAATGCACAGAGGTCCCCATTTCAGAGAATTCCCCAACATTTTAGGTGACATGGGGTAGATGGATGGAATTAAAATCAAAAATTGTGTATAATAATGGAACGATATACAAAGTGCCCAGTCACGCCAAACTGGTTTCATAGAAGGCATGAGAAGACTTTTAGGGTCCTAAGCATATGTTTTGCCAGTCAGTGTTGTGCCTGTAGCAAGAATAAGTCTTAATCCCATTATGGGGCGGCTTTCTAGAATGTTCTTGCTTCTGTACAACATATCACCAGCATGGAACCTTTGCAAGGAATGATTTCATTTTTCTTTTTTAATGCACAGCCAGAATTCAGAGGTGACCTTGCACCTTGGCTCTGAATACAACTATGGAAAATTCTAAAATGCTATAATGAACAATGGTTTTCCACTACTCCAGTCTTAAATTAAACACAAATAATATTTCTAGAGGAAACAGACCAAAAATGACATTACTTCTATGATCCCATAATATGGGCTCTAAGAAAACAAATGAATCGTGTTACTGCACCGTCACTTAGATAAAATATAAATATGCATAATATAAAATCTATTGTCTAATATTGAAAACAAAAATTGAGGTTTCGGGATATAAAAATAGTCTTCTGTAGTTGTGGCAACATGCATCCCCCGTGCCCAGATTTGCCAACATCACTCTGCAGGGAACTGAATTCTGAAATGACCAACGATCCTCCCCATAAATGCCTGACTGCTTGGCATCCATTTTAGCTCCTCTAATCAGTATCAGACAAGGCATGTACTCTATTGGGAGGAGTGAACAGGGTACTTTGTTTATTGCTATACAACGCAGTGCACATTCTCTGCACCACACCTTTAATATTGCTCAGTATATTTAATTGCACCACTTCAGACCTCCCAAGAAACAACCACCCACTCCCCAAACAATTACATGATGAAATGTCGAACAATGAGATAAGTATAACCAGGTGGCAAGCAATGTCAATGGGATGATGTACGTAAAGATGCCGTCTAGTATTTTGGTTGTTAGGAGCATCATTATACTGGTAGATTGAGTCATTTGTAATGGCCGTTGTAAGAATTAAAAAAAGCTAAAAAGGTGTATATGATGCATCTAATTTAAAGACAAGCTCTATACAATATACTGTTCTATACTCTTATCTAAGCTCTATACAATATACGGTCAGCTATTGCTAAGTATATCATGTCACACAGAACTGGGCATAGATTAGATGTGTTGGTTCTGCTGCTTTGACAAAAGAAAAATAGCCATTCCCATTAAGAATAGATTTGTATTGCCTATTTAATGATAAAGGAGTTTTACCACAGAATAATAAGTAAGCAACTTTTTTTTCTTAAATGAATGGCCACTTTTGGATAAGTAAAAACACTTTATGAATTACATACTATTTAAGTTTTCTTGCAGCATTTTATCCTCTACTTGGAGGGTTTCATTTGACAGATCTGACATGTCCTGTGTGGGGAGTCTCTGTTAATCAACAGTGCTGCTCTTTCACTAACCGATGTCAGAATTCACAACTTGAGCTGGAGGTACATTTGTACTTCAAAAGGATGATCATCTTCTTTTACACAATACATTTTAACATCCCTTGAGATGCAAATGGAACGGTTCTGAAACGGTCAGTGAGAGCATCAGCAAAGTCTCTAGACAAGCAATATTTTATAATGGAAGCTCTGGTTAGAAAAAAGTACCTAAATAAAATGTTAATATCACAGAAGTATTCCTGATGGAGGCTAAATTGAAGCAGCATTGTGTTCATATTAATGTGGCCATTTATTTAAGAAAGAAAAAAACAAAAAAACTTTATTCAATCTTATGTACTTTGCCAGTGGTATCCGCCTCTCTGGTAGTTAAGGTCTATACTTTCTTGGAGCAACAATCTACATTTTTGAAATATGCAAGAGGCTTTTTTTTGTTTTCTTCAATACACAATGGAAATCCCCACTCACTTCAAAACAGACAGCATGCTACTAAACTGGTCAAAAGGGCTATAAAGAAGATTCCCAGGTTTCTTTCACTCCTATCGGTGGACTACTGTCAATATAGAACAAAAGATGTTTAACTGGCACCAATAGTGAATCACCAACCGTGGAGGCAGGTAAAAGACAACAAAATCAAATTTTAAAAAATCATGTGTATGTCTCTCATACATCAGCATTTAGTGCGTTAGAGCCATATGCTTGTATTCCACAAATCAGTCCACCTGTGACAGGGCTAAGGCCTACATCACTACAGTAAATCATAGGGTAAAAGGTTGTTTCTCAGAAGATACAACACTCTTAAAAAAAAAAAATACAAAAGAAGAGCAGAGGGCATGATATTAAATACCAGAAGCAAACGGCCTTACCAACCAAGACATGTTTAAATAAATATTCATTGTACACACACGAAAATAAGCTATTTGCCACTCGATATGGCATTAAGGAAGTGATCACCCTCTGGGAAGCCTGTAGTGCTTAAAGCCAGAGGTACTATACCATGGCATGGCATGTCTGGACCACACAAAATAAGAAAACTAAAATATGAGCAGGAGAGCTAAGGGAGGAGGTAGTGCCAATAAAGGGAACAAAATACGGAGTCATAACCAGTGGAAGCAGCACATTGAAAAAAAAGGCATGGTCCAGTCCAGGGTACATTTGACTATGGTTAACCCTTTGTAGACATGGGACCCAGTATACTGGCCATACAACTATAAAAGTATTCTAACAAATGCCCTGTGGAATTCACCTCAAATATGGTCCCCCAATATATTACAAATAACTCCTAGCCCCAACACATTCACTATTTGCTATTGCTATTAAATATGACCCACTGTTGGTGGGTATAAATAAGACAAGTGGGCGAGGGTTGAGTGACCTCTATAAGTAAATGTGAAACATGTAAATGGGAGAGATCATGTGATATACAACATGGATATTTTTCAGTATCATTAAGAACTGGGTTTATATGCCCACCTTTTGTACTGTATTAATTATGTAGACCTATAAATATACATGTTACTTGCGGCACATTTTACTCGTAACACACAAATATCGGAAGTTTATGCATGTACATGTGTGGTGGAGGTTTAGTAGACGTGAATCATTTAACCATGTGCACGCTCGAGGCATGTAGCTCATTTCCTTTGCTGCATGTGTGAAACAATGGCGGAGAAGCGGCAGACCGGTATATGCAGAGCGGGAAACAATGTGCTTCAAGCTCTTTTTCACTACACACAACTGAACCCGACAAAACAGGGTTTCTTACAAGATTTCCTCTGGAGCTCTGTACTAGAAAATATGGAAGTGATAATGACATGAAAGACATCCAGATCCAGTGGATAAATCTGGTTAAGGGGAAAGGGCTGTAGATTGTAGTCTATTAACCTCTGAGTTGCCATATTAGCTGCCCTCAATGTGGAAAGCAGCATCTTAAAAAGCTCAACCACCAAAGAGCTGAACCCGTTTTGTTTTATTTCAGTGTTTCGAGATGCTCAAGCGTTGTGAGATCAACTGATTCAAGTCTCAAAGTGAATCCTGGCTGCGTCCCTGATTGAACTCTTCCCAGCGGCTCTCGTAGAATTTTTTTAGGGCCAGCCCAGCCTTTCCCACTTCAGAATCGTCCTCATTAAACAACTGGCAATTACTAAACACAAGCTCAGCATCCTCTGCAAACTCTTCACAACTGGAGTATCTGGTGGGTAAAGAGAAACATGAATTAGTATTAGGCAGGAATAGTCTTTGTGTAGCATTTGTATGTATACGCCTTTTCTCATGTCATTCAAAACACACCAGGGCTGGACTGGCATACTGGGCACTGAGAAATGTCCTAGAAGTTTGCCTGCTCTGGGGATGGCTGATTCCTCAACGTTTACCACTTTGCACCAGAATTTGCTCTTCACATACAGCACCTTACATATCCTTTAATATGCAAAACAGTGTATTTCTCAAATGTGCTTTAAAACTGCATGGTGTTCCCTATTCTGCACACTAAAACAATGATGCAATTCCAGAATGTAACACACCGCATTGGGGTGGGAACACTTTAAAATGGTGTTTTTAAAAAAAAAAAAAAAGCACACTAAAGATATACATGCCCACACTGGATTATACAAAGCATTGTTCACTTGCAGATCTTTCTGTATACTACTATACAGCGTAGCCAATAAATCCTAATCTTGACAGCTTAAAAGCTGGACAGAGCAAGACAAACAGCAGTTCACCTAGGATCTATGGTTTTTTGAAATTTTTGTTCCCCATTTGTATTCTAATACAAAACGAAGGTGCCAGGTCGACCGGGAAATTAGACCCCCCCCCATAGAACACCTTGCCTTGGAATTATTTTTTTTATTGTTTTATCCAGTGACGTGCGTAGGAGCAGTGTGTGCACCGCTGCACAGACTTTCTGCTCTGCCCCTCGAGTTATAGGGTCCGAACGCCAGGTGTCACATAACATCCCGACGCTCAGCAGGGGTAGAATGAGGATTGTCTGAGCCTGTGAGAGGCACAGACCAGACTGGTACAGAAATGCCCCATTCCCTGCAATGAAGTATAGGAGCAGGGATTGGGGGAGATATTAATAGATGTTTAAGGGGAGAATGTAATAAAAATATAAACCCCAATAGTGTAAATTATATTACATTACATTTATTTATATAGCACCAACAATTTATGTAGCGCTAGGTACAGAGTATAGAAGGGAACTACATACTGAGTTAGACAAACTAGAACAGACTGGTACATGTGGTAGAGAGTCCTGCTCGCAAGCTTACAATCTAGAGCCTTAAGACAAAAGGTTAGTGTCATTTATTGCCAAGTGTTATTCTCAATAAATGACTGTAACCTTTTACACTATTATGTTTAATATCATTTCATTACATGTACACTTATTGAAGACCAAATACATTATTTTGAACTGGTGATCTACTGTTACACAGTTACATTCCCTACACTGCCTAATCATTGTTAAACATTGACTAATGCACTCAATTTGCTTTATGAAAAACTGTGCTAATAATAGTGTCCATTCACCAATGGACACGCCTCTCTCATTGGTCTGTCACTCAAACTGGCATCCCTGGTCAATGGAGCTCGGCAAACAAGTTTTTAGTCTTTCATACTGGCAGTCTGACACAACAGGGGAGCAGACATTTGAAGTACTAAGTGTCTACTACATGTTGAGTCCCCTACCTAAACAGTGGAAACTTCTAGATCAAACACGACAGAGAAAATAAAAAAAATAAAAATAAAAAAGAGGCACATTTTAGTTTAGGCATTACTCCCTTTAGTATTCTGAAATAACTTCTATGTCACTTTATTGAAACTATTGTATTCATATGAGTAATCTACAAACATAACTGTTGCTCAGCCTGTAATATTGTATTCAGCAGAGAGGACATAATGCTGTTAAACTGGCTTTCTAAGGATTCTCCCAAATGACCATGAAACTTACTTTTCATTCAGCAACTTGTGCCTCATTGTGGAGAAATCCATGGGGTTCTTAATAATTTTCCTATAGCCGGGAACAAATCGTGGATTCACAGGTTCTAGAAATGGCCATGCATCCTCATGTGATTCCATCTCCATAAGGATAATCCTAGGGACCCAAACAGAAAGTTACTGAGATACCTATATGTGGTGCCTGGCTGAGAGCAGGCTGACACACCATTTTCGGGTGCTTGAGTACAGTAACACCAACACTACTCACTAATGCTTTATTTAAAGAATCCAAATAAAATACCTTATTGAGCCCACTACACTTCTATGGCACTATCAGGGGCGGATATCTTGGGTCAGATCTTCCTTCATCTGACCCAAGATTCTAAACAACATGTCTGCCCCCCATGATAGCGCTACAGGGAACAAAAAGGCCTCAATAATGAAAACCTGTGTAATTACACAAATGCAGCATTTAAGAAAATCTTGCCCATTAAACAGGAATAGTGTATCTGAAGAGCTCAAAATGAATTTCATTTATCCTGCCCCCCCCCCCCCCCCCCCATCACCCACAGAATTTAGTTTTTAAATATGGTTGACCATAAATTAGGAAAACAAAAGATTTACTAAATGTATGGGCAAGTATTTTGTTAAAATAAATTCTGCTTTTAAGCAGCACAGTATGAGCCCATTTATTGTTTCTTCCTATATTTCTGTATACACACGAGTTACAAATACATAGCATTGCTTTAAGTGTGGCAGACTGTCGATAAAAGCTATTTCTTACACTAAATTGCCATCTTGAAACCTTTTTCAGTAACAGGATTTGTTTAGCAGTGAAAACATATATTTTATAAATATATACAGGAAAGTGTCCAATGCATCTATGAGATAACCATTGTGTGTCTTTTAGACGGGATTTCATTTCAGCTGTAACGGCATGTAAGCGAAAACAAAGAATGTGTACAGATAAAGAGCACAAAACAGAAAGGCACCAATCACAGAGCTTGGGGTACCTACTCGCAAAATGTTAGGTCGGGACTCTGGTTTCTGGTAGCCATGCGCCTTCGCTTTGAAAGTGGGGCCTCTCCTGGAGAGTATTGTGAAATCGCGGCTTGTTCTCGCCGCCTAGAGGATTTTGAGGGACTTTCATTCTCCTGGGAGAAAAACCTGGGCTTTTTTCGACGTCTAGAAGAGCCAGAGGAGGACAGAAACTCACTTTCACCCTGCTGTGTAAAAGAAAAGACAAACATGTAAAATACATACTACAAACAGACATACATTTACAGGACAGGCCACTTCTACTGAATTCAGAGAAGAGCTACTCATACTTACCAATGACACACAGGTAGGGCAAAACCAATCACCGTCCGGAATCTCTGTCATACGTGGGCGGTGGCAGTAGGTGTGGCAGCCACGATCACAGCTATCACACAACAGCAGACTTTCATCGTTGTCACCCTTCCGACAAACTAGACATGTCTGTAATATACAAGGATCATGTCAAAACAAACATAATTTGATTTCTTGATTCATGCAAAAGTTATTTGAGAACTAGATCAGTGGATATTCTACCAAATGTGCAGTCATTAAATATTATGCAGGACACCCATTGAACAAGTGACCACATGTATCATTTTAGTAAGGTCTTGAAAATATTTGTAAACTTTAGGAGCCACACACCCATTCAGGTGCAAGTGTAGTTATTTTTAAAGGCCAGAAATATGGCAAAAAAGTGAGGCTTTCTACCAACTGGGAGACCCAGATTATTACAGCCATTCTATATTAGCAGACCGCTAAATTAAATGTCAACAGTGCTTGGGATGAGCATAGCATGAGATTGCAGTTTAACACAGTTACATCACTCACCACTTTATTGACCGATCTCTCCCAGGCTAGTGACCGCTCCAGTTGTTGCAAGCAAAGGGACACCTGGGCAGCACTTCGACATCTTTCCAGGGTCTGGCGCCATGATCGTAGACGAGGTGTAATGCTGTATTCACTAACAAAAAGGAGAAACTACTATAATAAACACCGCTTTCTTTAGATCAGGAAGTCCGTATGTACTTCTGCAGTTGCTGCCTACAGTATCTGACTGAGCAAGGATTAAAATATAAGCGATGGTGTTTGAAGAGCACTTACAACTCGGTGGAAGAAAGAGGATTCTCTAGATCTGTGATCACTAGTTTCTCATGCTGCACCTCACTCTGCAACCAGAGTGGTTCCTTCATGTATCTTCTCTCCACATTCTGTTCAAGGTCCAAAAGTCTCAGCACTGCTAGATCCAGTGGGTTAGTTGGCTCTCTGTAGAACAGTCCCTCCTTTTTCACCTTAACTGTAATATCATCAGCTGCCTCCAGGTGGTGCTCAAAGTATTTCAAATCAGTTCGGACAGAGTCTAAACTTGGAGGTGTCCAGCCCTGTGGTAAAATGCAAAGAAACTCAATGTACATGTACACGCAATTTAAAAAAAAAAAAAAAAAAAAAACCGCATATAATCCACCCTGCATTACTAGCACTTCCCATGGCCCCCCCATTGGTTCATTTTTAGACATTATTTATACAGTGAAGTATTGATTATATCATTTATTAATGCGAATGTAGCCCACTCATTTAGCAAGGAACTTCACATAACATAAGTCCTTGCCAATTTTCCATATTGTCATACTTTTAGTATCTAAAAACACTAAATGGGAAATAATAAAAGCCTTTAATATGCATGTCTTTGTTAAAGGCGTTTCCTTTAACACTGTTCTGCTATTCATTCTAAGTGCAAACATTTGTCATCCAGTTACATATTAGGAGCATGTGGGGATTGCGCCACTATTAGTAGATACAGGTCGATGTGAACCGAAGGTCCTTCCCCAAACGCCCAATCAAACATAAAAATGTGAACAGACTAACCCGTTGCTGCAGATCAGAGATCAAAATCCTTTGTTCCAAATCCTCCACCCAATTTAGAATGGACATGTCCACCTGGAAAGTCCAGTCCACCACCGACCACGTGTCCAATTTCTCCTGACTCACAGGATGTCCCTCTTGTGGGACAAAGCTAAAAAGGGAATCTGAGTGTGGAAAAGGGAAGACCATTTTGATAACTAAAAAACATTGCATTGCTTAAGACAACAAAATGAGAACTAGATTTTTATAATGAGATGTAAAGTCTTCTCTTGCCGAGAGGAAACTTTACATCAAACATTTACGGTTTCATCATTTCGATTTTGCTTGTGCAACACGAAAAACAGGGTGCTACAATTTACTATGAACAAGTCCCGTGTAAAATTTCTATAGGTTGCGCAATTTTTGATGTACATACATAGATCGTAAAGGCTTTAGGCTGCATCAGCAAAATGACATTTGCAAATATACTGACATTTGGATGAGCACTGGGTGAATAAACTGGTATCAATATACACAGATGTGATCCAACGCGGGGGCAACTATCCGACTGAAAACCGCACAGTATGAGGACATACCATATTTCACACACTACTTGATCGTATAGGATACCTGGTAGAACTTATAAAGTGCGCAATACTGTTTGAAGAAACAATGTAATGGGTACACAGATTGTGCAGTTTTGTTAATACTGTTACTGTATATCTGAACAGTTTAAAAAAAAAAAAAAAAAAAAAAAAAAGACTTTCCAAAGTTTCTCACCATTTGCCGGCCGTGTGCACAACTCTTTTAGATGCTCCAAATGTTTTGTGAGATGTTTGTGCAAAGTTTTTTCTCGCATGCCCCTTGGATGTAGTGCTTTTATCAGGGATTCCAGCATCACTGGATCCTTTATCCACCACCATGTTTGTCTCATGTCTTCGTGCATTGTAAGAGAGCACAAGGAGCACAGAAAAAGTTAGTTAAACATAAACTAAATACTTAGAGTGTAATCTAGATAAAATATTTCAGAATGATTATCCTGTATATGCTCCACTTTAGCTTTTTCCATGATAAAGGAGTGAGCACATACTATAAAACACATAGGAAGGGATAGGTTTTTAATTCTTCCTTGGAGATCATGAAAGTCATCCTTTGGACAGACACGTGTCACCTTTTAGTGACTAGACCCATCACATAATTTTTGTGCAACAGGTACACTTTAATATAGCAAAATAAAATTAATAATTACCCGGTCCTGAAACTGCTCAACATTGGAGACTAGAACATGTTTACATGTTTTCTTGCAAGTTGAAAGGCAATAACTGCAAGATGCAAACTGCTTTTTCCTAACCATTCACTCCCCAGAATTACTTATAGTGACATTGTAACCCCAAAACTTTCCCCCCTTCTTTTATTTACTTGGAAGCAGCCCAGCAACACCCCCAGAGCAATAGAAGCAATCAATGGTCTCTTCTGAAACTTTTGCCCACAGCAGGAGTGCTGCCTTTCAATATGGCGAATGTGAAAAGTAGACATCGCCTAAACAAAATGCATGCAGTGGCATTTGTTTCTTAACTCACCAGGTGGAATAGGCCTCTCTGTGAGCTGGCTGTAGTACTTCTGCTCAAGCTGTCTGAAGAGATTGCTGGGAGGGCGTCCTCTGCGCTTCTGAGAATTACTGCAGGTACAGCAGGAAACGGAAGCTCTTGGCTGTGGCGTGTCCGCCGAAGGCTGCTTTTCCTCCTCTGAGAATCCATTTACCTACAAAAGGTGAGAGCTGTTGAACTGCTGAGTAAAAGCCTGACAAACTGGAGTCAAAAGAAGTTGCAAAGTTCCTTTGCAAGTTCACAAGGTTGTTTGTGCTAGCATCCTAATACAGAACCAAGGCTTAAATTAAAATAAATTAAAATAAGTGATGCAAATGAAAGTTACAAAAATCCAAATTGGAGAAACATTGCATATTTCATTTAACATTTTACAGACATAAACATAGCATACTGATCCCTTACCTGCTTTGGAGAGGTAGCTGCAGGAGGATATGGTAAGCGAAGAGTGTCATTTGGCTGGGGTGAAGGGTCATTGGAAGAAGTCCTTGGCTGTACATGAAACCACTCAGTTGACCCCTGCTGTCTAGTATGGGGTTCACTGGAGATAATTGGCGTTGATTCGCTATGAGAGGGGCTGCTTTGAGGGGTTAGCACAGTACTATTAATAATAGAGGTTTGCTTGTCAGTTAGCCAGGAAAGTAATGCTGACTGGTTTAGGTCCTGTTTGATCTTCGTGACATTTGCAATGGGAGACATTGCTTCCAGAAGGCCATTTGATGATGTGTCCTGAGATCCTGCACGCTGACAGGCTTTGCATGGATAGTCTGACTCGGCTTTGGGTTTCCGTGGACGGCCGCGTGAACGCAGGGAAGAGTTGAAAGATTTGTCTTCTGTCATGTCTGCCTCTTCAATGTTCACAGAATCCTCATTTGTTTCGGACTCTGGAGCTTCTAGAGTCTGAACTGAAATGGAATGTGCGACAAGTGGTTAAATTCATCCCTTTTAAACAGGATCAATGAAGGGAGAATGTATAAGAACAGTACATCTATAAACAAAGGGTTTCAGTTCACTTACAGTGACTAGACAGCATAATAATGTATGTTTTTATCTATTTTATTTTTTGCTTTAAAAGGAGATGCTTTATTACTAAAGACAAGCTAGATCACTCATTAATACTGCGGGATAATGATGTTACTTATATTTCTAGTTATCTCTATCATGTCTAGTATTTTATTAAGTCGTGGATTGCCATTTTTATTCTCCCTCATTTTTTTTTTTATAGATGCCGAAAAAAACCTTCTTTAAAACAGCCTCATCTATCAAAACTTATATTGCTTGTGTCACTAACTGAGAACTACACAATAGTAAAATAAGTATAATAGATTAGCTGATGTTTGTGAACTGTAGTTCAATGCAAGAACATGCAATGTGGGATTAGTCATTTATATGGAAATTATCATACCAATAAGTAAAAAAAAAAGTTTCTTTCGTGAACATACATATGCTGTGTAAGATGCATAAAGGGACTGTATCAGCTAAACATTGTTTTTATGATGAATGTAGAAAATCAAGGATTGAAAATGAGCTATACACCATGTAGGAAACCGTCTTCTTAAGGTTTCTGTGGCGTCTCCAGTTTATTACATCATCTGTGGATTAATATGCAAATTACATATGAGCCACTGAAAGTAGCTCATTTGCATATCAAGCCACAGATGATGACATAAACAGGAGACTCCACTGACACATTTTTCTCCTAATAAAGGCCTTTGTTTGCAATTTTGCCAACACAATACATAGATCATTTTCAATCCTTCATTTTCCACATTCATCGTAAAAACAGGGTTTTGGCGATACAGTCCCTTTCATTTAAAATGTTACTTTTTAAATCTAACTTTCCTTCTTGTGAGCGACTGATCATAAAATAAAACATACATTTGTAAAGTTAGCATTTTCTCTTAAAAATGTTTTATTTCAGATCTTACCAGTACTTTCCCGAGTACCCTCCACAAATATACCACCTAAGTGTGGCAGCATCCAATAGAATCTGCGGTACCGATCTTGTCCCAGAGCCAAACAACGAAGCCTTTGTGAAGAGCCTAGTATCTTCTTCCGAAAAAACGTCTGACGCTGCAGCAAAGTAGCACAAGATCAGAAAAGGCACAGGTTATTGTGAGGCAGGTTTCATTATTTATTCATTGTATAAGTACAAGCAAACCCCCATTATAATGAAATGCTTTATAATCCGGTTCCTGCCCTAACACAATGCTTTCACAGCTTTTTTGGGATTCCATGGAAGTCCAGGCTTAGCTGTATAGGATAATACATACTCCATCAACAATTGCTGAAAATAAGTTATTCCACAACTTAATATTTGACAAACTGTTAAAATGTTTACAAATGGTGCACACATCTGAAAGCTTGTGTCCTAATACTGGAGAATCTCTTACACCTCAGCACTAGTTTACTTTTCCAGCATCTCCTGCTTTCCCTTTACAAGTGGCACCAGATCATTGGTTTAGTTCCATGTAAATGTATTACAATCATAGCTGGAGATAAACAAAGTGATGTATCTCTGTACTGGCCGACTAGACCTAAGGCATCGTAGGGGACCCTGGCTGATTTAACAAAATGAACAGGTCTATCCCATTGTTTTTAGTACATCCCCCCCTCACTGCCTTGCACTACCTATACAGACATACGGGCCCCCCTGGAGATCATCAGGGAACAACACAGTGCTGTTCAAAGTGATGAGGTGCAATGGAAAGATATGTGGGGTCTGGCATGGTGGACAGGGATGTTAGGGAAATCTGAAGGGGTTTTAAGGCATGTAGGGGCAATCTGGTTTAGAGGAAATGATATGTGAGAATAGGGTGCAACAAATGAAAGTTGGGGTTGCATGAGAAGGTCTAAGGCAACACAAATCGATCACTGGCTAAACATCTAGCTTGTAAAGGAAGAGATCGTCAAGTAAACACAAATCCATGATAACGATACATTTTACTTGTGTGCTCAATTTTGAAAAATCAAAAAAGGTACCTTTGTGAGCCTCTCAATCTGTCTTTCCAGATCCACAACATTCACTGAAGAGGTGGCTTCCTGCAAAAGATGACAAACAAATTGGGGGTTAATTAAAATGCTATCTACCTTGTGGTTTGCTTAATAAAAAAAATTTTGGTCACGTGACATAATGATGTCATCCTAATGAAGGGGGAACAGTATAAAGTATTTATAAGCAGCTCTAAATTGTTTTTAGTCAAGTCACCTTTGACAAAGGCAATTAGAAGAAACATTGGGTGCACTTCTACATGTTTTCTCAGCCCTCTCACTGCTTTTTCCTTGCATTGTATTTTTGCACTTTATAACAGCCTCGATTACAACATCATTATGCATAGTTGCCAACATTTGAAAAAAAATTTCCAGGGGCACTTTGCAGTTTATCTTCCAAATGACCACACCTCCTTTAAAAAAGCTCCGCCCACTTGAAATGATTAGCATAATGTAACTCCACCTACTTGTCACAGTGTAGATTATATCACCAAGTTCCCACCAACGTTACACTCACAGCACAACATCTACATCAGGCAGGTGCATTTTATCACTTTTACATGAAATATAGTAAGACCTGGTGCAGATGTGCTTCAGCCAGAGAGCTGTGTCTACACCATAAAACATACATTAGTATGAACCTACCACTTCTTCTAGGATGCCATGCCATGTATCCACCCCCTATCAGTAAAGTGATACTGCCTGGCATTATCTTATATCTAGGATAGCCTTACAGCTATCCCATGCATGCTTAAACTCCTTCACTGTATTAACCTCTACCACTTCTACTGGAAGACTATTCCATGCATCCACTACCCTCTCAGTAAAGTAATACTTTCATTAGTCCCTGGCCTTATCTTATATCTAGGATAACCTTATACCTATCCTATTAATGCTTAAACTCCTCCTCTACCACTTATGCTGGAAGACTATTCCATGCACCCACCACCCTCTCAGCAAAGTAATATTAAGTTTCTGACCACAAAAACACATTAAAATATTAAATATTTCCAGCCGTTTGAAAAGCTTGAGGTGGACCCCAAATATATGTATATAACTAGTTGCATTTATACTTATATGAACTTTTTAATATTGTTTTCAACTATTTTTATATGTAATAAAACAGTTATTATTATTCCTCGGCACCCACGCTGCACCTAAAGAACTTAACACAGCACCATACAGCACTTTGCACCCACACGTTTTGGCATGCCACAATGTCAATTTGCCCCCCAGAACATACCACAATGTAACTTTGCCCCTGCAGAACATGCCACAGTGACACTTTGCCTCATAGTACAGCATCACCATGGCTAGAGTAAATTTTCCCATTAATATGCCACTATTAGCCTGACCATTAATATGCCACTATTAGCCTGACCATTAATATGCCACTAGTAGCCTGACCATTAATATGCCACTAGTAGCCTGACCATTAATATGCCACTATTAGCCTGACCATTAATATGCCACTATTAGCCTGGCCATTAATATGCCACTATTAGCCTGGCCATTAATATGCCACTATTAGCCTGGCCATTAATATGCCACTATTAGCCTGATTGCCTAGTAATATGCCACAGTCTGATCCCCCAGTAATATGCCACAGTTTATTTGCCCAGTAATATGCCCAGCCTAATTGCCCAGTAATATGCCACAGTCTAATTGCCCAGTAAAATGCCCCAGTTTAATTGCCCAGTAAAATGCCCCAGTTTAATTGCCCAGTAAAATGCCCCAGTTTAATTGCCCAGTAAAATGCCCCAGTTTAATTGCCCAGTAAAATGCCCCAGTTTAATTGCCCAGTAATATGCCACCACCCTCCTCCCCCCTTCCTCCCAGCCCCAGTACTGACCTGCTCCATGTCTTCTCTGTGCACCGGCAGAAGGTTTCTTTGTTTTAATTAAAGTTTTTTGAAAAAAAACAAAAAAAACTCACCCACGCAGTTCAGTCTGTGAGCTGAGCTCACATCAGCCTGTGTAACCAGCCCTGTCACATGCGTCCTGCCTGCTTTCAGCAGACGCGTGTGGCAGGGATGGCTAAAGCAGGCTGATGTGAGCTCAGCTCACAGACTGAACTGCGCGGGGCACGTGATGTCGCGCTGACGTCACGTGACCCGCGATCGCGCTAAAACAGCGCAAATTGCCGGGATTGTCCCGGGGATCTTGGTTTTCACAGGACTGTCCCGGGAAATCCAGGACAGTTGGCAACTATGCATTATGCTGCAGATTACATAGTAATAAGTAAAGCACCACATACCTCTTCACCCACACAGGACTGCTGTAAGACATCGTCATTCCCCTCCAGTATTTCACCCTCATCATTATTGCGAATGCTGCGCCTTCGTCGACTCTCCATGGCGCTGATTACCTGAGGCCTTCCTGTTTTCTTGCCCAGAGCAAATTTCAGTCTGTGGGGAAAAAAAACCAAGTACATAGGTCCTAAATTATCCTGTACTACCCACAAACTAGAAAACCGTGTAAAATATAAGCACATAAAACTAAAATGGAGACCGTCAGGTGAATGTCAGCAATTTGTATGGTCACACTGAACTCGAGGTTCTATCGTTCTTTTGTATCATCTCTTACAGGTCATTTACATGGTAAAAAAAACTAAAAAAAACTAAAAAAGGTCTTTACAGATAAGCAAATTCCTCTCCTGATACATAAAACTTCAACCTGCTGTTGGGAGTTGTGCATACTGTCCAAGGTCTTGGTATGTGCTAAAGGAAGTTTACTCATGACTAGAGTTGAGCGGACACCTGGATGTTCGGGTTTGGCCGAACTCGGGAAAAAAAGTCCGGGTTCGAACTTGACCCCAAACATACTAGTGTTAGGGGGGACCTAATGTCCCCCCAGTCCCCACCCTCTGCCGGCGGGTGGGGACCCTAAAATAATAATGAGAGGGGGACCTAGTGTCGTCGTCCCCGGTCCCCACCCATTGCCGGCGGGTGGGGACCCTAAAATAATAATGAGAGGGGGACCTAGTGTCGTCGTCCCCGGTCCCCACCCATTGCCGGCGGGTGAGGACCCTAAAATAATAATAATGAGGGGGGCCGCCCCCCAGCACTGAGAAAAAAAAAAATCCGCCCCTTAAAAAAGAAAAGAAAAAAAGACCGCACTTGCAGCCGAACAGGCAGCACAGAGAAACCTCCGTGCTTCTTGTTCGGCTCCCCGTGCAGTGTGACACGGAAGTGCCGACAGTCACGTGACCGGCGTGCTGACGTCATACGCGCGCAGGGTCATGTGACCTGTCGGCACAACCGCCTGGAAGCCGAACAGGCAGCATGTAGGAGGAGACCATGCTGACTGCCACTAGCCACCAGGGAAAGGTAAGTGCTGGGGAAATGGGGGGGATTTGGGGAAATTAGCAGGGGCTTATTAAATGGCAAATAACACTGGCATATTATTGGGCAAATTAGCAGGGGCTTATTAAATGGCAAATAACACTGGCATAATTTTGGGCAAATTGGCAGGGGCATATTAAATGGCAAATAACACTGGCATATTATTGGGCAAATTGGCAGGGGCATATTAAATGGCAAATAACACTGGCATATTATTGGGCAAATTGGCTGCGGGATATAAAATGGCAAATAACACTGGCATATTATTGGGCAAATTGGCAGGGGCATATTAAATGGCAAATAATACTGGCTTAATATTGGGCAAATTGGCTGGGGCATATTACCGGTAAATGGCAGAATAACACTGGCATATTATTGGGCAAATTGGCTGGGGAATATTAATGGCAAATTATACTGGCATAATATTGGGCAAATTGGCTGGGGAATATTAATGGCAAATTATACTGGCATAATATTGGGCACATTGGCAGGGGCTGATTAAATGGAAAATACTGGCATATTATTGGGGAAATTGGCTGGGGAATATTATGGGCAAATAATATTGGCAATGTGTATGTAATGGGGTGATAGAGGCATGTAAATGGGGTTATGGGTCATGTCGTGGGTGTGCATCGTGATTAGAGGGGGTGCCCAAAATTTGTCTGCCTAGGGCAGCACAAAACCAAGATACACCACTGAATAGCTGTCCAGTCACTAGTAATTTTAAATTCAAAGCGATAAGAATCGCCGAACCCTCCAACCCGGACATACAGTGGAATGTCCGTGTTCGGGGTCCAAAAATCGTAATGTTCGGTACGAACTCGAACTTTGCGGTTCGGGTTTGCTCAACTCTACTCATGACCTGTTCTAAGTACCCAACTTTTCATTCAGCAGGGATATTTAAAAAACAAACAATCTTTTATCCATCATTATAAATTCACATGATCCTACTTTCCACAAAAATCTATTTGACCAAAGTGGGTTTTATTTCAGTACAGAATCTGCGAGCTAACCTGCGGATTTTGCCTTCAATGATCCACTTGTTTTTTCGGAAGTGAGACATGCTCTCCAGAGTTTTATCAATTTCACTGTAAGAAATAATGAACACGTTAAAGAAGTTCCAAGAAAGCATGTTAAAATGTATTAATAAAGTCATCCCAAACATTATTGATAAATTTAAACATAACATTAAAGAAGTTCTATCTTGATTTACATGCTTCAGCCCATAAAAGTTGGCGTTTAGTAGAAATTAAACTTTGCCCCAAAACATATTTAAAATCTCAGCTACAAAGCATTACAAGAAAATCGCTCACAGCCTAAATGGCATTACTATCCAAAAGCCAATGGTCATAACTTTAGAAAACTTCTACCTTATGGTTGGTGCCAAACATGCAGATTTATATGTGACACGCTCTCCATGCTCTTTAACATAACTTACCTGATAATCAGGGTGCTAGCATTCAGTTCATTGACAAGAAAAGCAAGAACTGAAGCCTTGGTATGAGGAGGGTGGGCCTGGAAAGGGTGGGTGCGAAGACTGTCACACAGCTCAATCTCCCCGCCATATGCTTCCAAGAAAATTCGCAAGGCTTCTGACACATTATCTCTGTTCAGGCAGATCTCAGAAACTCTTTCACCTAAAATTTTAAGGGACTGAGAAAGCAGGCCATGTTGTTAGTATGTAGATTAAGGAGTGTAACAAATGTAAATGTAATCTGTGCTAAAAGACCAAGAGGCTAGAGCAACATCATTCAAGGTATTGTCAGTCCTGCCATAAAATACTATTGAGCCATTACCTGCCAATATGGTGGTAGTCCTGGATCAACCATTGCAGCTCGCAAGAGTTTCACCAGTAAGTCTTGCACCTCTCCCAAACTGTCACCCACATTGAACAATCCCTCTTGCAGTGTATAAAGGCTGGGTACATCCTTGGTTCCATCTAATCCCAGCACTTTGCCATAGGTTTGCAAAAACTCCACTGTGGTTAAACAATCGGCAAAGGCACAACTGGGCAGCACCACGCCGGGCACCCGAGGGAAGTCTGGCAATGGCTGAAAAGAAAAATAATTGGAACTTTAATAAAGATTCGCTCACGCATATTATTACTTGCACATTAATTGGCCCGCATCCCAGACAAATAAATAAGCCACTACAGTACAAGACGGCATGCCAGCATTACTTTCCCCACAATGCAGCATGTGATCTCAGCCCACTCACGCACCTGATGATCAGACAAGCACATGTCTTCTGTGGGCTTCTTCAGCTCCTCCAGTATAAACTGCTGCCGCTTGCGTTGATCCAGACGGCGCTGCTGGGCTAGTTGTTTTCTGTCCGGTTTGTGGACAACAGGAGTTGGTTTTTGCCTCGACCTTCTCTTTACTCTTGGCTTTTCTTGCTCCTGTGCAGCCTCCTTCATTTTCTGCTGTTTTTCTTCATTGTCTTTCTTTTCCTTTAACTAATGACACAATGTGTAAGAGAAACAATGAAACTGCAATGTAAGATAAGTAGAACACAGATCTAAAGATCCCCTGAATATTGGGAAGTAATAACCCCTCCTAGGATGTATTTGAAAAAGAGAGACGATCTCAGAGTACCTTTCCAGTTTAAATTACAATATCCCCCCCGGGCTTATTAAAGCTGAAAGAGAAAACAACTATCAACAGCTTCTGCAGCAAATGGAGGAGAGATCAACAACAAAAGGAGATCCTTACTAAAAGATGTCATGTGAATGAAATAAAGGCTGAAGAATAGTAGTAACATTCCAAGCACTGGCATGACAACACAATCCATACATTCCGTGTAACAAGTATGCAGTGTGTTAATGTATTTACATTTCGGAATGCCAAATGATCATGTTTGAAAATAAAAGGGTTAAGTTTAATGTGCTGCTGTGCTATAAACCCCCCCCCCCCCCCCAAAAAAACAATTCATATCACAAAATTGTCCCAACCAAACAGCTTAAGGCAGCTTCTATATGAGGCAATTATTATAGTCATTTGGCTAACAATACAGCCATCTTGGATGACGTGAGGAAACGCATATTAAGTACTCACTTTTAATTTTTTTGCAGCTTCAAGCTTAGCTTCTTGATTTCTAGCCTTAAAAAAAAGAAAGGGGAAAAAACCGCAAGTCAGCAGTAAAATGGACAATCGAAATCAGTATATTTTACAATGGCGTAACTTGCTGTTTTAAAAAGGAAATATATGTTTTCATTGCTACAGCTCGTCATGTATTTTACATTATGCCCCCCAAAAGTGTGTCAAAATCCTTCATTTGTGTAATACACTTTATTTAGACCATAAAGATGTAGCCATCATGAAATGGAATTGTTCAGTAAACTGCAGATTTTGCCATAAATTAAGGGTTACGGAACAATAATATTATTACACAATACATAGAATATAGCAAAAAGTATAATTTGGCACGTAAAGCACACCGTATAGCATGTTATCTGGCCTATACCAGAACTAAATAAAATATCTGGAACCTACCTTCCGTCTCATCTTCTTCCTTAACTTGCTCAACTGCACTTTTTCTACATCACTGAGAATGTCTGAATAATTTGCAGAAAGAAAGAAAGGGAAAAATATATAATACACAGCTATAATAAAACTAACATTAAAATGTATACAATAAAATATGAAATCACAGACATGCATGGTAAATGCTTCAGGAAAGACACATGCAGTCGAACAGTTTGTGGTGGAGGCACAAGTAGATCATTTAAAGGACAACTGTAGCAAAAAAAATGACTTATGTTTAACTGAAAGATTCTAGCAAGTGTAGATGATTTATAAAGAATTTATTTAATGAAAGGATAAAAATGTAAGTACCATATTGAGCCTTCTGTACACCATATAGTTCTCTCAGGGGGCAGACATGTTGTTTAGAATCTTGGTTCAGATGAACAAAGATCTGACCAAACTGACCAACAATCCTCAACAAAATGTCTGCCTCCTGGTAGAGCTATATGGAGTAAAGATGGCTCAATAAGGTACTTTATTTTTATTCAATCATTAAAGCATTTCGATATACAATGCTTACTCTTCATGCCATCTTTCAATTAAACAGAACGTCTCTTTTGCTACAGTGTCCTATAAGAAGTAAGGAACATGGAGAGAGCATGTGAGCCTGCTATAATAAAAGCTTAGCAATGTGATAGGCAGGTCATAATAATGAGGAGCATGGAGTCTATCATTGGGACTACTACAGGACTCACTCTTATCTCCTCTGGTGCAGACTGCACAGCAAAAAATAGAGGGACAAAAAAAATGTAACCCTAGTGTGAGGCTTACAATGAATCATTCTGCTACTCCCAAAACATTTCTCCGATTTGCTTGCCGAGAGTTGTGAAAAGTCCTAAGTGGCTGTGTGGTAGAGAATGATTTCTACTATATCCATTAGGAGCATATTAGGTGGAGATAACTAATATTTTATACTCAGAGAATTAGTTCTCCAGAGAACAAGAACCTTGATGAAAGATTTAAAAAAGAATAAGGAGCTTCAAGATGGAGGCAATTTGAGCTGACTGCACTTAACATTGTGACAATCATAATCCCCACATTAAAAAAAAACAAAAAAAAAAACACAACACTGTGGATACAGGGAGTACATTTATTATTACTAATAGAAGTTTTCAAATGTGTATTCGGTACCTTGGTTTTCCAGCTTCCTTAGGAGTTTAGCATCAGGCTTGTTTAGTAAATCAATCATCTTTACTTTGGGAGGTCGTCCTCTTCCCCTTTTAACCTTACTCTCTTTTAATTTTGCTTTTTCCATATTGCGAGGACGTCCCCTCTTCCCTGTAATGGCCAAAATCCTGGACGGGATTTCTTCAGAGTTCAGTAGTATCCACTGCTGACCCTGGAAAAGGTGAGGTAACAGGACATAAGGATAACCAGACTGAGAAGAAACACAAAGACATCAACTTCCTTCACATCACAGAAAAAGAAAATAAGTATGGATAGCATGCAAGTCGGATTTTTATAGCTGAACAACATGAAAAAGTATAATAGCAAAATTAAGAAAAAAAAAGTCACACGAGCCAAGAAATACTCAAAACAGACGATTTAGGGTATGTTGTGCCTTGAAAGAGAGCGTTATTTTGTCTTTCTGGCTTTGTATTTAACTGTAATGTCCCTTGTTTTCCCTTTATGATAACCACAGAAATTGAAGATTTTTCTGATTTATTTAATTTTAAAGGACAAGCAAAGCTTCCTATTGACATTATATTTCTTAACACATACAAAACAGGGGAAATTTGAAAAATGGGGAAAAAAACACAATAAACTTTTTGATACTTTTGCCTGTGAAATTTGTGCCCAACAAGTTCTAAATAAAAACAAACAAAACTCACATCTTTTGTGTCCTGTTCTTCATAAAAGTCTCCAACAGGCATCCTAGGACTAAAGCTGAAATGCTCTCTGCGAACGATGGGACCTGCATTTTTGGACAGATACTGAAAAGAAAAAAAAAGCTGAATTAAAAGTAAGGCAAAAAAAAAAAAATATTGAAACCTCAGTCACTGGGGTCTATTCATTAAACAGTGAACTTTGGTGATCTGACAAAGAAATTTCAAAATCAGGTATTATTAGCCAGTTTGGAAAGTAGACAAGTCAGGGAAATGTTTCACACACAGCTGTAAAAACTTGATATTTGGGATTCCTGTGTATGTTTTGTGCATAGAGCTTTTGTTATTTGTGTAGGGATTTCATTTAGTAGTATAAAGTATACCTTTCGTCTACATAAAATGTTATTTAGAGGGTTTTTTTTTTTTTATACAATAATTGTATTCCAGCAAAGTGTTACCCTTAGCACAGGATTTGGCAGTGAACCAATCACATCACAGTATGTCCGTTTCTATCATCTACCAAATCACATATGTAATTAAGCAGAAAAGAAGTCCATGTTGAAAACTTCCAATTTAAAGCAACATGCTGAAAGGTCATAAATGAGCTCGAACAATCGAGTCGCAAAATATGTGGATGACCAGTTCACCTTCAAGTAAATACCAACTTTTTACCTATATAAAAATCGGCAGCAAATACTTGGATTAAAAGTTATAGTTGCTTGAAGTGGTCTTCTGCTGCGACACATAGATTGTCAACTGAGCAGATGCGCGCGCATCCACCCAAAAGAGGACTACACCATTTCAGAATTCCTAGAGTGTATTGCCAAGCATTTTGGGATGAGATATCGCCATCTATTGTTATGGACAAATTTGTAGCTTTTCAGGTTATTTTATGGCTATGCATTTGGCATAAGTCCGTACACCAATATGATTGGCGTAATCAACAGATTTTTTTTGTATATAAACAAATATGTATTGAAAACAATAGAACTACCAGATATCATCATACATATATTTTATACAATTGAAGGTATTATCAGGTATATTTTATAAGTCATCCACACATAGGTTTACTTCAGGGTTAATGAAATTTATCCAAGAAAGGTTCACTACCTTGATAACTTCAGGGAATTGTTTCATTCTCTTCCCACATGGAGCATAGTACCAGGTCTCCCCTTGCCAGCGATGGCTGCCTTTTCTTATGCGGACTTCCCTCTTCCAACTGCATTGGATAAAATATAAAACACAAATGCTCAATTCCAGAAATCAGTGGGCCACTTTACTGCCAGGCGTCATCTTCAATTGAATTCCTGTTGTATCCCACCCAGACGACTCACGCATTTCACACAACTTATCAAGTACAAGGCTCATATACCAAGGAGGAGAAATGATCAAGAAAATGAAAGGATCAGAAAGTACAACAAATGATAGAAATAGATATTTATATAAAACTGCACTAGTCCTGCTCACAGTTAAAGAGATCATTTCATAGCAATCAACGCAAACTATTTAGTAGCATAACTTACCCATGCAGGAGTGGAAAACACACCTCTTCGGGAGTGGCCATTCTCCTACGCGGAGTATGTCCTAAAGGAGATAGAAATGCATGGGCTTAACACCAGAGCAGAGAAACACACATCTCAGTCTTTGCTAGGATCATAATAATTTTAACTAAAAAAAAAAAGGTGCAGGAGCAAAATGCAGAGTTTAACCAATTATTGAACAAAAGCTTTTTAAAAACCTATGCTAGTCACAAACACTGTTTCAGTTCAGAAGACATTTGTTTAAATTCATCTGCAGCATAGATGAGGAACAATGCACTACCACAAAACAAAAGGAGAAATAGGCTGAAGAGTGAGCAAGGCTATGAAAATCTAGGATTTTTTTGAAAATTCACAAGAGAATGGGATGCTGCACCCATGTCTGTGAACACAGCATTTACTTATTCAGTCATCATTGACCCCTTAGTGACAGAGTTCTATGCTGCATGTGATGTGCCTCGAAGACCAGAATTCCCTTATTTATATCATACGTTTGCTTAACTGTTATTTCTTTCTTCGTGTTCAGTACACCCACACAAATTTTATATCATTTTTTTAAAGGACAGATGGGGCTTTCTTTTGATACTATTATTTTAATCATATGATATAATTTACTATTAAATATATAAAATATGATGAAAATATGCCAAATAAAACTTTTTCTAACTTTGACCTGATATATATATAAAAATATTTTTTACACAATTACAAACTGTAAAAAATAACCCGTCTATATAGGTTTTTTAATCTTCAACTAATAAGGCAATAACCAATACTATGGTTTTTTTTTTTGTTTCCTAACCATTTTCTCCAACCCTTGTACTAACCCTAACTCACCTGTAACCCTAACCCTAGATCTAGGGTTAGTAGATCTAGGGTTAGCTTTTTCCTTTTTCTAACTGTAATGTTGCTGACTGCCTCTAGTCCCGCAGTCGAGCAACAGTTTCAGAGTGACAAAACGTTTTTTTTTTGTTTTTTTTAAATCTCTTCTATCACTTCCGTGGCTGTGCTGGGCACGCTGTATTGGAGGAGCATGTTCCTCTTCAATAAGGCACCCGGGTGATCGCAGTGCTCTGGTGGGGCAGAGAAGGTTGTTGCATGATGCCTCGATCGAAGCAGCCTTTGAGAATAGCTGCCAGCATGTAGCATTGCACTAAAGAGCGCAACGCTACATGGAGTATGTACACGTCCTCAAGGACAATGCTTTCCAGGACGTATATTTACATCCATCTGCGTTAAGGGGTTAAATTCCAATTAAGCATTAACCCAGGGCTTGACAAATGTGATTTAAATCTAGGAGCCAGCTGAAATCTTTATAAGCCAGTACCAAAACACTGTGTGAAGAAGAAAAATGCTTGCGTCCCGGTCCATAAACATATAAATGACATACACACTATTCACATATACTAATGCACAAACACTGTCGTGCTCACCCACATGCTGACACACACACACACACACATCAATGCACAACCACAAATACACGCACACTTAAATGCTGACACACACTAACACATGATTTCACTCTTACATACATGCACAAACATATTAATATACACTTAAATGCCAACACTAACACAGGTCACACACACACTGAGACACACTAATCTGCTGACATATACACTAACACATTCTGGCACAAATACACACACAGTAACACATGCTGTCACACAGAGATTCTGATAGACACTTTCATAAAAACAGGTGCAGAATCCACACATACATGCTAACACACACACTATTTATATACCAGACTTACACTGGAAAATTGAAGGCAGAACATGCATCAATGCTGTTGCTGCTGGACAGGGCAGCTTGAAGTTTTCCCTCCATTTCGAGGCAGCAGAAGAAGGAGTTCCAGCAAGAACAGGAAGCTGGGGGGAGGAGCTAGTCTGCCGGCTGCTCTGTGCTGCTTCTCCCACACTGCTCAGTATCTGATCGGTAGGTAACGAGCAGCAGAGAGTGGGACCAGGACAGTGCAGTTCACTGTGCTCAAAAAGACTGCCAGGAGCCAGATTCTAGCCGCCATAGCAACCTGGCGCCCGGTACTTGTTGAGCCCTGCATTAACCACTTAGTGCCCAAGATTGTTTTTTCAGTTCTGCAGTTTGTGTTTAGCTGTAATTTTCCTCTCTTTCTCGTCTAATGTACCCACACATATCATATACCGTTTGTTTTGCCATAAGAAGGTCTTTCTTAAGATACCATTATTTTCATCAGGTCATAATTATATATATATATATATATATATATATATATATATATATATATATATATATATATATTAAATGATGAATTGGAAAAAAACACAACTACACTTTTTTATAACTTTTACCTGAAAAATCTGTTACAAATCTACAAAAACTGTAAATAAAAAAAAAAGAAAACCCCATCTAAATAGTTTCTAATATTTGCCAGAGTTTAGAAATATTCAATGTTTACAATGCCCTTTTTGCAAGTTCTAGGGAAACAACCTGAAGTAGTGGGTATTATTCCCCCTGTCTGTAGCCATTTGTTCAGCCACCCCAATGATCAACCTAACCCTAAATCTTAACCCCAACTATTGGCCTACTTTTTTCCTCCAGTTGTGATGTTGTTAACCGTCAGGGAGGATTTGATTTAAATCACTAGTCAGTAAGATTAATTTAAATCATCTTGCTGGTAGTTATAATCTTTAATATTTGCAATAACCTTTCAGATACGTAAAACAGCTATATCAGAGTAGGGAGAATTACTTAAATAGCTTTATTTAACTAAAAGAATAACATTATATAGGAGGGATGGTGAGCCTATGGCATGCATGCAACAATTAGAATGCCAAGCCTTTTGTTGTGGCATGAGGCCAGACGTCACGCTGTCGCATAGCACTGTGGAATGAGCAGAGCGCCAGATTCCACACAGCCTTGGTAGGCTTCTGGGGACAAGTTTTGTGTCCTGACCCATGTCCTGTGGGTGGAAATCTGGGTGCTGGCCACTGGGGTAAGTCCTGAGAGTGCAAATCTTCTTTATTTATATAGCAGGGGTGTGGAAATTTAAAAAAAAAAAATCTACTAAAGAGATAGCTCAATCAACTTGTCCTTCATGATTATATACTTGTCCTGATACAAAAAAAAAATATTTTCTTGATAGGAATTTAGGAGACAGACCTAACAATCCTTAAGTGCAATAAACAAATGCAAGTAGGTAGTGAGCTTAAACAATTATTTTTTTAATTGAATTTCCTATTTTTATTTCATCTTAGGGTTAGAACCAAAATTTGTTTGATTTTATTTTTATGTAAAACCCTAACCCCAGGGTTAGCAGAAATTAATTGAATTAGTTTACCAAAAATGTAAACATTGCATGGATATACAGCCTCATGTTATATAAACAAGCTCTATTTGATGCTGAATAACCGTTGACCTATAACATATCTTAAATAGAAAACTATCTTTAGATAGATTTTTCTTCCAAAGCAAAAAAAAAAAAAACGGCATCAATTTTAAAAACAAACACTGCTGACTGCCGCTAGCGGCATTCTAGCAACTACAACAGAGCGACAGAACTAGTGATTTACCACTCCTGAAGCTCTTGCCCACAATAGGGCAGCACTTTATTAGAAAGGCAGCTGTCTTTCCGATATAGAGCAAACAGTCACTCCGATGAATAATCATATATGCGCCGGAGGGGGTTCTTCTGTGCTGCTTGTTGCCTCCTGATCGATTATTGATCGCCTCAGTTGGTCATTTAGACACAGGACGTACTTGCACGTGCTGAATCACAAAGGGTTTAAAAAAGGAAACCCAACCAACAAATAGTTTGCTATAGTTTTACAAAACACTATTGACAGTTTACACAATGTTATTTTATTTATTATTATAAAACTGTTTATAAAATGGGAAAATATGACCCATTGCAGGTGAAACATATTTGGTAAATATGGCTACAGTGGATTGAAAATATTAAAATTACCCTTCACTTCCCCAGGCTCCCCTTCGTCGTCCTCATCCTCTGGTTCCAGTGCCACACTTGGCTCAGGACTTTTTTTTTTTGTGGTCCTTTTACCCTGCGAGACCCTGCTAACAACAGGGTTTGGTTCCTCTGCTCTGCTTCCCTCTGGATCATCACCCCTATCAGATGCACTATCTGCAAACAGGGATACAAATATTTATTAGAAAAATCATGACGTAATGAAAGAGCTAAATATAGCGTGGCTCAGAGAAGTGGAAATGTTTTTTTTTTTTTTTTTTTTTAAACTTCAGCAGATAAGCAGGTTTAATTAACAAGGTGTGTAAAAGTCTACACACCTTGTTAACAACATCTTGTAACTAAGAATATAATAAATATATTTGTTTCAGACAGAACTGAATCTCTATTCAAATAACAAGGAAAATGTTCAACTCAAAAGGGGAATCTAATGTAATTTAATTCAGGCAAAATAAATTCAGAAGAACAAAGTGGAAGACGTCTGAGATTTAAACATCAATTGTGACAGCAGCATCACTACAAACTACATTAATAAAATGCTTTACATTTCTATACACTCGCTGAGCTAGTACAACTTTGTATGGAAGAGGTAATGAAAGTACTAGTAAGCAATATAAATCTACTGTTAAAAAAAAAAATTATTGCAAGGAGACCTGAGCTGTGACAGTTATTGTATGGCCAGATTACTAGATTATTTTTAAAAATCGGTACAATCTTTGATTTGAATAATCATGAGAGATTTGAATTTAAAACCATTGTATGGCTCTAGCACATTATAGATCTATCTACCAATATAAATTGCAACTGGATACATTGTAAGGTCTAGACAGGACACTACACACTTTAGAAAACAAACATAACTATATTTTTGTTTCATTTTGCGAAAATAGAACTAAATAAACATTAATAAGCATATTAGCCTTGAACAAGGAAAAGATGTGCCTCTTTCAGAAATAAAGCTTTAATTATTATATTAAATGCAATTTAATATAGCACACGGCAGGTTTAAGGTTTTTTTTTTGCCTTTTACATCAGACTCCAATAGACAGTTCACTGAATCCAATATATTTATTTCATGGAAAGTTAGAAATTTCATGTGCGTAACTTTAACGGGAGATATGTCACGTACTATTTATAGATCACTAACAAAAGAAGTGAAATCCACTAATGTACTACTTAGTGCCCAAATAATATTTAAATATATGCATTTTTTACATACATGCATGATCCAAACAGGGCCCAAACTGGTGTCGGCGTTTAACGGATTTCATGCTCGACGTTTTCTTGGCTATTAGCAAAACACACAAGACATGATTTACAATCCAGGACTACTGCACACAAGCAAAAAACCATTATTCAATAATACATTTCCATAAAGACAGCCCATAAATATCAATAACTGACTCCAGTTAGTTAGCTGGCATAAATAAATATGACAAGTTAGCTGTTCAGAAGAGTGGCAAACACTTTAATGGCAATTAAAGATATGGCCAAGATATGGCTGAAGATGAAGGATTTTGAACATTGCTCCTAGCAATTCAAATTTCTTGTGGAAGGCGCTCAGACTTCTAGACTGCCATAATAAGGGGATGCTGATCTGCGACATACAGCACTGATTGGAGTTTGGTATCCAGAATGGGAGTGACATGCACACCATGACTGAAAGAATTTGTCACTCAGTTGGTACGCTGCTGCCAGGGATAGATGCTCTGTCTTTTCAACGATGCTCAATCGGTGAACCAGTCAAGTGACAGTTTAAAGTGGACTTCTGCCTTATTCAAAAATATTTTTAGAGCTTAGTCCCAATTTAAGCTTAACATGTCATTGATGGTGTTTCAAGGTCATGTGCAAGTCTGTGTTATGGTTACTCTGCATGATGTGTATGAAATCCATTGTATCAGTTGATGCACTGTTGTGTAGATATTATTCAGTGTATACTTAAGAGGCTATTTGTGATAAATCTTCTTTAATTTATTATTATTGCACGTATGAAGTTCTTTAATATTTAAGATGTTGGGAGGTAAGAAATGCAAAGAAATATAATCACTGGGTGGTGGTACTCAAAGGTGCTAAAACACACTTCTATCTCATTTAATCCAAATTGTGTGTAGCACTCATGGCCAGATTTGTGAAATTAGAAAAAAAACTTTGCTGAGACAGTGAGGCCAAGGCCCATGCCTAACTACATAGATTTTATGGAGGACATGGGATGTCAGGCCTTATATTTAAACATATTATATTCCGGATGCCTCCCTCATTATTCACATTGACACATACAGTCATGTGATGTGTTCACAAGGGTACACGAATGGCTTTTAGCACCTGGTGATTTCAAAGTATACTGAATGGGCCACAAGCTTTAATAGTGTAATATTGCTTGTTGGCTGAGATTATCATACATGGAGGAGAAAAGCGTTATATTATATTCCTCGATGCTAAACGATGGCCACAAAAAAAAAAAAACAACAAAAAAAAAAGAAGGACTGAGCAATTCTTGTCAACATTTGTAATTAACATCTAGCTATGGGAACAGACCAAGTGCTTTGTGACATCAGACCCAAAATATTTAAAATGAGCCTTTATCCGGTCAGGAAACATTTTGGTAAAAAGGTGTGGATGGTAGCTATAGCATTTCCAAACTCCCTGTAAGATAATCCTGATTTCCTGTCAGCATAAATAACTGGCTACAGCGCGCCAATACATTCCACTTTCTTTGTATTATATGGTACAGATGCCTAGAACTTTATCCAGGTAGTTCTGAATTTCGTCTTAAATATGATAATTTTGATGATCTAAATGGACCTTTAAACTGGGCCATTCAGGGATCATTGTAAAGATCCCAAACCAAGAGTTTGCCCACCATAACATATTCAGAGACTCAAATTAATTTGTATGAATTCCCATAGAACATAATAAATTGAAAAAAAAATATGTTATATATAACATAATTAAACATATTAATATACATAAATATATAAAATACTTATGACATAAAAGCAGGCATATATTATAACAAAAAAACAACAAAAAAATCACATGTAGTACCTAATACCAAAAAATATTTCAATTAAAACCAACACACACATATCCCATTTGCCACTTACTAACCCCAAGTTAGTGAATTACCACGTATAACTATAATACATTAACATATATTATTTTACAAATCCACCATAACAGCTCATGTGATATAACAATACTGGTCATCTATTTTTAATCTTCAACAACTGTTAATATATATGCACCCTATGGATGGCATTGTCAGTGCACCATTGTGGATTTGAAAGGTATTTTTACATATGTGCGTGCGTTAGGCAGTGGTGTGAATAGAAACAGCCGCACCACAGTGTCCTTCTGTCCACATAGCATGTTACCACCATTGCAATACACCCCCATTGCCCATGTACCAACTTTGTGCCCATACTACTTGTAAGTGCAGTGGTCATGGAGGGTCACCACTGGGCCACCCTTATGACAACTGTACTTACAAATGGTGTGGGGACATATCTGGTATGTGGGACACTCCTATGGTTTCAAAGGCCAACTTCCCTGAACCAAATGAAGCCGAAATGTCGGCCCAAATTTGGTGGGGGGGAAAAATATAGACGGTCAGACAAATTAGGCCATACTGAATAACTGAATTGCAGATAGATTGAGTGGGAATGTTCAGGTTTTTTTTTTGAGTAGACTCCATAGAAGAGAAAATAAGTATATTTAACACTACAAGTCTAGCAAACAATATGTCCTAGTGAATAGTGCCTCTCCACACCTCCAAATAAGCATAGTCCACAAAACGTATAGCACTTCAGGTCTTACATTGCTGCAACAAATCCATACTTTAGATTGAGGTTTCATTGACTTTTATCTTGATCACTGTGGTCACTGTGGTACTGAAACGTCAATCCAGGTCTTGACAAATTTAATTTTGTTTTAGGAGCCAGCAAAAAAATCTAGGAGCCAGACAACCGCACATACACACATTCCCGCAAAAATACACACAATCACACAGCCATGTAAATACATACGCTTGCAGACTCTCACACACAAAGTTCCACTTACATACACAGAAAATCACAGACAGTCCCATAGACAGTTCCACTTACACAGAAAATCACACAGTCCCATAGACAGAGACAGTTACATTTGAAAATCAGAGTCACATAGACAGACAGTTCCACTTACATACACAGAAAATCACAGACAGTCACAGAGACAGTAACACAGGGCTTGACAAATTTAATTTTATTCTAGGAGCCAGCAAAATTTTTTAGGAGCCAGACAATCACGCAATTCATAAACACACACACACCAACCCACGTCACATATACACCCCACACACACCAACCCACGTCACATATACACCCCACACACCAACCCACTTCACATATACACATATATACCCCCCCTTCACATATACACCTCCCCCCACACCTCACATATATACCCCCTTCACATATACACCTCCCCCACACATATATACCCCCCCTTCACATATACACCTCCCCCCACACCTCACATATATACCCCCTTCACATATACACCTCCCCCACACATATATACCCCCCCTTCACATATACACCTCCCCCCACACCTCACATATATACCCCCTTCACATATACACCTCCCCCACACATATATACCCCCCCTTCACATATACACCTCCCCCCACACATATACATCTCCCACCCCACACTTCACATATACATCCCTCCCCCCCTTCACATACACGCCTCCCCACACACTTCACACATATATACCCCCCTTCACATATACATCCCTCCCCCCTTCACATATACACCTCCCCCCACACTTCACACATATATACCCCCCCTTCACATATACACCTCCCCCCACACTTCACACATATATACCGCCCCTTCACATATACACCTCCCCCCACACTTCACACATATATACCCCCCCTTCACATATACAGCCCCCCCACACTTCACACATATATACCCCCCCTTCACATATACAGCCCCCCCACACTTCACATATATACCCCCCTTCACATATACACCTCCCCCCCACACTTCACATATATACCCCCCCCTTCACATATACATCTCCCCCACACTTCACATATATACCCCCCCTTCACATATACACCTCCCCCCCACACTTCACATATATACCTCCCCTTCACATATACACCTCCCCCCCACACTTCACACATATATACCTCCCCTTCACATATACACCCCCCCCCTTCACATATATACCCCCCACTTCACATATACATCCCTCCCCCCCCCTTCACATATACATCCCTCCCCCCCACTTCACATATACATCCCTCCCCCCCACTTCACATATATACCCCCCCCCTTCACATATACATCTCCCCCACACTTCACATATACAACTCAAACATATAAGTTTTTTTTCTCTTCATAACTTCTGAGTTCTGGGTGTCGTCTCTTGACAACCCAGCACTTAGCCGAAAGAGCCATGAAGATCGGCTGCGGCACGAATGTTTCCCCTCCCTGCTGCCTTACCTCATTGCTGGGGAGGGGGAACATTCGTGCCGCAGCCGATCCTCATGGCTCTTTCGGCTGAACACTAACACACGTGTAGCGCGAGGGGGCGGAGCTTGCTGTCTGTCCCCTCGCGCTGCAAAAGACGGATGGCAGCGGCAAGGGGAACATAAGGGCAACGGCTCCCGGGCGCCAGGCTCCATTTCCAGGTCGCCATGGCGACCTGGCGCCCGGGGTTTGTCGAGCCCTGCAGTAACATACACAGAAAATCAGTCACATAGACAGACAGTTCCACTTACATACACAGAAAGTCAGAGGCAGACAAAAACAGATGGTCAAAAAGACATACATAGACAGATAGAGACAGACACATTGACATACAGACCTGACAAGTCAGCTGTTTTAAAAAAATAAATAAAAAGTAAAATAAAATGTGTGTGTTTCACGGTGTCCCCTTCCCTGCTGCTTTGCTTGATTGCAGGGGAGGGGATCACTTCCATGTCATCTCAGTCTGCTAGGCACAGGCGGGTTGTCACGTGACACGGATGTCACGTGTTTCCCTGAACTCATACTTTGAAGCGCGATGGGGCGGAGCTGGCAGTGTGTGCAAAACGGCACATGTTGCCTCCTCGCGCTGCGCTGTCCACATAACAGAAAACCCCCATGGGTCCCAGAGGTGAGCAGGTGCCAATACCCGGGCGCCAGGTCTAATTTCCTGGTCGCCATGGCGACCTGGCGCCCGGGGTTTGTCGAGCCCTGCGTCAATCTATGTATTTTGTTACAGCAATTGAGGACCTGAGAAGTGTGCTTTCATTTTTGGGCAGCGGAATATAAAATAACACATAATATAAAAAACCTTTTACCTTTGATGATAGACCAAATAGCCTTTTACTAATATAAAACTCACGAGTGCAGTCATCTCACAAAAAGTTACAGTACTGCTCATGTTCAACTTAGTATACATAAAAGGTGCATTGTAACAAGATTTTTTTCAGTATATGTTGTGGCTGTGTTGGAGGTGTATTGCTAATTTAAGCAAATTAAGTATACGTTCAGAATTGTGCATGTGCACTGATTTTTCCGATTTAAACAATGAGAGAAGCACTGAACAAGTTCTCCATTCCCACTCGATCCAGAAAAATTCACATGCGCTTGACACCGATATAAAGTACGAGTGCACTGAGCATGTCAAGGCTTATCCATTTGAGACCTTTGATTGGCTCCCCTATGTTATGGGAAAGCGCCTTCCTGAAGAGGTCATTGCAGGGGATCGATTCCCAGAAACATGCAAAAATAACAAATGCATTTTTTTAAAATTTTTAGCTATAATATATATATAAATGTATTTTTTTTTCAACTTGGATTTCTCATTGAAGGTCTACAAAACACTACATTTCTATACATGACAGTTTAAAGTCAAACTTTGGTTTCTCTCATCAAAAGAAAAAAAATCACCATCAATAAAAAGTAATTGATAAGAAACAAATATATGTTTGTTTGAATACATACCATGCAATACCGAATCCCCCAGAACCGGGGAAGCAGAAATAGCATTGTATACGGAAGAGTTATTTTGACTATCTTCAGTCATAAATGGAAACGAGGCAGAGTCCGAATATGACGGGCATGCCACGTGGGAGTGTTCTACCGGTGGGACTTTTTCTCTTTGGGTCTCCAGTTCCTGGTCTTCAATATCAGACGAGGCACTGCTTCCTGAACAGTAATACATCAATTAAAGTTAGTCTTAAAGGGAGGGGGAGGACTCTAAAAAATAATGTAGTTGTCAAAGCGCATCATTGACTTGATGCCGACATTACAGTTTGGGGTGGGCAGATAAAACTCTTTTTCAGCAGACATATTTGGATTGGTTTACTACAGTAAATGCCTTTGGCACGAGAGTCAATGCAGCACATAAAGTATACATTGTAAGAAGTACAGCATAAAGTACATAGTAAAAGAGTTTTCTCACACCACACCAGAAAGCATCATTAGTCAATATATGGGAACTAAAACCACAATACCAACTAAACCCCACAAAAAGTACATGGCTGCATTTTAACCTGTACATTTCGCTAGTTGAATTCCTACCACACGAGTAAGTCAAGTTGTTTTAATTCTTGTGACTATTATATTTATAGCGCGCTGAGCGTTTAAGGACAGTGCTCATTACACGCTACAATAAAGACATCAAGGAATTGAACAGAAAAAACACTGACAAAGTAGTGCGAATGATATAATAACACTTCCGAAACAAATAAATCCATAAAGCACAAGAGAGAGTGCACTCTGGAGTCGGTCTCAATCTCCCATCCTATGAAGTAGTAGAATTAGTTTTCATTTGCGCTACACTGAGTGCATTTTTATAAATCAATTATCATTAATCTTTGTGGGATATTTTTTTTTACATTTCCCAGGTTCTTTTCTCCTGAAAGACAGCTGTACTTCAATTACAAACTATTTTTCATGTACTTATTGGACATATATTAAACTTTAACTCTTGCTTCCATTAAAAATAATAATAGTAATAATAATAATAATAATAATCCCTTAATACAGGGCTTGACAAATTTATTTTGATTTTAGGAGCCAGACATTTTTTTTAGGAGCCAGACAATCACGCAAACATAAACACAATTCATAAACACACACGCCTACTTCACATATATACAAACACACATACTTTACATATACACATATATACAAACACCTCACACACACATATATACACAAACACCTCACACACACACACATATATACACAAACACCTCACACACACACATATATACACAAACACCTCACACACACATATATACAAACACCTCACACACACATATATACAAACACCTCACACACACATATATACAAACACCTCACACACACACATACTTTGTATATATGTGTATATGTAAACACCTCACACACATATATACAAACACAAACACACATACTTTACATATACACATATATACAAACAAACACCTCACACACACATATATACAAACACACATACTTTACATATACACATATATACAAACACCTCACACACATATATACAAACACCTCACACACACACATATATACAAACACACATACTTTACATATACACATATATACAAACACCTCACACACACATATATACAAACACACATACTTTACATATACACATATATACAAACACCTCACACACACATATATACAAACACACATACTTTACATATACACATATATACAAACACCTCACACACATATATATACAAACACCTCACACACCCATATATATATATATATATATATATATAAACACCTTACACACCCATATATACAAACCCCTCACACACACCTACTTTACAATACATACAAACACACACCCACCTAACACAGTCTTTTCTTGGGGGTTTCTTCTTGATGTGTCCCCCTCCCAGCTGCTTTACCTCACTGCAGGGGAGGGGGACATTCACGCTGCAGCTTAACTCCGTTGGTCGGCGTGCTGAGTGCCAGGATGTCACGTGACGACACCCGGCACTCAGACACGCGTTGCGCGAGGGGGCGGAGCTTGCAGTCTGTGCCATCGGCCATCGGCACAGACTTTACCCCCTCGCGCTGCGGAAAAATCGGATGGCAGCGGCAAGGGGACCAGGAGGCTGACAGCACCCAGGCGCCAGGTCTAATTTCCTGGTCGCCATGGCGACCTGGCGCCTGGGGTTTGTCGAGCCCTGCCTTAATAGATACACACAGATTTACTCTGTGTGTTTCACAGCAGAGACACACAGCAGTTCTCGAGGCGTGCACACACCAACTGCCTCAGTACGTGCACAGCCAATAAGACCAGGGGTCTTCCTGCTCATCTGTCAGGATCTGCAGAATCTGCTAGTGGAAGCAAGGGTTAATTTAAAAAAAAAAAAAGTTTAATTGTTCTTTAACCCCTTCGCAACCGATGACGGTCCTGGACCGTCATAGGGAAATCTCCCTTCGCGCTAACAAAGTCTCGATACCGTTTTTTTTTTTTTTTTCCCTATTGTGCTAATCCTAACTCTTCGGTTAGGGTTAGAGTTCATCAAAACCCTAATCCTAGAGTTAGAATTAGGGTTTGTACTAACCCTAACCATAGGGTTAAGGTAAGAGTTAAATAAAAATAAAAAAAAAAATGTAAAAATTAAAAAAAAATAATAATAAATTTTATAAAAATAAGAAGTTATTCCGTAGAGGACCAATGACATGTTATGTCTGTCTGTGGTCCTCTAGGGATATTTTATTTAAAAAAAAAAAAAAAAAAGACTGCTAGTGGGGCCAGTGCTTTGCATTGGCCCCCAGCAGTAGAAAGGGGCCCGCAGCAGCTGGATATTTGATCCATGCAGCCACAGGATAGCAAAAATCGGTGCTTCCTCCTATAGACTACATTTCCTATTCTGCTACGGTAGCTTTTGGCTGGCTGAGCATGATAAGAAATGTAGTCACAAGTATTACATAATAAATACACGTTTTAAAGCTGCAATAACCATATCCTAAATTTTGCCCTGTACCTGCCACATAAACCTAGCAAACCTATACATGTGGGGTACCGCTATACTCAGGGGAAGTTGCTGAACATATATTTTGGCAATAAAATAGAACAGCCCCTTTAAATTCATACCTAAGTTTCAAAGTGTGTGGAAATAAAACACACACAAAATTACTACGCCAAAACTTGTCAAAGATTGGTGGTAAAATGACAGTGAAAAGTGTCAAATTACCCCAAGTTGAATGCCCTGGGATGTCTACTTTATAAAAAATGTGTACATGTGGGGGGTTATTCAGCGATTCATATCAGATATCGGTGTTACAGTGTCACTAACGCTAATTTTTTTTTAAAAATAGTTTTGAAACAGCTAAATGCTACTTGTATTTATTAACCTAAAACATGCAAAAAAAAAAAGCAACAAAAACATATAAACATTGGGTATTTCTGAAATCAGGACCTATAGTCGAATCTATTTAGCACGTTTTTTTCATTAGCTTTTGAAGCTTAGTAAAAGAATTTACAAAGAAAAGTCAGGAAAAGTGTTTATTTTTTTTACTTTTAACTATATTTTACTATTTTTTACACAATACAATAAATGATATGAACAAAATAATGTCATGAAAAGAAAGCCCTTCTTGTCCTGAAAAAAAACAATATATAATATGTGTGGGTACAGCAACCGACAAAGAAGAAAATTAAAGCTAAACACAAACACCTCAGAAGTGTTAAAACAGCCTCGGTCACTAACGCACAACATTCCAAAAACAGTCTGGTCATGAATAAATTAACTCCTGTAAAAAAAAAAATCTATATATGTCCAATAAGTCCATGAAATATAGTTTGTAAATGAAGTGCAGCTGACTTTCAGGTGAAGAGAACCTGGGAAATATCATTATTCTTTGTGGGTTTTTTTAAATCGTATTTTATTTAGAAGAACAACATAAAAATGCCAGTTAAAAATAAAGTTTCTTTAAAAATGTCTTAATAAAATTTCAGGTTTTTTTTTTTTTTTTTTTAAAGGTACCCATTTTTTTGGTGTGGTAAGGTTCTAAATACATTAAGCAAAGGCCATACGGATATTTTTGCATATATCTGATTATATTAGGTTAGACAAGAACACCACGATTCTTCAAGGATAAATAGATTGAAATAAGTCTCTCTCGTCAGTACAGATCTAGAATTTCAGATCACAACAATGAATCAAATAGCTGATGCATTATATGGCATTACATTTGTTTTAGCTTCACATATATAATGGATTTAGTAATGTATAGGTTCACACGTACCCCTCTTATTATTTGGACAGGTAAATGATTCCATGCTATTGAAAGAGAACTGAAAGTTTAATAGTAAAAATTTCTTGAAAACTAGATATAGAAAAGTAGCTATCATGACTACTGGCAATATCCCAATCAGCTGCACACAGCAAAATAAAAATGAGCTACTGCTAACATTTTTACTGTGGGAGACAAATACATTTATTATCTACAGACCAAATAATGTGTAAGAAAATACGTTGGTGTTATTAAAAATGTAATCCCCACAATATAAACTGGATAAATAAATAAAAATGATTTATGCTTCCAAAAAGCCAGTGTTCCTAAACTTTTACTGGTGTGGCCTACACTCTTGTTGGATATTTTATACAAAAACCTGATTAATTCAGGACTAAGCAAAAGGCTTATCCATAAGATATTTGTCACCCTTTTGTATATTCATAAGCATTACTAATAACTCCATTTTGTAACCTTCGTGACAATTGCCGTTTTAACACATTTGCAGTGTTTGTGTATAGCTGAAATTTTCCTCTCATTTACTGTAACCACACAAATTATGTATTTTTTTTAGGATAAGAAGTGCTTTCTTTAGATAGCATTATTTTGCTATCATAATTTACTATAAAATATAAAAAGTTATAACTTTTACTTGAAAAATCTTTTGCACATCTACAAAAGCTAGTGAAAAATACTGCTAAATAGATTCTAATTTGTCCTGAGTTTAGAAATACCCAATGTTTTTCTGCTAGTTAGGGCAATAAGTAACATGTTGCTTTTTCCTAACCATTTTGGCCCGAATTCTAACCACAAGGCAATTTATTTATTTTTGTTAAAGACTTAATCACAATCTGTGGTGTAAGGGTTGCTTGGGGGATTTGGGCAAGCTGCCCATACTGTAATGGGCCTCTACCTGCCCAAAGATTGCCATGGGGCAGGGAGAAACTAAATTCTCAAAGTCAGTTACACTGATCAGATGTGACAGAGGCTGCCTCTGCAGAGATGGTTGGAATGACTCAAACCTGAGGCACTCAGCCATGTCAGTTTTACCGTGATCACCGGATGCCAGTGTACCTACTGTACATGTTTTGTCACTAACAGGATGTTTTCCCATGACATGCCTTGTAGGACTATTGTCATGAAGGGGTCAAGTAGATACATTACCCAAGAAATAGCATGAAATGGCCCAGGTGTCTAACTGTAGATGTCCAGCTGCTGGTGAACTTCAAATTTACCCACAACCGTTAGGACTGGCAGACAATTATAGTAACCGTAGTCCAGAAACTTGGAGCCTATGGTGTCAACAATTAAAATTTCTTTTCATAGCCTAGTAATACCAGAACCACAACAAATGCCGAGGATTCTATAAAATAAGGAAGGATAGGCACATCTAACACAAAATCTGCTGTGGAAGTGTGAAACCCAAGATTAATGCAAATTATGCACTTACCTTGATTGTGATCAGTCCCACAAGGCTCCAGGGAATCAGAGTTGAGAAGATGGGATCCCTCCAAGTGGGATGGAAGCTGGAAGGAGTCATCCCGATTACTCACATCAGGAGGAGGAAGAGGGGTGGATACTGTGTGACCAAGAGGTGATAAGGTAATTTCTGCTCCTCTAATTTGTATATCTGACCAGTGAAAGAGGAAAAAGTCAGACTGTAGGAGGTCATTTTTTAACATTAAGTAGATTAAATATTATGTGGACATGAAATGTGGTAACAAATCTCTGTAATGGCATTCATGCAATAAACATTAATTAACTTAAAGCACATATCAGCATATCTAATACACCAAAAAACAATGGGGGGAGGGAGGGAAATATATACAACAGGTGCAATTTAAAAACAACGTGTCAGAAAGGTGAAAGATGCCATGCAAACCTTGTGAAATATGGTGACTGAACCTCTTATAAATCCAAACTCACTTTTTAGGCCAATTCTTTTAATAAATGGTTTGCTGTTAGAGCATGGTAGCAACCTGGAAGCTTGGGAATGGTGCAGATAGTGCAAATTAACAATATAATTTACTAGTACTGTGTGCATCACTTTTATACATCTACCCCAATTTATGAGGCGCTCCATAAAACCACACAATATAACCCTGTGAAGTCTGGTGAGAAAGGCAGCATTCGGTTTATTAAACGTCAAAAAACATTTTTCTTTTATCACGTAAGCGTCTAATATAGGGTAAGTGAAAAATGTAGTGCCTCTAGTATGAGGATAAACTGGCATGTCCTTTTAATAGATGGGCAGCTGCCACAGTCCCCTCTGCTGATCGGCTGTAAAAAACAAAAAGGTCTCTCTGTGCACTTGGAGAGAGACCCCAATCAGAGGAGCAGGATGAGCCGCCGCCGCCGACCCCCCCCCCCCCCCCACCCCCTGCTAAGCTGTGCACGTGCTGAGGTAGAGCAGAGAGCAAATCCGTGTGTATCTCTAAGTAAGCAAGGATTTAAAAAAAAAAAAAAAAAAAAACCTTTTAGTTGTCCTTTCAAATTCTAATTAAAAAATCTTTATTGCACAATTTGCTCTTTATTTGTTTTGCATTTAGAAGGGTAGATAAGTACAGTTTGAGTGTGCCAGGTTACTTTGGACCTTCCACATTGTTAGCAATACCCAGGATCAAGTCATTTACCTGAAGGATCTATGGAAAATAAATAACCATGGATTGGTGCTTTGTCTCAAATCAATTGCTGCTATATACTTTTCTTAGAATATAGAATCATTTAATACTAGAAACAAATAGTATAGTGAGGGATCCTGCACATGAAAGTGTTGGAAAGAAGAATAAAAGCACAATTCAAGGTTTCATATTATATTGGCAGCATAGTGCAAATTCCCAACATTTGCGTCAGTGGTGATTGTACCACTATAACGAGCTACCCTTGTGTGCGCTAGTCCAATACTACACAACCCTCTGTAGGGTCATAAGACACAATCTAAACATGCAAGAATAAGAGAAACCTCACCTGCTTGCACATCAGATGGCTCCAATCCCTCCATTAGCTCTGTGTCACTGTTTGTGTCGTCTGATGTACAAGACTCCATTTCTTCTTCTAATTTTCTCTCGCTAGAGGTAGTAGAGACAGTCTGCCTGCTGGATTCCAGCACAGGAACTGGTCGGGATGCCTCAAAAAAGTTGTGGTTTGTTCCATTAGCTGCAGTTGCCACCTTTAAATTTGCTTCACTGAAATTGCACAAGTTCTGCACATTGAAGCTGGGAGAAGCAGCAGGGCTGGTCAGACAGTTCACCCATTTCTCCTGCGAGCCCACCTTACAAGAGGGGCCATTGGTCACAGGAGAGGTTGAGCCATTTACTTGGTACTGACTGAGCCCTTGACAGTCTTTGAGGATAGGTGACTTGGTGTATTTCCAGAGGTAGTCATAGTTAGTGGATGCAGGGTGATGGATGCTGCTGGAATCCAAAGTTAATGCCCCTTGAACATTTGTGGATATGATGGGGGATATTTGTCCATTGACTGGCATATCGCAATTCAGTCCTGAAGATCAGCAGTATAGGAAGAAGCAGTTTTGTTGAGTAAGTACATAGATCATAAATCAGTAGATAAATTATTAAACTAAGCTATAATAACACATAATTGTATATAAACACACAATTTAGTGTCTACACAATAAAAACGATTTGTTATTAATAAAAAAAAAACAGCATATAGATGTGGTGGGTCATATCTTCTGTGACTGATGTGGGAGATACTTTAACATTTGATTTTCTATGGTTTTGTTGCCATAGTTTTCCAATATATTTAATATTTTTTCGAATTAACTTAGCTATAAATTATGCAGGGACAAATCTGGTAAGTTTCTCCCACTAAGCAAAATCATGAGGTTTGTCCCTGCACAATGTATAGCTAACCTGATGATATGAAATATTAATCTCACCTCAACTCATGTGCAACTCCCTGTAGATGGTAAACTTGTGAGCAGGGCTCTCTATCTCATGTATAAGTCTGTCCTTGTAACTTAGCATGTAGTCCCCAGCTGTATATTGTACCTAGCGCTATATAAATAAATAACTCCCCTTTTAGTGAATAGCTTCCAAAGACGTGTTTAGAACCAGATTGCAGGTGTTTTCATAGAAGCTGACTGATAACACACTTTGCATCCATAAAAGATATAACAAGAAGCAGTCCTATTTTAATGTGCTCCTAAAAACATCTATACATTTGCCAATCTTGAGAATAGCAGTCAGGTCCCCAGCAAAACAAGGTCCTGCAGCAACGTGGTTTGTTGCATTCCCAGCTTTGATTTGTGGACGTGCAGCATCCACCTCCAACACACTGACTGGTGGCGCCCTTAGGGACAGACTGTCAGCATCAGAAGACTTGGGACATTGGCAGCTGCTCCAGATGGCCACTGTTTGCAGGAGAATCATGGGTGAAGTAAGGGGGAAAAACACCTGGACTTCACTCTCAAAGACACAGCAGGTAATGAGCCTCAGGTGCGGAGGGGAGGTTATCCCACATCAACCCTCAGGTCAGTGCAGGTTTTGTCTTGTGCTACTGTGTGCCTGCGGAGTGAGAACTGTGGATTACCGGCTATATTTACCCCTGCTTGTTACTGGACTGTCCTATTTTGCCTCTGGTCCCTTACTGTGGATTACAGGCTATTGACCCCTGCGTGTTACTGGACTGTCCTATTTTGCCTCTGGTCCCTTACTGTGGATTACAGGCTATTGACCCCTGCGTGTTACTGGACTGTCCTATTTGACTCGGGTCCTTATTCTGCGTTTACCAGCTATTGACCCTTGCTTGCTAATGGTGAACCATAAATAGCCCCTATGCCTTTGGGCTGAACCTGGCACTAGCAAATTAATAGTTATTAGTAAAATAAGATACATACTTTTTTGTGAATCAGATGACAAAGTAGAAGGAGCACTCATCTAGCATAGAATTGATCCCAACATGCTGGATGGGTACGCAAGCACACATTCAGTCCTTTCATCAAGCTACCCAGAAGGATGCTAGTTTATTTTACTTTGATAGGACTACTAAATTATTAATTTGCGAGTCTCATGGCGAGCAAACGTATAGATGACATTAGGAGCATATAAAAAACATTTAAGTTAATTTATGTCTCTATCTACGTACCCTTTGCTTGTTGAGGAAATCTTACAAGAGAACTGGTTATGTAAACTGGTTCGGAAGATTGAGGCAGCTGTTTCAGTCCTGAGGTTTTGGGTATGGTGGGCTGGCCAGTACTGTCAAAACGATTGTTAGCCTCCATATCTAAAATTGAAAGCAGATTCACAAAAAGATATAAGCATGAAATACAAGTAAATTCAATATGACATTTATTTAAAAATTCATTATAAAACCATGATAGACACAGCTTTATATATAATGAATTAGGTTATTCATTTTATTTTAGAGTAAGAAACCCATGCCTCTTTGCAGTTCCGTTGCTGCAGTGTAATGCTCATGAGCTGATTTTATTGAAAAGATAGACCTGCAATCTGATCACAGTAAAATGATATCAACTGCATAAGGCACAGTGGCACTGAATGATCTTTTAAAGGCCCCATGACAGTACAATGACTTCACATGGGCACACTTTTTTTTGTAGCAGCCCTGCTTATCTTTATTCAGTCAGTGTAACGTGGTCTCTGCGGCACTTAAAATATCATAAATCAAAACATAACTGTGCCTCCTTATGAACAGGAAGGGGTTAACAAGAGAAAAACACCAATTTACTTTTCAGGTTTACTTCTAATCTGTGGGGCATAAACGTTTATCTGATAAACATAGAAATTGCATCAAAAAAATATTTATATACCAAGTTCAAAACACTAAAAATATTTTGTTTTGTACATGAATGGGTATAGGCAAGCACAAATGGCCACATAATTCAACAAAATACAACATGCTGAGGTTTTAGCACTTCAAGGGCAGAAGATGCAAGTAAAAGTCACATTGCATCCTCCTTTACAAAGTAGCTAAAGCATCTGAAATGGCCATATTTCCATTACCAAATTGCTTTTACAGTATATGATACATAAACTGGCTTTATACTTTGCCCCACCCTTGTTTACATATTTATGCAATTGCAAAATGCATCCCTCTTTAAAAAAACAAACAAACACACACACAATACATTACAAGCAATCCAACTGCACAAACGTGCTGCATTTGTTTCAATAAGAGCCTGTGTTGGTTTAGACACCTATTGGAGAAGGAAACTGACTCAGACATAAAATGGTGAACTCATAATTACCGGTATTATTGTGAGATAAACAAGAACTATACGAAGAGATGGCTGTCAGGAGGAATTTAGCTGGCCAATGTATGGGACACCTACTGCTCATCGAGAGTCACGCACTTCCCAATGTACTCCCACACAAACAATGCCCTGCTAGCCGAAATCACACGAATTTATAGGGCCAATTTGTTATAAAGTGGCAACATATACCGTAGTGCAGCGCAAAGGGGGAGGGAGAAAACATACAATTCATTTGTGACCCGACCGCACAAGTTCGGACAAAAAAAAAAGGGGGAACAAAAGCTGATAAGGGCGCTGATCGGAGACGCTCACTTCATCAGCAGAAGTTTCTTTCCATAAAATAATCCTATTATTATTATTCCCTTTCTCGTTACATATTATACATCCCATCTGCCCGTGATATCAGAGGAAAGAGATGCCCGTTTTAAAAAAAAAAACCCAACCGAGGAGCATAAAAGTAGCTCAAACCCTGAACATGAAAGCTGAGCAGTTAATGAGTGGGTGATTGAGATTAACAAGAATAAAATGGGAGGCCATTAAATGGCTGATTAGGCCTTGTGTACATAAAGAGATGGTCCCACATACACAAAACATATAGGGGGAATCGGATTTTTGTTTTTTCTTAAATTAATTAAAAGAGGAGTTTATTGCTGTGAGTAATGAAATAACAATCGCCCTCAACTGGTTAATGGAGCTTGTAATAATGTCCATAAACACACACGGGGGGGAAAGAGAACATGTTATATTTCATCCGCCTGCTAAGTCACGGACCCGTAGCTTCAAGCACTCCGGAGCCCGATCTGGCTACAGTGAAGTTGATGAACTGTTCCCATAACAAGTCTTTAGCCCCCTGTTCGAGGTAACATATCAGAGAGAGTGAGGAATCCACAAGTCAGGCCCCGGAGCGCTAAATGCCCAGCCTGGGAATTCGTGGACTCACCTGAGCCCAGGTTGCTGAGGAAGGAGGAGGAAGTCCTGCGCGCAACGGCCTACTCTCACATGGTGTCCCCGGCCTGGACTGTGGGAGGTAGCAGGACTAGGCTGCGGCACCGAGGGTTGGAAGAAGAGACCGTGAGAGCGAGGCAGGAAGTATTACAGGAGGCCGCAGGGTCCTAGAGGCAGCAGCGTTTACATGTGGTAACACCAACTCTGCCCCATTCGATTTACTCACCACAGGAGTACTTCTCCTAGTCTTTATCCAAGCGAGGGGACACTTTAGGTGACTATGGCACAGCACAGAAGTGCTTATTATCATAACAAACAGAATGAGCTTGATTGAATACCTCTTAACTGAATGTGACTTTTACAACATTGATAGTGAAGCCATATACAACTTTTTTTTTAATAAAATATTTTTATCTTTTAATTATACATAGCTAAATAAGATTCTTACTTATATATTATACAGACATATAAAAAGGTTTAAAATCCTATGTGTAAAATATAAGTTTTGGACTATATCTATATCACCTATTCTCATAGTTATTGAACTTGGCTATAGTTTCAAATAAAGGGTTTACAAAAAGCTAGCAGCCAACACCATAGGCGTGCGCAGCCTATTGCATTAGGGTGTGCACCCTAAAGCACAAACACACACGCCGCACACGTGTGTGTGTATAGATATATAGATAGATATATATCTATCTATATATCTATACACACACACACACATACACAAATGCACTCTGCATACTTACATACAGACCCGCACAGACCCTGTGCTCTGCTCTGCACCCTCTCCTCTGGCACTGCGGCTGGGCCTCACCCTTGCGTTGCCGTGACTCCGCCTCTGCGTGACATCATGGAACGCGCGAACGCGTACATTACAGGGGAGGTCTGAGGGAGGAGAAAGTCCGTCCTTCACTATGCGGCGCTTCCGCTCGCATAGTGAAGGATCGGATTAGGAGACAAACTCGGGCGGCAGACGGCAGTGCAGCACGGAGGTGAGAGAGCCTCAATTTGAGGCTTGATTAGGGCAGGGCCGGTGCAAGGATTTTTACCGCCCTAGGCAAAATAAAATTTGCCGCCCCCCCCCCATTATCATATTATTTTCCCATATCATGACATCACATGTTCCACCCCTTTCTCAGCATTTAAATTAAAAGAGAGTTAACAGAGTTACATGTTGCAATAAAGCCCCCTATTAAGAATGGTGGAGAATAAGTAACATAATTTAAGCCTCAATATGCCAGGATTATGCTCCGCAATATGCCAGGATTTAGCCACCCAATATGCCAGGATTATTCCCCTCAATACCCCAGGATTATGCTCCGCAATATGCCAGGATTTAGCCACCCAATATGCCAGGATTATTCCCCTCAATATCCCAGGATTATGCCCCACAATATGCCAGGATTATTCCCCTCAATATCCCAGGATTATGCCGCTCAATATGCCAGGATTATGCCCCTCAATACCCCAGGATTATGCCCCTCAATACCCCAGGATTATGCCCCTCAATATGCCAGGATTATTCCCTTCAATATCCCAGGATTATGCCCCTCAATGTCCCATTATTATGCCCCTCATTATCCCAGGATTATGCCCCTCAATATGCCAGGATTATGCCCCTCAATATGCCATGATTATGCCCCTCAATACCCCAGGATTATGCCCCTCAATATGCCAGGATTATGCCACCCAATATCCCAGGATTATGCCGCTCAATGTCCCAGGATTATGCCACCCAATATCCCAGGATTATGCCCCTCAATATCCCAGGATTATGCCCCTCAATATCCCAGGATTATGCCTCCCAATATCCCAGGATTATGCCACCCAATATGCCAGGATTATGCTCCGCAATATGCCAGGATTTAGCCACCCAATATGCCAGGATTATTCCCCTCAATACCCCAGGATTATGCTCCGCAATATGCCAGGATTTAGCCACCCAATATACCAGGATTATTCCCCTCAATATCCCAGGATTATGCCCCACAATATGCCAGGATTATTCCCCTCAATATCCCAGGATTATGCCGCTCAATATGCCAGGATTATGCCCCTCAATACCCCAGGATTATGCCCCTCAATATGCCAGGATTATTCCCTTCAATATCCCAGGATTATGCCCCTCAATGTCCCATTATTATGCCCCTCATTATCCCAGGATTATGCCCCTCAATATGCCAGGATTATGCCCCTCAATACCCCAGGATTATGCCCCTCAATATGCCAGGATTATGCCACCCAATATCCCAGGATTATGCCCCTCAATGTCCCAGGATTATGCCACCCAATATCCCAGGATTATGCCCCTCAATATCCCAGGATTATGCCTCCCAATATCCCAGGATTATGCCCCTCAATATCCCAGGATTATGCCTCCCAATATCCCAGGATTATGCCACCCAATATGCCAGGATTATGCCCCTCAATATGCCAGGACTTTCCCCCAAAATATGCCAGGACTTAAACACCCAATATGCCAGGACTGTCCCCAGCAATATGCCAGGACTTTCCCCCAAAATATGCCTGGACTTAGCCACCCAATATGCCAGCCAGGACTTCCTTCCTTTACTTACCTCGTCGCTGCTGCTGCTGCTGCTCTGTCTCCGGTGCTGGGCCGCCTGTGGCTGAGAGGGAAGCGTTGTGCGCTCCCCTCCAGCCAATGCGCTTTCAATAAAGTTTTAAAAAAAAAAACTTTCCTGAAAGCGCATTGGCTGGAGGGGAGCGCACAACGCTTCCCTCTCAGCCACAGGCGGCCCAGCACCGGAGACGCAGCGACGCCGACGAGGTAAGTAAGGAGGAGGATTTTTTTTTTATTTTTGGAAGCAGGGTTCCGGCGCCCCCAGCCAAGATGCGCCCTAGGCAGCTGCCTAGGTCGCCTTACTGGTGGCGCCGGCCCTGGATTAGGGTGTGCCCCGGCACACCCCGTGCGCACGCCTATGGCCAACACAAGTGTTGGGAGAGTGAAAGAGGTGCACAGGCTTTTCTCATATTAATATCAGCCATTGCTGTTTTGTACATCACAACACTTGTTTGCACCTAAAATTGCAACTCTGACACTCACAAGATGACATAGATTTTTAGTGCAATTTTAGAGCAAGTTTGCCTCTTTTTTGTTATAAATTGGAAGCACTGGTACAAACAGTGCCAGAGCAACATAGTTTGCAACCAGGGCGGGTAGTGCAAACTCTCAACATTTGTCAAGCATTGGCACTATTATGCAACATTTTGCATGTGCCTTGTTTATACATCTCCCCCCAATGCATTTCAATTTTGGGGGGGGGGGGGGGGGGGTTGAAGTCAAAATATCCTACAAATATTTTGGGAAAATATAATTAAGATAAAAAAGATAACTGGAATATATTGGTGATTGGAGGTTATGGTTATAAATGGAGGGTGGAGAGAGAGCGTGTTTAACAAATGCTATCTGTCTTTTTCATTTAGAACTGCAATTATGTATGTCATTTAATATTCAAAATCTTTCTCTCAACTTGGATTATAGCCTGATTACTTTTTTCATGAGTTCACTTTCTACATTGATTAAAACAGTGATTTTACTTCTTTTACACAGCCTGATACTTTTTCCATCTAGAATTGCGATAGGGTGGCAGAAATTTTCAGTATAATTTTTGACGCACTTCTACGATTTAAATGTGTAGGTTAAACTGGCACAAATGGCGCCGGAGCAACCTTGAAGTCTGGGAGAAGCGCAAGATCAGCATCAGGAGTTAGGATTATACATTGGCACACGCAGATACTTCAATTTCTGTGAGAGCAACCTTTTATAAATTTCCTCCAATATTTTCCTTCTTGGCTACTGCAACTCTCTTCTATATTGTTTCCCATCATGCAACAATCGTTATTTCAGTTTTATACTTGGTAGCGTTAGACTCATTTTTTTTCCACTCATCATTTATTTGTGAACTGCTACTTCAGACATTGGTTGCAAATGTTCTCTATTATTACAGTTTATTTCCTGAAAACTTACAAAGCTCTAGAAACATAAAATGCGTTTCTGCGTGTATTTGTGTGCTGAAGTGTTCATTTTTTATTACAAAAAAAAAAGGCTGGGGTACTATGGTTTGACAGCTAAAAACATCTGATTGCTATGATTGGCTGTCACAGTGATCAGATGTTTCCTGGAGGCCTCAGCAGACCTGGCTGAAGTGCCTTGGTACCCAGGCACTTAACCATGTCAGCTTTACCATGATCACGGTATGTCAGCATGCATTCCGCAATCGGATCTGTATGATGGTCCAGGACCGTCATCGGTCCTCAAAGGAATGTTTGTCATGGCGGTTCAGGACCATCGTAGGTCGCGAAGGGGTTAAAATGTTTATTAACATGTTTATCTTTATTGATTAGTTTGCAATTCTGTCAGCACCACGCATATAAATATTTGAATATTCCCTGCAATACAAACATTGTTTAGGTGATATAGTCCATCTAAACACCTTCACTGTACTAACCTCTACCTCTTCTGCTGGCAGGCTGTTCCATGCATCCACCAGCGACTCATTTAAATAATACTTTCTAATGTTGATTTTAAATCTTCTAATTTAAGATAGAATTACAAACAAAAAAAAGTTTCACGCACCATGGTTAGTGAAGTGAGTTTCTGCACAATGTATGCTCTAGAAACATAGAGGGTCATTTACTAAACAAGTGTAGCGGGGGGGGGGGGGGGGGGATAGGTAAAACATGAGTAAGGAGCAATTAGCAAATATTTGTAACATTTAGTGATTTTTTTTCCCCCCGTTTTGTGCTTCTTCCTTTTATTTTTATTTAGTGTGCATTTTTTTCAATGCTTATAAAAAAAGGCAGAAAAAAAATGTTTGCAAATATGCCAGTTTTTATTTGCAAGTATGCCAATTTTTATTCACAATTTGCACATATTTTCTGTTATTTGAGTGTTAAATGTTTTAGTACATTGCAAAAGGCGCAAAAGAGCAAAAACAGTTTTGGACATTAAAATATATTCACTTATTTTTAGTACATTACCCCCAATAGAATGAATTTTTGGACTTGAACATGTGGCCCAACTAGCCTGCATTCAACCTACTGTAAGATCCTTTTATCTTATTTGGTCCTAGGCTTATGTTCAGAAAAGCATTAGTCTTATTACATGCATGCTTAAAGGAACCCTGTGATCTAAACATCGGTTATACTTTGAATGTAGAGAATAAAAAAATTAAAAATGATCGATACAAGATATGTAAAAATTGCACGCAAATGCATAAATAAAGAGAAGATGCATCCAAAGGCGTCACTAAGGTTGGTGTCACCCCCCCCCCCCTGGATTTCCTCCAATACCATGCCAAACAGATTCCTTAGTAATGCCAGTCAGATGGCCCATTAAAAATGCCACATAGAGGAGCCCCACAAATTATGTCACACACAATAATAATATGCCAGTATTATTTTGCCATTAATAAGCCAGACAGTTTGCCTAATATGCCAGTAATATTGTGCCATTAAGATGCCAGTAATTGTGCCATTCAGATGCCCCAGCCAATTTGCCCATCAAGATGCCAGTAATATTGTGCCATTAAGATGCCTGTATTATTGTGCCATTCAGATGCCAGTAATATTGTGTCGTTACAGTGCTCGTTTTATTCCTCCCCCTTCCCCAGTACTTACTGCCTGGCTGCTGCTCCATGTCCCCGGACGCCTCCTCCGTGCAGTCTTCCCTCCTGTACGGAGGAGGGAAACACAGACACCGGATGTGACGTAACATCACATCCGGTCGCAGGGATTTTTTTTTTTACGGTGGCCGAATCCAGCAGATGTGGCTGCCAGACAAGAAAATGAAAAGTACAGCAGCGCGATGCGCTCAGTTGTATGTTTATAGCTATAATCTCTCCCTGCTCCACAGTTTGGCAGGCTAAGGACAGTAGTAGCAGTCTGCCCATGGTCCTCCAAGTGCTCCCAGTATCCTCCACAGACTTTTTTTTTTTTTTTTATAAATTAAATTTCTGGCCTAACCATATTGTTAGGGTTGATTATAACCTTAGGGCTAGGATTAAATAGAAATCAAAAATTGAATAAAAATAAGAAGTTATTCTGTAGAGGACCAGTGACAGATGACAGATGTCATACATGCAGCCGCAGGGTAGCACCAATTTGTGTTTCCTACTATAGACTACATTTCCTATGATGTGGGAAACGCAGTGCGCAAGAAATACATCAGAAAATGAAACTAAAATTTCAAAGCTGCAATTAACTTATCCCAAATTTGGCCTTGTACCTGCCACATAGAACTTGTTGACTTTATTGTGGAGGTAACTGGGTTCTTGTTGGAGCACAATTTAATGATCAATTTTTTATCCAAACACTCAGTACTTCATTCGGAGCACAATTTGCGCCCTCTTATATTAATTTGGACATGGCAGTGTGGGAGAACTCTATTATATATGGCCATGTGAATCCATTTTGTCAATGCATCACCTGGTATGGGCAGTACATTGACGGCCTTTCATTTAGCAGGTCTCCGATATAGAACATCATGATTTTCTTACATATGTCAATGACAGTCATCTAAATCTTGCTTGCACTGTGCATACATCAAAGGACAGTATTGATTTCCTGGATGTCACTTTGACTGGTAATACAATGACACAAAAAATTTAATACAGTGGCATACAGGGAATTCAGTACTCTATGCCTCAAGCTGCCACTCACAACAAGTAATAAGAAACATCCCTGTGGGTCTATACATAACACTAAAATGAAATTGTTCGAGTTTAAATGCTTTTGAACAAAAATCCTTGGAACTTAGAAGCAGACTACTTACAAGAGGCTACGCCAAGTAGATGCTAGACAGAGCCTATAACATTGTAAAAAACAGAGATCTTAAAGAACTAATAATGGATCATAAACAAAAGGTCCAATCTACTAAGTGAATGCACCCATACTGGATGGCTACAAAAATATAAATAAAAATAGAAGCAAAAACATACATATGAATAGGAACCAACGCAAAGTAGCTTTTGTCACTCATTATAGCTCGCAATATGACAACATAAAGGATATTATAAAAAAACATTTACCTATATTAAGAGCAGACCCAGGTTATCATAAGGCTTTGGATTCAGGAGTGCAGTTTACTTATCGGAAAGCGCAGACATAAATAAACAACCTAACTCCGAGTCATTTTATTCTAAACACCAAGACAAACAAACAAGCAGCATCCACTTGGCTATCATAGGTAGGAACATATCCCTATGGACACAACATATGTATGCAGTGGTGTATCTTGATTTTGTACTGCCCTAGGCAGACAAAATCCGGGCACCCTCCTACCCAAGCTGCACACCCACGTTACACACCTAAGACATGTCCCATCATTCAGACTCACATCAAGCTCATACTCCCATCACACACACACTCCCATCACACTCAGTCACACACTCCTACTCCCATCACACTCAGTCACACACTCCGACTCCCATCACACACACTCTGACTCCCATCACACGCAGTCACACACACTGTCTCCCATCACACACACTCTGACTCCCATCAGCACTTACCTTTTCCCCTGGTGGCTAGTGGCAGGCAACATGGTCCCTCCATGCTGCCTGTTCGGCTTCCCGGCGATTGTGCCGACAGGTCACGTGACCGGGCACGCGTATGACGTCAGTGGAGGTTTCTCTGTGCTGCCTGTTCGGCTCCCCGTGCAGCCTGGCAGGCAGAGCGATGGTGAGGGGGGATCTTCCGATCCCCTCTCACCTCCGTCTCTGCCTGCAAGCGCGGTCTTTTTTTTTTTTTTAAAGGGCCGCGTTTTTAAAAAATAAAAAAAAATTTCAGTGCTGGGGGGCGCTGCCGCCCCCCAAAATTTGCCACCCTAGGCATCCGCCTAGGATGCCTCGCGGTAAATACAGCACTGTATGTTTGACCTGTAAATATGTATATAAGAAAGATCATGTAATTTCTAAAACTAGTCGTGAATCATATCCAATTACAAAATATTGAAATTGTTGTACTTCTTCAGTGATCTACATTTTTATTACTTGTGTAAAGTGCAACCATCAATATGCTGGCCGCACTGTCAGCTAACTAAAATGTAGGATAAGAGAACACCTGTCAGACATTAATAAAACGGTGAATACTACTGTGGCAAGACATTTTCAAAAGGGGACCAAGAGGAGGTAACATCCAGTCTCTTGTGCCAGAGACAGGTCAATTGGATCTTTAACCTTGGCACAAGAAGACCAGGAGGCCTCAATACAAAATATGACATCACACATTTTTTCTGATGGAAAACCATTAATGGGTTCAATTTTGAGATAAATAACCAATAAAATTTGGTATAGTAATAACTCCTATTACCTTAGGTTACACAATATGCCAAAATTTCAGAAAGACTGAAAAATAATGAGTCTAATTTATTTTACACATCCCCCTTTTTTAAATAAATTTATTGTATCTGCTTCTGTCTACTTAATCAAACGCTAAAGCTTAATAATGAGACTATTTATCGAGTTTAAGTGGGACAGAAAAATATAAAAAAAAATTCCACCAAAAAATATTTTTCTCTTTAAAAAAATATATAAAATATTTTTAAATAAACACTATAACTGATTTTAAAATAGATGGTCCTCTGATAGAGTTGGTCACATATACACTGGATGATATTGATCACTGGTTTGTTGGTTTTATTCACAAATATCATGTTTACACAGAGTACCAGTCACTTGCAGATGTTTTCTGTTAATTTAACACCTGACTCATGAGATATCAATGTTACAATGTTAGCTAATTTTGAAACAAATGGCTTTGAAATAGCAATGTGCTACTTGTACTTATTGACCTGTAACTTGCAAAATAACAGCAGAAAAAATGTGACCATTGACTATTTCTAAACTCAGGACAAATGTTAGAATCAATAAAACAGATTTTTTTCATTGGCTTTTGTAGGTGAGTAAAAGATTTTTCAAGAAGAAGTTTTTCACCATATTTTTTTTAAATAATTATTACATGACATGATTAAGATAAGTGTATCTAAAAAAAAATAGGCATGAGTGTAGATAGGTCATGTGACTTGTCTGACGTGGTGTGTGTCTGACGTCAGAGTGCCTGGTCATGTGACCTGTCATCACTTCCCTGCCCGCTAAGAAAAAACGGCACAGGCATCCCGATCGTGGCACTGGAAGTGTTGCGATCGGGCTAATATTGCTGAGGTGGGTGGAGAGGCGCTTGTCCAGAGTTGGGAGGCACTTCTTTTTGCCTAGGATGTCTCGCGGTTAGTACTGCACTGGTGGAGGCTTGCCTGAATCACTCAAATTGGCCTCATCTAACAGAGGGGATCCTGCAGCACAAGTCAGGACGTTATATTCTGTCCTACAGCCTTTTGGGTATAGTAAATTAGGATGGCATAGAACATCCTACAAACGGGAAGGGGTTAACTTACAAAATGCCCAAAACAGACCTGTCATGAAAGACCTGCCTTTGCTCTTGTTGTAGTTTTAGTGAACAATTGTCTTTACACTTTAGCAAGCGGCCACATTCTGTCAATAGGCCACTGTCTAATAAACTAATTTGACATCTATCTCTCCATTTCAAGATTGCTGCAGTTTACAAGTCTCACCCCAGATTTTTTTTTTTTTTATATTATTACTGTGTAGCTGAAAAATATTTCCACTACTTCAATGTTGCATTATGTTTGTTCTTCTGAAATGCGACTTTGATATTACATTACAGGATGTTGCAAGCACAAAGGTATACTTGCACTTTGTAGTCTCCTCCCCAAGTTCTATATTTCCTATCTTTCTTGCTCATGCTATAGAGGACTGTTTCATTTTGTAAATCAGTTTTTTTTTGTTTTGTTCAGAAATCATTTTTCAATACAATCAAGAAAAGAAAAAATGGGGGGGGGGGGGGAGGGGAGGGATAATTGGCAGGGGAAAAAAGGGGGTGGGGTGGGTGGGGACCACACAGCTGTCGCAGCAGCGTGAACATTTAGATACATAATACACATTTTAGTCATAGATTGTAAATGACTCATGCAGTTAACAATATACTATAACCCATAGATATCGACAGTTTGGCTTTTCTCAGGATAGTACACTAGCTTGCTCTGGGGGACAGAATAACTCACAATAAATAGATTAGTTTGGGTGTAAGAGACCTTGTGTGTCTAGGTGTTCAACAAATTCCATCCAGTAGAACCACGTCTCCGTGTATTATATGTGAGCATTTTCCGCCCGTTTTATCAACCCTATTTGTCTGGTGTGTTCTACTTTGGTGATCCGCTCTCTAAGAGTGGGGGGGGTTAGTCTCACCCCAGTGTAAGGGAATTAAGGATTTGGCCGCATTTAAGGCATGACGCACCACTGACTTTTTATACGCCGAGATCGGGAGGGTAGTGTGATGAAGAAGGCATGGAGCAGGTTCCAGAGGAGGCGGGTGATCCGTAAGTTTACAGAGGACAGAGTGGACCCCAGCCCAGAATTTGGTGATACGCGGGCATTCCCACCAGATGTGTAGTAGTCAGGGCGTTCCGGGAAAATAGTGTGCAGGAGTGTAGGGGTGCGATACCAGAAGGATAATAATTTATAAGACATTTCTTGCGTTTTATTGCTGACAGAGCTTATGTGCGTTAGTCGGAATATTTTTTCTCATTGTTGCTCACTCAGCGTTAGGCAAAGGGCATTTTGCCATTTTCCTACGAAGCTCGGGAGAGATGTGTTTGTAACATTCAAGAGTAGCTGATACAAAAGGGAGATGCCATGGGGAGGTATCTTCTCCTCCTGGCACATCCCTTCAAAACCCGTTAACTCTCTGGTCAAATTATGTTTGCCTGGTAGAGATTGACAGAAATGTTCTAATTGTGCATAATGAAATCTGTCCAGAACCGTGGGGGTCTTGTCAGTCAGGATGTCACCCAATGGTTTCAGTTTACCGTTGGTTACCACCTCCCCCAGCCGTGACTTATCCCCTTGAGGCTTCTGAAGGAAAACTCCCTTCGACATTCCAGGACGAAAATCTGGGTTATTCCTCACAGGTGTGAGAGGAGACGGGTAAGTGGTCAGTGAAAACTTACGATGTGTGCTATGTAGTATCGCCAGAGTGGCTGAAATCAGTGGTTGGGAGCGGATCAAGGGTCTAGCTGTAGAAGGAGTTATCCAGGGCAGTACTCCTATGGGGAAGTCCAGGGAGGCCTCTTCTACTTCAATCCACTGTTTGTGAGGTGGATGATAAACCCATTCTAACAATCTCAGGCAGTGGCATGCTCTGTAATAGAGGACTGGTGATGGAAGACCTAAACCCCCCTTGCTCTTATTCTGTATAAGAGTGTTGAACTGGACCCTAGATCTCTTTTGCGCCCAGATACATTTTAGAAACATCGTTTTATCGAGGCAAAAAAGGCCTGTGGAAAGGTAATCGGTATGGTCTGGAAAAAATATAGTAAACGTGGGAGGACATTCATCTTTAAAGTATTTATTCTACCAGTCCATGTTATGTGTTGGGGTCCCCAAGCATAGCAATCTTTCTGCAACACTAACAGTAACGGGGGGAAATTGTGTTGGTACAGCTTAAGTGGGTCTGCAGACAGCCAGATACCCAGGTATTTAATCTTGTCTGTACACCATCTAAATGAAAAGGACTGTTCTAGTCTTGAGGCAACTAAACCAGGTAGGGAGACATTTAAAATTTCCGACTTACTGTAATTGATTTTTAAATTTGCCAATGCGCAATATTCCGTGAATTCTGCCATCAGTACAGGTAAGGAGACCGTGGGGGAGGTGAGCGTGAATAACAAATCGTCTGCAAAACCCAAAACTTTATGTTGGGTTTTTCCCACTACCGACCCTGAATATCAGCGTTTTTACGTACCGCTGTAAGGAAGGGCTCTACGAACAATACAAATAGTATGGGGACAATGGGCATCTCTGTCTTGTGCCATTGGAAATCTGGAAAGATTCTAACAGTACACCGTTTACTCGTATACGCGCCGATGGGCAGGTATATAGGGAGGAGATCCAGTTTAACATGTGAGGGCCAAAACCTACGTGTTTTAAAACCTCCAGGAGGTATACCCAATCTAGCCGATCGAATGCCTTTTCGGCGTCTGTGGAGAGAAAGATAGTTCCTGGGATCTTTTCCCTAGCATAGTGGGTTAAGTTGATCGCCCTGATAGTGCAATCCCTGGCCTCCCTTCCCGGTATAAACCTGGCTTGGTCTGGGTGGATCAGGGATGGCATTAGCACTTGGATACGTGATGAAAGAATTTTGGAAAAAAGTTTTAAGTCTGCGTTAAGGAGGGATATGGGCCTATAGTTACTACTAATATCTGGGTCTCTACCTTCCTTGGGGTTCAATGAAATACTTGCTGCTAGAGTGTGGGGGTGTATAACCCCTCCTTCCAAGATTGAATTCAGGGATCGGATCAGGTGAGGGCCTAATATCTCCTTATGAGTTTTGTAGTATTGTAGGGGAAAACTATCTGGACCTGGACATTTGCCTGTTTTTGTGTTTTTTATTGCTAGGTATAATTCAGGTAGTGATATTGGCCGATCCAAATGTTCCGCGTCCTATGGGGCGAGTTTAAGGGAGGTATGTTTTTCTAGGTAAAGCCTATTGGTATGCCTACTCTTTTCTGCTACTGCGGGGTTTAGTATATCGGGAGGAGTTATAAAGACCTGAAAAGAAATCAACGAATTCTTTAGCTCTGTCTTTGGGTAGAAGTCATGTCACCCCCTTTCTATCCTTTATCTTAGAAATATAAGTCAGTTGTCTCTTTTTACGGAGTGCCCTGGCTAAATATTTTCTGGGTTTATCTCCGTGTTCGTAATAAATTGTTTTCAGTTACGTGAAATTTCTATGGGCTTGTTGATTCAGAATGTCAGCTAGCTCCTGGCGTAAGAGCAACAGTTTTCTGGAAGTCTACCCCGTTCAAAGTTTCTTTGTGTGAGGATTTAAGCGTCGTGATCTGGCTATATAGGTCACTGAGTTTCGCGGTATGCAGTTTCTTTTTCTCACAGGCTACTTTCATGTAGTGTCCTCTAAGAACCGCTTTGTGGGCTTCCCACACCACAAGAGAGGAGTGACATCTGCGGTTATATTGTCAGTGAAATAGTCTGTTAGGGCTGTCATTGTCAGTGTAGTCGTTGCTTCATCAGTCAAAATAGACTCGTTAAGTCTCCATGACCGCTGTGTGGGACGTGTCAATGGACACACACAGATTGTGCAGTCCAGATTGTGCAGTCCACAAATTGATTGTCTTTAAGTAATTTCAAGATCTTTTTTGTTATACGTGTCGGTGTGTGTGTGTGTGTGGTAGAGGTGGATGTGTCAATGTGAGGTTCTAGTGCTACATTAAAGTCTCCCCCCAAGATAACAAGACCTGGAAATCCCGTAACTGGGACATAATTTTAGAAAAACAGACATGCTGTTGGGCATATATACATTGGCCAACGTGTACATCTGATCTGCGATAGTGCCTTTAACAAAAATAAACCTGCCTTCTGGGTCTGAGAGGCTTGCAGTTTCCTGGAACGGGATATGTTTGGCCACCAGTATTGCTACTCCTTTGGTTTTAGTTTGGGGATCGTTGCTAAAAAAACCCAGTGGGTAGTCTCTAGTGGTCAGTTTGGGGAAGACCGCACCTCTAAAGTGGGTCTCTTGTAGGAATGCTATCGATATCCTATGGAATTTAAGGTCTCTCATTAGACGTGATCTTTTTTCAGGGACATTAAGGCCTTTAGTGTTTAAAGTAAAGAGATTTAAGTCCGCCGCTGCATACGCCGATTTAATTTTTGGGGCTTTCATGTTTACTAGTGTAACTGCTGAGTGGTGAGTATACATAACAAATATGGGACCAGGGGTCTGTGGGGTTCACTGAGAAAATAGAGAAGGAACAGAAAGGACAGACAATTTGTAAAAGAACAAGTTACTTTGAGGCGTATATCAGTCTGGGAGCCCAGCACACATCCGGCACCCGGGCCGTGTCCTAGGTCCCACCTGATATAAAAAGTTGGCCTCTGTAACAGGAGAGGTGGTTACCGCCCCAGAAAACTAGGGAAGAAAGAGTGGCCCAGTAGGGACTTGCACACCACTCCCACTGTCAGATGTGTCTTTCAGTACCCACACATAGGACACCACTCCCGCACCCCTCACTTGGTTTGTCATCATAAAAAATTAGCACAACACATGAACAATAACATTATAAAACAATGGATTGCTGGTTAGCAAATAGGGGACTTTGGTCCGCAAACATATACCACTTAAACCTTTTCCTCCTTTTTTTTTTAAACACTATTTATCTACCCATGTCCAAGGGCCTGGTGGGCATACCTATTTCTATTTTGCCGTCAACGGCCTCTAGAGGCCTTCCATATTGCGATCCCACTCTTCTCTCTTGTATAGCAGCTACAGGGCTCTTAGTAATTGAGCCCCCTCATTTTCGCTGGGTGCACTTCTAGGTGGCACTATATTTCGAACTCCCTGTGGACCGTATCAGGCTAATTATTTGTACATGGTGTGACCGGTAAACATGGGTAATTGGGGACACCACTATTCGGTTATAGGCTCCCTAGTTGCCCTCCCACCATCTACACTTATATTGGCCCAACAGGTATACATTTGGATAGATAAGATGAATCAGATAAATCAACACTATAACTGATACGACATCGTCTCTCCTTTGCGATGGAAAAACCAGTCTCTTGATGTTCAGGGGGTTCAAAAGAGAGCTTCCAGCGATCCCCAACCCAGGTAGTGCTTCAGAGTCCCACAATACGGTGAGGTTCAAAAATACACCATCTCCTGCCGTTGTGCGGTGGGGCTGGTACGATCGCATGCCGCCGTATAGCAAAAGGGCAATATTCCAGGGCTCTTCTTAACTTGGGTATCACGGAGATCAATAAACATAGTCCACCCTGCCCAAGGACATCTCTGGGTATTAACATCGGAACCAGATAATTCAACGAAACAAGCACAAACATCTCCAGATACACTGGTATATGTAGCTACTCTTCTATCTCTGTTGTTCTGTGATATTCGACCCGGTCCGGCTCTGGGTCTGCAAGGTTGATGTCTTCCGTCGGTCCCTCTGTTAGCTCTCATCCGTTGTCCCGGTGTCGCATAGAGATCTGGACCACTCCAATCAGGTTTTATCGATATCAGTAATCCCCAGCTCGTCCAAGACAATCGGTAGATCTTGATAGTGTCTCACAACTAAATTACCAGTTTCCGCCTGTATAGTCAGGCTAAATTGGTGGCCCCAATAGTACCTGATATTTCTCTGTTGTAGGAGCATAGTTAGCGGGCGTAGAGTTCGGCGTGTCTGCAAGGTCAAATCTGACAGTTCTTGGTAGAATGTGATCCTATGGCCATCTTGCATCAGGAACCCTGCTCCTCTGGCTTTTCGCATGATGTCCTCCTTCAATGCGAATTCTACCAGTCTACATATTATGTCTCTTGGGGGACACACATGCTGGTCCCCTAGGTCGTAAGGCTCTGTGGGCTCTGTCCATAGCCACTGCCTCAGTCTCCGGGCGGTTCAGCAGGGTATTGAAGATTTTTGATAAGGTGAGTTTGACATCCTCCTCTATGCGTGCTGCTTGCTCCGGGACCCCTCTGACTCTGATATTGTGCCTCCTGCTCCGGTTATCTAAGTCCTCCAGCCTCCCCCGGTATTCCGTCAGGTATCGTGTGTGCTGGGATGATTGCAGGGCCACCCGGCTCAGTATTCTACTGTGGTCTGTAGCTTAAGCCTCCTGGGCCTGAACTCTCTCTTCCAGTCCTCCCAGGTCCACTCTCAGTTTGGTGACTTCACTTTGTACTGTGTGCTTCAACTCGGCTATCAAGTTGCTGAAATCCGAGCAGAGGAGAAAATGTCTTGCGCCGTGGCAGGTATGGGCTGATCAGGGATACCTGTGTCGCTTTCCTATTCCGTCGAGTGCGGGCTGTCAGGGGAGTGCCCCACGTGGTCGCTTCCCGTCTGCGACACCAGGGCCGCCGGGGTCTAGAAAAAGTCCCGTAGCCAGTGGCGTAGCGTGGGTTGTCAGCACCCGGGGCAAGGCAAGTAATTTGCGCCCCCTAACCCGTGGATTTTAGCACTCGAGTCTCTTCTACTAGATTAGTTAAAGAAACCCTTACCCCCCAAGCACATGTATTGTTTGTTATGAAAATACTTATGTAATTAAAGTAAAATGCATCTAAATACAAGTTTATTTTCCAACACTTTATTGAGTGCGAACATGCATTACACACATTCTCCACATTTTCAGCAGGTCTATGAATACAAATATACACATGTAGTAACCTAGCATGGGCCATGCTATTATATGTCGTCTCACAACCATCGTAAACGACAAACAATATCAAGAACAAAAACTAAACATCAAAATGGAACCATACCCTGGAGATGATCCAAGACTGGGCTAGATGGAGCCAACTTCCTCAATCCTGTACCTCTAATGTTACCCCCCCCCCCCCCCCCCCACACACACACATATGTTGTGCCATTCAGATGCCAGTAATATTGTAACTTTCGGATGCCAGTAATATTGTGCCAGTCAGAGCCCAGTAATATTGTGCCAGTCAGAGCCTAGTAATATTGTGCCAGTCAGATGCCTGCAATATTGTGCCAGTCAGATGCCTGCAATATTGTGCCAGTCAGAGCCCAGTAATAATGTGCCAGTCAGATACCAGTAATATTGTGCCAGTCAGATACCAATAATATTGTGCCAGTCAGATACCAGGAATATTGTGCCTGTCAGAGCCCAGGAATATTGTGCCTGTCAGAGCCCAGGAATATGGTGCCTGTCAGATGCCTGTAATATTATGCCAGTCAGATGCCTGTAATAGTGTGCAGTCAGAGGCCAGGAATATTGTGCCAGTCAGATGCCTGTAATATTGTGCCAGTCAGATGCCTGTAATATTATGCCAGTCAGATGCCTGTAATATTATGCCAGTCAGATGCTTGTAATAGTGTGCCAGTCAGAGGCCAGGAATATTGTGCCAGTCAGAGGCCTGTAATATTGTGCCAGTCAGATGCCTGTAATATTATGCCAGTCAGATGCCTGTAATATTGTGCCAGTCAGAGCCCAGTAATATAGTGCCAGCCAGATGCCTGTAATATTATGCCAGCCAGATGCCCAGTATTATTGTGCCAGCCAGATGCCCAGTAATATAGTGCCAGTCAGATACCCAGTATTATTGTGCCAGTCAGATGCCCAGTATTATTGTGCCAGCCAGATGCCCAGTAATATAGTGCCAGTCAGATGCCCAGTATTATTGTGCCAGTCAGATGCCCAGTATTATTGTGCCAGCCAGATGCCCAGTAATATAGTGCCAGTCAGATGCCCAGTAATATAGTGCCAATCAGATGCCAAGTAATATAGTGCCAATCAGATGCCCAGTAATATAGTGCCAATCAGATGCCAAGTAATATAGTGCCAATCAGATGCCCAGTAATATTGTGCCAATCAGATACCCAGTAATATAGTGCCATTCAGATACCCAGTAATATAGTGCCAATCAGATACCCAGTAATATTGTGCCAATCAGATACCCAGTAATATAGTGCCAATCAGATACCCAGTAATATAGTGCCAATCAGATACCCAGTAATATAGTGCCAGTCAGATACCAGGAATATTGTGCCAATCAGATGCCAAGTAATATAGTGCCAATCAGATACCCAGTAATATTGTGCCAATCAGATACCCAGTAATATAGTGCCAATCAGATACCCAGTAATATAGTGCCAGTCAGATACCCAGTAATATAGTGCCAGTCAGATACCAGGAATATTGTGCCAATCAGATGCCAAGTAATATAGTGCCAATCAGATACCCAGTAATATTGTGCCAATCAGATACCCAGTAATATAGTGCCAATCAGATACCCAGTAATATTGTGCCAATCAGATGCCAAGTAATATAGTGCCAATCAGATACCCAGTAATATAGTGCCAATCATATGCCCAGTAATATAGTGCCAGTCAGATACCAGGAATATTGTGCCAATCAGATGCCCAGTAATATAGTGCCAATCAGATACCCAGTAATATTGTGCCAATCAGATACCCAGTAATATAGTGCCAGTCAGATACCAGGAATATTGTGCCAGCCAGCCCCCCCCCCCCTACTTACATGAAGCGGCTCCGTGTCCCCCGCCGGATGTCTCCTCCGTGCAGTCTTCCCTCTTGCACGGAGGAGGGAAGCAGACACCGGATGTGACGCGACGTCACATCCGGCATCAGTTTTTTATTTATTTTTTCCGGCCGTCGCATCCATCGGATGCGGCTTGCCGGAAAAAAGCGTTCACAAGCGCAATGCGCTGTGAACGCGGCAGCAGGGGCTGGGGGCCCACGGGACAGCTGCCTTGGGGCCCCCCAGGAGTAAATGGGCCCAGGGCAGCTGCCCCGTTTGCCCCGCGTTAAAGACGGCCCTGGCGGCCACGCGGCCGCATAGGGCTAGTGCGCCCCCCCAGATATTGCGCCCGGTGCGGCCGGCCCCCCCTGCACCCCCCACGCTACGCCACTGCCCGTAGCGAGTTTCCAGACGCTCGTTCTCATGGTCCCGATATGGCAGGGGTGCCAGGGCCTCTTTTGTTGCGCACCATTGCTTTTTGGGGTGCAATTAGATTGTGCTAGTGCTATTTTAGAGAGGAAGGGGTGCGGAGCTGTGAGACTATGCGGCCATCTTCCTTGAACGGCAAGCCACGCCCCTCTATAGAGGACTGTTTCAATGCTGTTTCTATGCTTTTATTAGTCTTGGGATGGGATTTAGTGATGGGCTGCAGAGTGAAAATGATGCAGCCGAAGCAAAAAGTACCACCGTAGTTTTCACTCCACAATACCCAAACTGGCAGCTCACTGAAGATTTGCCCAGTCTCTATAAGGTAAAAGGGTAATATTGTTATATTTTCACTTTCTCTGGTACAACTGTGTCACTTAAAGGACAACTGTTTAAAGTTCAAAAAATAACTTTCTTGGGTCATTCATTTAGGATCACTTAAAGCAATCTGTCAATGTTGTAGGTGGGCAGATCGCAATGGTCTTTCTTAGATGCATATGCAAAATCTGGCTAAATGTATTGATTGAATAATGTGCACTGCATTTTGACCTAACAAATAACTGACAAAAATATATCGTCATCTTTTCCACCCATGCAATATTTTTAATGTGAACTCATATGTTGTTCTACATGAGGATCTAATCTAATCTAATCTAATCTATTTTGCACTGTATACATGTTTTCCCCTTCATATTTTTATTGTGCCAACACTAGCCTTTAGCGCAGGACCAATTTCGGGCTGAATTTCAGCTACATTCAGTTGGGGGACGAAATCCTATGAATTTTACTTACTCTTAAAAGGACCAAAATCAGCAGAAATTGCTGAATGTCGGGCAGTTAAAGTCTCCAGATTTTAGCTGGAGATTTGAATATAAAAGTACAGAGGAATTAAAGGAAACATATATCAAACACAAAAACTATTTATATACAAATATTATTATTTATTTTTTTATTCAATTTCGGGACGACCTTGGCTATTTTTGCAATTTTTGCTGCAGGAACCAATGAGAATAATTTCATTCAAATGAATGGAATATCCTGTCTCTCTAGTGATGTCATCACACAATGTGTTGCACAGTTCCGGGATCCTACTGTGTTCAAGAGCAGGTTTATCACAGTCCACACAGTGTATTAAATTTCAGCATCACAGGAAATTACTAAATGAAACAAAACTTTATATTCTCAGTGTCTATATAATTAGTGCTGCCACCCCTGTAGTATACATGCAGAGTAACCACTGGGGAGGGCTTGAGTCAATTACTAAAAATGTGATTTATCAGGTCACATCGGGGGGGGGGGAAAGCCTATGCACTATACAAGCAGTAGTCTTCAACATGCACCATTTAACAGTATTGCTTTCATTTCCATGAGTTAGGTAGCTGTTTTTACATTCTTACAATAATCGTGGACAATTTGTATTAATTATCTCTTTTATAGTAGTGACTAGACATGTTCAAAACTATAAAATTTTCATTTCGTCCATTTGGACAAAAATTGTATTTATTTCGTCTAAAACGAATTTCGTTCATTACTGCATTCGTTTCAGACGAAGTTCGTTCATTATTTTCGTTTTGTTTTATTCTTTCGTACGAATCAATTGACCTACACATTCCATAAACCAAAAGACATATCGGTTTATAGACTTTTGGTTTATGAAATGTATGTAATGCTATTGGCTTTCTATAAACCAACTCTATATCTGTTTATAGAAAGCCAATAGGATTACATGCATTCCATAAACCGAAAGTCTATAAGCCGAATGTCTTTCGGTTTATAGAATACATGTAATGCTATTGGTATTCTATAAACCGAAATAGAGTCCTCATTCATAAGAATCTATAAACCGAATGTCTTTCGGTTTATAGAATACTAATAGCATTACATGTATTCCATAAACCGAAAGTCTATAAACCGAATGTCTTTCGGTTTATGGAATACATGCAATGCTATTGGCTTTCTATAGAATAGCAATAGCATTACATGTATTCTATAAACCGAATGTCGTTCCGTTTACAGACTTTCGGCTTATGGAATACATGTAATGCTAATGGCTTTCTATAAACCGAAATAGAGTCCCCATTCATAAGAAATTCTGCGAATAGCAGAAGAATATTCAGAGAATAGCAATAGCATTACATGTATTCCGTTTGCCGTTTAAATCACTATCGTTGCATGCCAGAGCGCATACCGCGACCGGATCTGCATGACAGTCCTGGACCGTCATTGGTCACGAAGGGAGTTTTCCCCCATGATGGTCCAGGACCGTCATTGGTCACGAAGGGGTTAATCAGTTTGTTTTGATATATATATATATATATATATATATATATATATATATATATATATAATTTTATTCTCATCCAAAGTTGTTAATAAAATAAACCTTTTCTTCTGTTTTTTTTTTCTCTCTAAAATCCCCGGTTGAATAAGGAATCTCCCTCCCTTAAACAACAAAGAAGATGCTTAAAAAATTTTATATACTTTAGCAGACAGCCTAGTTATTTTTAAAAGCCAGGATGATGATACTTCCATAGAGTTCTATTTAAAATCATCAAAAATGTTAACAGCAGCAGTAGAGGTGTTAAAAGCAACATGGCTCCCTGGCTCTTGGGATTTGTAAAGCCTGACAGTTTCTTTGGATGGTATGATCAGTGGCGTAGCGTGGGGGGTGCAGGGGGGGCCGGCCGCACCGGGCGCAATATCTGGGGGGGCGCACTAGCCCTATGCGGCCGCGTGGCCGCCAGGGCCGTCTTTAACGCGGGGCAAACGGGGCAGCTGCCCTGGGCCCATTTACTCCTGGGGGGCCCCAAGGCAGCTGTCCCGTGGGCCCCCAGCCCCTGCTGCCGCGTTCACAGCGCATTGCGCTTGTGAACGCTTTTTTCCGGCAAGCCGCATCCGATGGATGCGACGGCCGAAAAAAAAAAAAAAAAAACTGATGCCGGATGTGACGTCGCGTCACATCCGGTGTCTGCTTCCCTCCTCCGTGCAAGAGGGAAGACTGCACGGAGGAGACATCCGGCGGGGGACACGGAGCCGCTTCATGTAAGTAGGGGGGGGGGGGGGGCTGGCTGGCACAATATTCCTGGTATCTGACTGGCACTATATTACTGGGTATCTGATTGGCACAATATTACTGGGTATCTGATTGGCACTATATTACTTGGCATCTGATTGGCACTATATTACTGGGTATCTGATTGACACTATATTACTTGGCATCTGATTGGCACTATATTACTGGGTATCTGACTGGCACTATATTACTGGGCATCTGATTGGCACTATATTACTGGGTATCTGATTGGCACTATATTACTGGGTATCTGATTGGCACTATATTACTGGGCATCTGATTGGCACAATATTCCTGGTATCTGATTGGCACTATATTACTGGGCATCTGACTGGCACTATATTACTGGGCATCTGATTGGCACTATATTACTGGGTATCTGATAGGCACTATATTACTGGGTATCTGATTGGCACTATATTACTTGGCATCTGATTGGCACAATATTCCTGGTATCTGACTGGCACTATATTACTGGGTATCTGACTGGCACTATATTACTGGGTATCTGATTGGCACTATATTACTGGGCATCTGACTGGCACTATATTACTGGGTATCTGATTGGCACTATATTACTGGGTATCTGATTGGCACAATATTACTGGGCATCTGATTGGCACTATATTACTTGGCATCTGATTGGCACTATATTACTGGGCATCTGATTGGCACTATATTACTGGGTATCTGATTGGCACTATATTACTTGGCATCTGATTGGCACTATATTACTGGGCATCTGACTGGCACTATATTACTGGGCATCTGGCTGGCACAATAATACTGGGCATCTGACTGGCACAATAATACTGGGCATCTGACTGGCACTATATTACTGGGCATCTGGCTGGCACAATAATACTGGGCATCTGACTGGCACAATAATACTGGGCATCTGACTGGCACTATATTACTGGGCATCTGGCTGGCACAATAATACTGGGCATCTGGCTGGCATAATATTACAGGCATCTGGCTGGCACTATATTACTGGGCTCTGACTGACACAATATTACAGGCATCTGACTGGCATAATATTACAGGCATCTGACTGGCACAATATTACAGGCCTCTGACTGGCACAATATTACAGGCCTCTGACTGGCACAATATTCCTGGCCTCTGACTGGCACACTATTACAAGCATCTGACTGGCATAATATTACAGGCATCTGACTGGCATAATATTACAGGCATCTGACTGGCACAATATTACAGGCATCTGACTGGCACAATATTCCTGGCCTCTGACTGCACACTATTACAGGCATCTGACTGGCATAATATTACAGGCATCTGACAGGCACCATATTCCTGGGCTCTGACAGGCACAATATTCCTGGTATCTGACTGGCACAATATTATTGGTATCTGACTGGCACAATATTACTGGTATCTGACTGGCACATTATTACTGGGCTCTGACTGGCACAATATTGCAGGCATCTGACTGGCACAATATTGCAGGCATCTGACTGGCACAATATTACTAGGCTCTGACTGGCACAATATTACTGGGCTCTGACTGGCACAATATTACTGGCATCCGAAAGTTACAATATTACTGGCATCTGAATGGCACCACAATTATGGCATATGTGTGTGTGTGTGGGGGGGGGGGGGGGGGGGTAACATTAGAGGTACAGGATTGAGGAAGTTGGCTCCATCTAGCCCAGTCTTGGATCATCTCCAGGGTATGGTTCCATTTTGATGTTTAGTTTTTGTTCTTGATATTGTTTGTCGTTTACAATGGTTGTGAGACGACATATAATAGCATGGCCCATGCTAGGTTACTACATGTGTATATTTGTATTCATAGACCTGCTGAAAATGTGGAGAATGTGTGTAATGCATGTTCGCACTCAATAAAGTGTTGGAAAATAAACTTGTATTTAGATGCATTTTACTTTAATTACATAAGTATTTTCATAACAAACAATACATGTGCTTGGGGGGTAAGGGTTTCTTTAACTAATCTAATAGAAGAGACTCGAGTGCTAAAATCCACGGGTTAGGGGGCGCAAATTACTTGCCTTGCCCCGGGTGCTGACAACCCACGCTACGCCACTGGGTATGATAAATCTTGACTATTTATTGATGGACTTTACTGTGTCCGGGAAGTATCTAGGGCTTCACCCATTAAAGAGAGAACTTTGTGGAATTGAGAAGGGAAATTCTTACCCAAGGTGTAAGTAGCCAAGTTGGCAAAAATCTACCATTCAGCTGAATGGGAGAATTAGTAAATTCTGCTACTTTGGTCTTAGGGAACAAAATGCCTTGTCAATTCCCCGCAATTCTCTTTCAGGAATAAAGCCCTAAGTTTTCAGAGAATGAGGTAAGTATGAATCTCAGAAAGTTGAGTAGATGTGAGTTGAGCACTACTTATATACTTACTATATATTAAAGGCTTTTATAGTAATATACAGTAAGTATCGATGTATGTCATGAACTTAAAGTACCTGTTCAGGTTGAAAAAAATAACCAGTTAATGCAGATTAAAGCGAACATCTAAAAAATGTGTTTATATACTGTATATTGCTGTACATACCTTTAAAACCATCAAAACATACTAGAGCTTAATCTAGTATACTAGAGTTTACCTACAAGTGCTGCTAATTCCTGAAGACAAATGCCTCAAATGTAACTATTACCTAGTTTATAATCTTGTTTAAATAGGGTAGTCTGTATATTCATGCCTGCTCCATCACATACATAGATCATAATCCAAGCACCTTCTCTAGTGAAATGTTAAATAGCCCAGAAGTTTCTTCTCTTGTAAAGACAAAAAAAATCCTCCTCCACCCCCAATCATGGAGAGAGGGAGGAGAAAGTAGCTGGCCCTCCTTTTCATTTTATATTGCACATTCTTGCCAGAGACAATAGACTGGTCACCCTGTGACCCCAGGATCTGAATAGCTAAGATGCATTCAGGCGCATATATACCAATGGGCCTAGCTGGAAACCTAATAGAATTTACAGTGAATTAACATGTCATTTTGAAAGGACCAGTTCGATGCAAGATTCACTTTGTTGTGAAAAGTTTTACTCCATTTGAACCATGATCCACTTCTGCCTAAAATTTGAGATTCACAGGATCTTACAAAAAAAAATTGCCAACTGAAACTGCTGGTTCAAGAATTAAAATGTGAAAATACAGACAAACCAATGAGATATTGTGCAATTGAAATTCCCATTATGTATTCTTATTATGCATTATCAACTATCAAGTCTAAAATCAAAAATGCAAACTACTAGGGCAAGTGAAATAAAAATCTCTATGCCATGAATGTGCAGTAAGTTTACTTTGTACAAACAGCTGCTCCATTATCACTAGCCCCTGGCCAAGCCTGATGATGTCACATTCTAGTAGCCATTTCACATCACTAATCCTATTAAAGGACAACTGTGGGTACAAAAATAAGTTGTTTAATTGAAAGATTACATCAAGCGTAGGCATTTGAAATGATTTAATGAAAGAATACAAATAAGCAACCTTACTGAGCCCTCTTTGCTTGTACAGCTCTATCAGGTGGCAGACATCTTGGCCAGAATCTTCTAAGATTCTACACAAAATGTCTGCCCCTGATTGAGCTATACTTGCAAAGAGAGCTCAAAAGGGTACTTTATTTGTATAATTTCATTAAAGCATATCTATTTAAAATGCCTACCCTTGATGTAATATTTCAATTAATTAATTTTTGCCAACAGTTTCCTTAAAAAAAAAAAAAAAAAAAATATAACATATATTTCAGATATACAATTCTTCTAGCAAGCAGCCAGGAACAGTCACACTTTAATGTTAAAAAATGTATTTATGAAAAAGTAAAGTAGCCTTGGAACTTTAAAATACCTATTGATGATTCAGATAATAAGAAGCTGTCAGAAAGCTGGAAGAATAAAAAATTGGACTCCCTAAACAGGTCGAAAAATTATACTCCACTCCTATAATAGCAAACTTCCCAGGTTTTCACAACTGATGCTCAGGCCACTGGGTCAGATTGCTGTTCCCATGACTGATGGAGTGTTTTTTTTTTCTTTCTTGTTTTGCTTATTCTTACTTTGCTTATTCATACTTTCAGCAATAGTTCAACTTTTAAATAATAACTGCTCAACTTGACAATTTTCAAGTTGAAACCACCAGTTAACCTCCTCCATGATTGCCATACATGGGACAACCAAAAGTGGTCAGGGCATTGTGGAATTATGCAAAGTTGGATGGACTCACAAGAGCTCCAGCCTACTGGGTTTCTGAAGCTGATTTCTCTATGTATGTCTTTTTTACATACATACATAAACCTCAGTGTTGCATGTGCACAGTGCAAGGCACTGGACATAGGCATCAGTCAAGCCAGGGCAACACGGACTATTGATAACTATGAACCACTCCAACATGAAGGGTGATATCTCTGGCCCAGTGAACTACCAGCATTCCTAGGAATACCCAATTCGCACTGTGTAGCACTGATTGGCATCCTCCTGCATTAATTGTTAAATATGTCTACCTGACTATACTACAAATGGAGAGGTTTCAAAAGAAAAGTGAGATCAGTAAGGATGCACTTTATTTGAACATTTACTTTTTCTGCCAATATTGAATCTGCAAATGTCAATAGGTCTATGGAATATTGGTCGAAAATCTCAATCGTTTGGAGAGACTAAACACTAGGGTAGGTTTAAGACAGAGGGCCACTTCATCTTGGTTAAAACTGCCTTTTTAACAGTGCTCTGACTGTGCCCTGGACAAATGTTATTCCTGCTTAGTCTTTGCATAAGCTACTGCTCTATAACATGGCAGCCTGGCACTCTCATTGAGACTTCCAATGAAAAGTCCCACTTTCACAATGTTACTATAAACCCAAAAGATCTGATGATTTTAACTTTCGTAAACACATGGAATGGAGCTAGCCCATATGAGCCTTCCTATTACCAGTTGATGTTTAGTTAGATATCTCTGTATAATGGAATGGAGCTAGCCCATATGGGCCATCCTATTACCAGTTGATGTTTAGTTAGATATCTCTGTATAATGGAATGGAGCTAGCCCATATGGGCCATCCTATTACCAGCTGATGTTTAGTTAGATATTTCTGTATAATGGAATGGAGCTAGCCCATATGAGCCTTCCTATTACCAGTTGATGTTTAGTTAGATATCTCTGTATAATGGAATGGAGCTAGCCCATATGGGCCTTTCCTATTACCAGCTGATGTTTAGTTAGATATTTTTGTATAATGGAATGGAGCTAGCTCGTTTGGGCCTTCCTATTGCCAGCTGATGTTTAGTTAGATATTTCTGTATAATGGAATGGAGCTAACCCATATGGGCCTTTCTATTACCAGCTGATGTTCAGTTAGATATTTCTGTATGATGGAATGGAGCTAGCCTCTGTGGGCCTTCCTATTACCAGTTGATGTTTAGTAAGATAATTCTGTATAATGCAATGGAGCTAGCCCGTTTGGGCCTTCCTATTGCCAGTTGATCTTTAGTTAGATATTTCTATATAATGGAATGGATCTGGCCCATATGGGCCTTCCTATTACCAGCTGATGTTTAGTTAGATATTTCTGTATGATGGAATGGAGCTAGCCCATATGGGCCGTCCTATTACCAGTTGATGTTTAGTTAGATATTTCTGTCTAATGGAATGGAGCTAGCCCATATAGGCTGTCCTATTACCAGCTGATGTTTAGTAAGATATTTCTGGATAATGGAATGGATCTGGCCCATATGGGCCTTCCTATTACCAGTTGATGTTTAGTTAGATATTTCTGGATAATGGAATGGAGCTAGCCCATATGGGCCGTCCTATTACCACCTGATGTTTAGTTAGATATTTCTGTATAATGGAATGGAGCTAGCCCATATGGGCCATCCTAGTACCAGCTGATGTTTAGTTAGATATTTCTGTATAATGGAATGGAGCTAGCCCATGTGGGCCTTCCTATTAACAGCTGATGTTTAGTAAGATAATTCTGTATAATGCAATGGAGCTAGCCCGTTTGGGCCTTCCTATTGCCAGTTGATCTTTAGTTAGATATTTCTATATAATGGAATGGATCTGGCCCATATGGGCCTTCCTATTACCAGCTGATGTTTAGTTAGATATTTCTGTATGATGGAATGGAGCTAGCCCATATGGGCCGTCCTATTACCAGTTGATGTTTAGTTAGATATTTCTGTCTAATGGAATGGAGCTAGCCCATATAGGCTGTCCTATTACCAGCTGATGTTTAGTAAGATATTTCTGGATAATGGAATGGATCTGGCCCATATGGGCCTTCCTATTACCAGTTGATGTTTAGTTAGATATTTCTGGATAATGGAATGGAGCTAGCCCATATGGGCCGTCCTATTACCACCTGATGTTTAGTTAGATATTTCTGTATAATGGAATGGAGCTAGCCCATATGGGCCATCCTAGTACCAGCTGATGTTTAGTTAGATATTTCTGTATAATGGAATGGAGCTAGCCCATGTGGGCCTTCCTATTAACAGCTGATGTTTAGTTAGATATTTCTGTATAATGAAATGGAGCTAGCCCATATGGGCCTTTCCTATTACCAGTTGATGTTTAGTTAGATATTTCTGTATAATGGAATGGAGCTAGCCCATATGGGCCGTCCTATTACCAGTTGATGTTTAGTTAGATATTTCTGTATAATGGAATGGAGCTAGCCCATACGGGCCTTACTTTTACAAGCTGATGTTTAGTTAGATATTTCTGTCTAATGGAATGGAGCTAGCCCGTGTGGGCCTTCCTATTACCAGCTAATGTTTACTTACATATTTCTGTATAATGGAATGGATCTGGCCCATATGGGCCTTCCTATTACCAGCTGACGTTTAGTTAGATATTTCTGTATAATGGAATGGAGCTAGCACATATGGGCCTTTCCTATTACCACCTGATGTTTAGTTAGATATTTCTGTCTAATGGAATGGAGCTAGCCCATACGGGCCTTCCTTTTACCAGTTGATGTTTAGTTAGATATTTCTGTATAATGGAATGGATCTGGCCCATATGGGCATTCCTATTACCAGCTGATGTTTTGTTAGATATTTCTGTATAATTGAATGGAGCTAACCCATATGGGCCTTCCTATTACCAGCTGATGTTTAGTTAGATATTTCTGTATAATGGAATGGAGCTAGCCCATGTGGGCCTTTCCTATTACCAGCTGATGTTTAGTTAGATATTTCTGTATAATGGAATGGAGCTAGCCCATGTGGGCCTTTCCTATTACCAGCTGATGTTTAGTCAGATATTTCTGTGAAATGATAACATATGTCTTTTCGATATGTCCATGTAATCTCAGGATTGCCCCAACAAAAGGAAAAATATCTAAAAAGGTTGGAGTTGACTTAAAGTGGCCAACTTCATAACTTGTGTCTGAGACAAAGGGGTCAATGAAGAGAGAATTACAGGGAAGTGAGATGGGAATATCAAACTTCAGGCCAAAGTAGCAGAGTCTGAAAAATTATCTAATTATTTAAATTCCCTGCAATTCTCTCTTTATCGAGTAGACTCATATATATTTAACTTGGTTATCAACTCACCAACTGAATTCCCAAGATCCGTGATTTTAAAATTTGACTCAGAAATTAAGCTCTGGATGAATTAGTTGCCAATTTGGTTACAGTGACTTTATTCAGCTGCACAGTCAAGTCTTCATTGAAATCAATAGGTAAATGATTCCATTCATCTCAGAAGAGCCATGTGCGAAACAATGTTGCAGATGGAAAATGTCTCCCTTTCTTCCAGTCTGAATAGGTCACATAAAATAAAAGCTAGTAGTCATATGACTACAGAAAATAACAAATCAGAAGAAAAAGGAAAAGGTTAAAAAAAAACTCTTTACAGTGACAGTTCTGTTTTCAAACAGGAAAAATGTATTGAACAAAAAAAAAAAAAACTATAACATACATATATATCGTTTTTTAAAAGACGAAAAGGTCAGAAAAGGGATGTAATTTATAACGCCTCTCTCATGGTTATTACATCCACCTTTTTCTTTCCTTTGAGACAGAAGTTATTTTGATGTATTTAAAAGAGCTATATAAATACATATAATTACTGTTCTAATATATGTATAATTTTACTATTGATGTTCTTTGCTAATCTTTTGATTTAGAATAAATATAATTAGCAAATAACATCTGATGTAGCCTTAGAATTACATTATTATAAACTGTCCATAATGTCTTAATATGAATGGCATAGCCTTTTCTATTCCCCATTGCTGACATGATACTAGAGTATATTCAATGCTATCAGTAGATTTACTTTACTTCTGGGAATGTGCTTTGGGACCTGTTTTATTCTTGTGTTAATACATTCAACACTACAAATAATAGAATGATTGTGATGAAGGTTCTTCTATCAGGAAACTGATACACATACACTGACCAAAGACCTGTGCAGGTGAAAGAAGTAATGGGGCAATAGCGGGAGCCTGTATTAAGACTGGTCATAGCCTTTTCTGTTGTTTTTTTCTCTCTAATGTAATGTATTTTAATTTAACAAATGTTATAGCATGAAATTGAATTTCCTTTCACTGCTGTGTAGGTACAGGTGCCTTATAGTAGTCGCTGACCGAAATTAAACAGAGTTTATAGGCCTATGACCTAAGCAGCTAACAGAGAGCATTGCAGTGCTCTACCTTTATATGAAATGTCAGGTATATTGCTTTCAGGAACTTACTGTTTTGATTCTATCGTATGAAGTGTTGGGCACCTTTGAGTGACCCAATGAGTTAATAAAAAAAAGTTACGAGCTGATAAGAGCAACATATGGCTCTTAAACATATGCTATTCATCCAACTCTTTTCTTTCTTGTAAAACAACGTTAGACTTTTTTCTATTTTTTTAGGGGGGTGGGGGCTTGGGACTGTATCACACATACATCACAAGGTACCTGTATTTTATATAGTTTTTGGTGTCGCACAGAATTACTTTTTATCTTTACTGTTCCACAAAGTGTGCCTTCTGCCGGGAGATGCTAATTCATTTATCCTCATATGTGTATGTTGGTTAATGACCATTATTTGCATTTTGATTGGCAGAAGAGATCAGAAAGTCAATGTAAATTGATTAAGTTGATCTAAAGTGTGTCATTTACCTGCATTGTCTAGAATGCAGAGCATCCTGACACACTAGAAGACAAAATATAAAAAGTACCATGACTTCTGTGTACATACTTGAAATTCCATGTGCTATTTTGAAAGTATTTTATATTACGCCATTATTGACCTGTTAAATGCAATCGTGATAAAGTTCCTTTTAGCAGTCAAAATCTATGTTCTATTTCATACATAAAATGGAAGTTCATTAAATTGGGCACCAAATGACAGAACAATTAGACAGTGGAATAGTATTAGTACTCAATCTAGGTCCTGGGTTCCCATCCTTCTTGAGACCACACCTCAAAATAAAAATACTTGTGTAAGTAGTATGACTCTGCATGGTCCAAGCCAATGAATGACCTGAAAGGGTAACCCTTTCAGCGCCAGGGAACTGATCCCTTAATTACCATGACTATTGGTACAGAGGGAATTAATGCTACAATGAAGAAAATTCAATTGATGCCTCAAATTAAAAAAGCACATTCAACCTAAAAAAAATCCACCTAACCATTTTCTACCATGGTTGTGTGCTGTGCAACAACTGTCTTTTATTTTCCAGTAAACATTATCCACTCGATGTACCTGACAAAAGCTGGCTGAACATGATGGGGGGTTTTAGCTATATGTAGATACTAGACTTCCTTTATATCTGTATTCTCTTACATTTTGACCTGACAAGAACTCAACTATGGGACTTGCAGTGTATAGCAGTCGAAGTTCGGAAGCCTGCCTGTCTACACAATACGGTACTTCTCACCTCATCCCCCTGGTAGAAAAGTGATACTCAATTTATCAGCTGCAAGATGCACCACAGCAGATGGGCCACATACAGTGGCACTGAATGAGGTTTCATATTCACAAAATCTCTCCCCCCCTTCACTGCCACCCAGCTGACAAACCTCCCACACACCCCTACATCACATGCAGAGTGTATCACGAATCAACCCCTGCTCCTTCCAACCCCCCTCCCCTCCTGCCTCACAAAAGCTCACAAGCTCAGGCAAAAACTAACATTGGCCAAACCTGTTTTCATTCACAAGCTGCCAGTGTTTTATTTTTGTTTCTATAAAACCATGATCATAAATCCCCACATAGCCAGATCTCCGACTAAAGTGGGCTTGGCCCATCATAAAGCCCTGGGGGCACCAGCACCCTTACAAGCATCTATACAGGAAGCTCTGAGTCTCTAACATCTTTTAATTATACCCAAAATGAACTAACAGGACCTTCTCGTTTTATACAATGAGACTGCAAAGCTGTTGCACTGAATTACACTTGGCAATGACAATAAGGCATAGTGCAGTTGGCTATTCAACTAATGGTGTTAAGGATTTCATTATAGATAGCCCTTAGCACTACAGCTGTTATGGACTACTGTTCCAATGATGCTCAGCCATCTGCCTGGCAGAGCACTATGAGATCCGTACTTTAGATCAGCTAAAGTGACCCCGGCCATTCACCACTGATCTACAACGATCTCACACCCGGTTATTACCAGGCCAATCCTTAATACCATGACAAAGTGGCCTACTAATTTCGGGAGTAGCTGAAGTCCTGCCTTTCCTAATGCAAGGGGCGTTCCTTCTTTAAGGACAAACCGTCACCCTAATCTCCATCAACAACTGTTTGTAAATATATTTATTGTCCAAGACAGTCATGGCTGTATCTGGGAGGGATGATTTTACTGTCCCCACTGACTAAATGAAATCTACCCCTACGGGCTTGTTACGTTTTAGAACATCCTCCCCCAAAAACCGTTTAACCAGTTCACTAACTAATTAATGAAACTAAAATTGCATTAACAACTTCAGGGTTACGTAGTTCTAAATGGAACCCGGGTTGAAAGCATTTAAAGGTACCGATAGTAATATAACCCGAGCGTGATATACTATAGGATGCTATACTAACACTATTGTGTGCTGCCTGGGTCCTTGCAACTCTCTAGATATGTGGCTGGGCTGCAGGAAGAAAGATTTAGGACAGTGGTAGTTAACCTTCGGCGCTACAGATGTAGTGGGCTACTTGTCCCTTGGTCTGCCCGCTTTTAGCTGTGCATCATAGGATTTGTAACCGCAACACCTGTAGTGCCCAAGGTAAGCCAGCGCTCATTTAGGAGATGCCTGCTAGAATGTGAGAGGAGGCCTCTGAGACCCAGAAGGCACCGGCTGCGGTAGAAAATGGAACAGGGGCTGGTTCCAAAGAGTTGTATGAGAAGGGCAAGGAAGGGTTGCGGTGGGAGTTGAGGAGGATGAATTAGGTCAGAGAGGTGTTACTCTGGAGGGCAGGTCACTCACCTGGATATCCTGTCTTGTAGCTGAAGTATTAGGAGGGGTGTTGCTGGGTCTCTTCTTCCCTCCCTCTGTGTGTATGTGTGTCTCTGGGTGGAAGCAGGTGGCTGTTATTGCTTTGCTGCTGATGTCACAATATTCACAGCCCATCATTTCCATCCAGCAGCTAGATTAACATGAATTATTTAAAGATGCAGGATCCGTTTTCATGATTGGGGAGAAGGGCGGCAGAGCTTGATTAAAAGATGGAAAAGGGGCACATTTCTTACCATGTACATGTTAAGGATGAGAGGTTCTTAACTCTTGTGGGCAAATTCTTGCTTTTGAATATGTATTATAATCTTTTCAAAATCTAGGTTAATTCTTCCTTACAATTTCATTACATTACACTAATGTTTATTTAAAGTGTGTCAACAAACTATGCACCATTTAGCACAGAGGATATCAGCCACTCAATATTATATGATTAGAAATAAAATGTAGTTTACTTGGTAGGGGCTTAGAATAATGGATATACATATATTATTCAGTGGTTTAATTGCTTAGAGAAAGTTCTTTTTATACAGTCATATATGTATTGTTTCTGATGTGTGACCTTACTATTAGAAACTGTATATATGATACAACAAGGCCAGTCTCCTTGGCATACCATGTACCCTACCGATTCTGAGAATAATCGGTTGTGACACACCAGATAAGACACAACTGGCCCATTTAGTCTACTTATAAGGATGGCTCCGATTTGTTTTATCTTAAAGATAGCTTAATAACCGTCCAATGCATTCTTGAATTTCATTACTACCCCTTGAATGTTAATCAAGGTAACTACTCAGGGGAGGCCAGTGCCTGTGGGTCCAGGTGCAGCTCTCCAGCTGCTGCAGAACTACATACCCCATAATCCCCCAATGGCTGGGAATTGTGGTAGTTGTAGTACAGAAACAGTTGGACGCCTAGGCCTTAGTATGTAGCATTTGTTTTGTCTGTATATCACTCTATGTACATTATCTCTCGGTATATCTGTCCTGCCTTCCTATCTGTGTCTGTCTGCATCAATAAATCTGTATGTATCTGGGTCTATTCACCCAGGTCGAGTTGAGATCAATTTTTAGTCTCACCAGTTTAGCTAAATCTTGTGCAGGGTCAATCCTGGTGAGTTTGCTCAGCGGGGGAAACTCACCAGGTTTGTACCTTCACAATGCATAGTTAAAATGGTGAGATGAAATGTTCATCTTACATAAAATTCACCTTTTAGTGAATAGAGGTAGACCCCTCTGTGCTGCCTGTCTATCTGTGTCTGTCTGTCTCTGTACATTACCTGTCGGTTTATCTGTCTTGTCTGTCTATTTGTGTATGTCGCTGATGATAACAGGCGGACTAAAGAAATTGCAAAATGGGCCATTAAATTGTTGCACTCTCAGGTAGGACATCTTACTTTCACTTACGTTTCCAAAAAGCCAGGCAACTTTAGGCCTGGGAAGCAAAAACAATTTAGTGGCACATAGTCCAATTTCATCAGCCCTCCTGTTGTCATCAGAGATAGACACAAACAGGTAAGATAGATATTCTGACACGGAAAGTGCAGAGATTGATCATATAGAAAGACAGACATGACCCATAGACAAATAGAGCAGTGGTGGGACTCGTGCAATTTTCTTTTTACCCGGTTTCTACTGGCCTTTTATAGCCCTTCTCCATCTCAGATCCAGAAAAGGGAAGAGAGAGAAAGGCTTGTATGTCTGTGTGGAAGGCTAAAATATGAAGCATATGTGACTTGGGTTTTTTATCTGAACACACTGATCCCAGCCAGAAGCTCATCTGATTAAGATGGCTTGCTAGTCTACACACTGGGGTATTTGGAAATGAAAAGTAGTGTGGACCCAGCCCATTTAGAGAGCAGGGGCTTTGGGTAATGTTCTGATGGGAAACCTTGAGTCTTGCCATGTTACTTTGTACCACCTACCTAAGCATTGTTGCAGACCATGTACACCCTTTCATGGAAACGTTATTCCCTGATAGCACTGGCCTCATTCAGCTGGGTAATGTGCCCTGCCACAAATCAGAAATGGTTCAGGAATGGTTTGACGAACACCTCGTGTTCAAGATGTTGACTTGGCCACCAAATTCACCAGATCTCAATCCAATGGAATGTGCTGGACAAATAAGTCCACCTAGCAATTTACAAGAATTTAAGGAACTGCTGTTAACGATACCACAGCATACATTCAGAGGTCTAGTGGAGTCCATGCCTCAAGGGGTCAGTGCTGTTTTGGCAGAAAAAGGGGACCTACATAATATTAGGTAGGTGATCATAATGTTATTGCTGATCGGTGTATATGTAATAGGGCAGGGCTGCCATCAGGGGGGACGGGCGCTACACCTCAGGCCCCGGCCCCCGGCCCTTTAAAAAAAATGTAAAGAAATAAATTAGGCAGCTGCCCAGGGCACGGAGACATTTTCCGCGATCATCAGGCTCTCACTGCAAGCATCCATGATGTAAAACTTTGCACATAAGTATCAAAAAACACTGAGCTCAAAAACAGAAATAAGAAACAAAAGCTGCTTGCAGCTAACTCACCGCCAATGATCTGGCGCTTCCATCCAGCAAAGTCATTCCAGCATGTATGTAGCCGGCACACTGACTTCAGCTGCTTAGCAGCACAGAGTTTGTTGGCTCGACGTATTCCGGAGTCCTGGAAGGGCTCTCTCCGCCCACAACAAACAACATGTGATAAACCAACAAACTCCTCGGAAGGCTGAAAATATGCTCGCCACACCAACCAACGATATAAAAGTAAAACTGCTTTATTGGAAAAATATAAAAACTTGTTTTTATATTTTTCCAATAGGTGAGTGCTTTGTTCACTAGTCTTTTCATCTCTCCGCTGGTGCCTTGTTTTTATATTTTTCCAATAGGTGAGTGCTTTGTTCACTAGTCTTTTCATCTCTCCGCTGGTGCCTTGTTTTTATATTTTTCCAATAGGTGAGTGCTTTGTTCACTAGTCTTTTCATCTCTCCGCTGGTGCCTTGTTGTTATATTTTTCCAATAAAGCAGTTTTAATTTTATATTGTTGGTTAGTGTGGTGAGCATCAATGGCGGATGCTCCATATGTGCTAGGGCTGCACCGCACACCTAGCACGGAGCACCCGTGCTGTGTATTTCTGGGGTATGTGTGCTCCAAGCAAAAAATATGTCCGAAAGGCGACGCCAGCTACAAATTCGGCAACAGTCACTAACTCTGCTGCCAATTCAACAAGCACTAAAAGTATATGAATTTTCATATACTTTTCGTGTTTGTCGAATTGGCAACAGAGTGAGTGACTGTTGCTGAACTCATAGCAGCATCGCCTTTCGTATTTAACTCGTGTAATTCTTATGAATGGGAACTCTAGTTCGGTTTATAGAAAGCCAATAGTATTACATGCATTCCATAAACCGAAAGTCGTTCATTATGTCAGTTTATGGAATGTATATGTAATGCTATTGGTATTCTATAAACCGACTCTATTTCGGTTTATAGAATGCCAATAGCACGAATGGACTAATGATTTTCGTTTATTAACCATTAGTTAATTGGTCTTTCGTTAGTTTAGCATTTTCGTTATTCGTTTTTTGGACGAATGGACGAAAATGCTATTTTCGGACGAAAATGCATTAGTCCGAAAACGAATGCACATGTCTAATAATTAACTATCCAGGGGGGATATGAGGGGGGAGGGGCAGAATTTTTTCAGTAAGGGGCCCTGAAATTTCTGATGGCGGTCCTGTAATAGGGATAGGTGGCAAGACTGAAATGTTTATTAAGAAATTATAGTCAAGACTATCTGTGTGACAGTTTTGCACACAAATTACTATTCAGTGTTTGTGGTTAAATGTGTTATAACATTAAATTCTACAACTTTATTATAAGGGCTTGGGTTCAAGATACAAAATAAAATATATAGTATAGTAATTTCGGTTGAAAAAGACACAAGTCCATCAAGTTCAACCCTTCTACCTATCATTTCAGCGTTTTGATCCAAAAGAAGGCAAAAAACCCCCTAAGGAAGCTTTTTCGAATGTTGCCTCCTAGGGGGAAAAAAATTCCTTCTTGACTCCAAAAGGGCAATCAGATTTCTCCTTGGATCAAAAAGCTCTATTATTAATGCTCATTCTATCATTAATACCCCTGTATGTTCTGCTTTTCTAAAAAAACATCCAGACCATTTTTAAATGCATCTATTGTGGTTGATAGCACTACCTCTCTTGGCAGTGAGTTCCATAATTTTATTGTCCTTACCGTAAAGAATCCCTTCCTTTGCTGCCTATGAAATCTTTGCTCTTCCAGTCTCAGGGGGTGACCTCTTGTTCTTTGTACATTTCTATTAATGAACAGGTCCCTGGAGAGCTCCTTATATTGGCCCTGCACATATTTATATAATGTTATCATATCCCCTCTAAGACGCCTTTTTTCTAAAGTAAATAAATGCAATTTTTTAAGTCTCTCTTCATAACTAAGATCCTCCAATCCCCTTATTAATTTTGTAGCTCTCCTTTGCACTTTTTCTAGTTCCTTAATATCCTTTTTAAGGACTGGTGCCCAGAATTGTACTGCATATTCAAGGTGAGGTCTTACCATTGATTTGTAAAGAGGCAAGATGATGTCTTCCTCCCGTGAATCTATACCTCGTTTTATACATGCCAATATCTTATTGGCCCTTGCAGCTGCTGACTGGCATTGGGCACTGTTGCCAAGTTTGTTATCTACATGATTCCTAAATCCTTTTCGTTAGTAGTTTTTCCCAGGGAAATACCATTTAACGTATATGTTGCTTTGTTATTATTTTTCCCATAATGCATAACTTTACATTTGTCTATATTGAACCTCATTTGCCACTTTCTTGCCCAGTTCCCTACTCTGTCCAAATCTTCCTGTAAAGAAAAAAATCAAGATTAGTCTTTATTACCTTACCTAATTTTGTGTCATCAGCAAACACTGAGACATGGCACTCAGCACAACGTGGGAGATCATTAATAAACAGATTAAAAAGAAGAGGTCCCAAAACAGACCCCTGAGGTACTCCGCTCACTACCCTGGTCCAATTTGAAGCTTTACCATTTACAACAACCCTCTGTGTTCTATCTTTTAGCCAATTTTCAATCCAAATACATACATTTGCCCCCAATCCTATTTCTCTCAATTTGTAGAGTAACCTTTTGTGTGGAACTGTATCAAATGCTTTAGCAAAATCCAAATAGATCACATCAACTGCCACACCTAGATCTATATTTTTACTGACCTCTTCATAGAATGTTATTAAGTTTGTTTGACAAGACCTGTCTTTCACAAAACCATGTTGACTTTTACTAATTATATTCTCATTCAAGATGTATTCTTGAGTGTACACCTTTAGCAATCCTTCAAATAATTTCCCCACTACAGATGTCAAGCTCACTGGCCTATAATTACCAGGCAGAGATTTTGATCCCTTTTTAAATATTTGAATGACATCCGCCTTTCATCAGTCTATTGGCACTATACCTGAACTGAACGAATCCCTAAAGATCATAAATATTGGTCTGGCCAGAATTATGCTTAACTCTCTAAGGACCCTTGGGTGTATACCATCTGGCCCTGGGGCCTTGTCTATCTTAACAGAGTTTAACCGCAGCCCCCTCATCATTGAGGTGCAGCCCATCCCGTCCAAAGAGTCTGTAGCCGACTGCAAAGTCTGCCCAGTGCTCTAAGAACCCAAATCCCTCTTGCTTGCACCACCTTCGTAACCACGCATTAATCTCCCTAAGCTCCCGCTGTCTCCCTGACATAGCGCGTGGCACTGGTAATATTTCAGAGAATATTACCTTGGAGGTCCTTTCCTTTAGCTTCTTTCCTAGTTCCCTAAAATCATTTTTAAGGACCCCCCACCTACCATTTACTTTGTCATTAGTACCAATGTGTACTATGACCGCTGGATCATGCCCAGCCCCTCCCAATAATCTGCCTACCCGGTCCGCAACATGCCGAACCTGAGCACACGGGAGACAACATACAGTTCGGCATTCAGGGTCCTGGCGACAGATTACCCTATCTACCTTCCTAATAATAGAATCCCCTACCACCACAACCTGTCTAGCCTTCCTAGTGTCCTGGCTCCCAACTGTGCTGGAGAGGCTACTCACCTGGCTGCTAGGAGAGTCCGCCTGCCCCAGAAATGCCTCTTCTGAGCTAATCCCCCCAGCTTCCTCACACAAGCTGGCAAACATGTTGGGGTGAACCAGCTCAGAACAAGCCTCCCTAGCTCTCCGACCCCTACTGCCCCTTACACAACTAACCCAGCTCTCTGCCCTAGGAACCTCTTCCCCTCCATCATCACCCTCCTCTTAAATGTTTAAGGTTTATATCCTGCTTATGTTTATGTTTCTCTCCCAGGAGTAGTTATGCATTACAGTGACTGTAGTTACAATGATTATTCTATGTTAAATGACCGTTTTTTAATATTTTTTGTTGTTACCAGTGTTTTGTAGTGTGATCACCCTACTTTTATTCTGCCTCATACTCTCCATTACATAGAGGTAATGGACAGAAAAACGGATATACAATGGTTTGCGAAAAGCCTTATTTTTAAGGAAAAAAATCTTGCTTGGTGGCGAGATGGGTGGCTGGGGAGATCTGTCTGCAAGCAGGCAGCATGGGGAGCCAACTGGCAGCACAGACAAACCTCCATGCTGCCTGTTCAGCTCCCCGTCCGGTATGACGGGGGAAGTGCTGACAGGTCACATGACGTCAGACACGCTCCAGTTCACGAGTCCTGTTTGCACTCGCTAAGCTGGGAGCCGAAAAGGCAGCATGGTAGGACACCATGCTGCGTGCCACTAGCCATCAGGGACCAGGGTTAGTCCTGGGGTGCCAGGGGAATTGGGGCATGTAAGGAGGCATGTAATGGGGGTGATGGAGGGATGTAATTGTGTGATGGGGTAATGAAATGGGAGTGATGGAGGTCATGTAAAGGGGTGATGAAGGCATGTAATGGGGGTGATGGGGGCATGTGCTGGAAGTGATGGGGCATGTCCTTGGTGTGCAATGTGGGTTATGGGGCATATCCTGGGTGTGCAATGTCGGTAGGGGGGTGCCAAATTTTGTCTGCCTAGAGCAGCAGCAAACCAAGATATGCCACTAGTCTACACTTGATGTAAACTTTCAGTCAAACATTTTTTGGCAACAGTTCTCCTTTAAATGTATGTATTTTAAGTGTTTATTTTTAGAAAAAAAAATATTTAAAATAAAAAATAGATAGAAAGGACCTGGCAGGCTATATGGTCAATTCAGGTAGCTGATTTTTGGATCCAATCAGATCACTTTGGTCAAATTCGCGATACTCAGAGACCATAGAAGTGATTTCGAATTGGCATAAAAATCGGTCAGTGTGGGCGATTTTCATGCTGACTTTTCATCTTTCAGTCGTGGACGACCTTGGCTTATTCTGGGAGGACCTTGGCTATACCCGAAACAGCCAAAGTCCTCCCGAAATGGCCCAGTCTTGAAACGGCGATAACTGCCCAAATTAGCTATATAGAGTAGCTAAACTGCAGATTTCTCTTCAGTTGATCTTTATGAAATTTGAAGTGCACAAGGCAATTACCGGTATCTTTTGTGGTTAATCTCTATGCCAGTGATGGCTAACCTTGGCACTGCAGATATTTAGAAACTATATCCCATGATGCGCATTAAGACATATGCATGACCGAGCATAATGGTATATGTAGCTCTCAAATCTTTGCAGTGCCAAGGTTAGCCACCATTGTTCTATGGAAGACACAGACTGTTCTGGACCTATTTAGCAGCCTATAATTTCACATACCTGTATGTGTTTATTTTGTCCACTACTTGTACATAATAGCAGGGAAAGGTGTTACTGTGTTTTAGTGCCTTGCATGGCTTGGCATAAAAAGTAAATAGGAGCACTTTTATATGATGTCATATCCCAGTGCCCCAGTTTACTACAACAATGGGCTGGCACGTAAGCATTATAAAGACATGTTGGTGTCACCACATCACCCTCTAGACCAGGGCCAGGGATGCACTGACACTGTTTGCAAAGGTGCTAAATCAATGCTGCACACGTTATCCTAATCATATAGCGCTGGCTCCTGGCATGCAGCTCTATGTTTACCAAAATACCATTTTTGCATCCCCGTTACTTATCCAAAATATAATAATTTTCATAACAAGTCTGGCATCAGTGAGTTTTACTCAGTGCTTTATTTGGGTGGATAAATGTTTCAGTAATCTCCTATACTAGGAAAATAAAAGGTTTATTTGAGCATTGCAGTAACTGAGGTCCACAAGAGCTAGAATATTACTCTGTTACAGGACCTGGTCTGTGAAAGGGTTAATAGCACTCCCTTGCTTTGTTTAATTGCTGGGACAGCCCATTAATTCAGTGGCGAGTAAAGATGAATAAAAGCATTGGATTGGACAGATCTTATCACATGGTGTCAGCTTCCCATTGTCTTTAGAAGTGTGCTTGGTGATGAGTTGAGGAAGTCTGACTTCAGGTCCCAGCGGATGTAAGTCATGTATAGATCAGCTCATGCAGGGTGTGAAGCTTCCCAGTCATTAACTCTGTCCTACAGGAATGAACAGGACTGCAATCAACTGTGAATTGAAAAATGGTTATAGCTATTCTTTAAAAGGAATATTCAAGAGCTTAAATAATAATATTCAGTAATCTTCTTTATTTTTCTGCAGTGAAAATCTGAATCAAAAATAATGTTCATTGTCCATTATTTCCAAGGCAATAAAAGCTGTTTTCTGGGTCAGGGATTCTACTCTCCACGCCTGATCATGCTCTTGATTAAGCTAGCGAACTGGTCCCATCCATCTTATGTATTGATTTGTCTATGTTTTGTTTAATATCATCTGGAACCTCCATTTACCGGCTATGCTTTGTACTAAGTGCTGTGTAATTTGTTGGCTCTGTATAAATAAATGTAATGTAATGTGTGCAGACTGTGAGTGAACATTGGCCACTCTATGTAAAATGACAGTTTTTAGTTGATAGCATGTTTCGTGTCATTAACAATGTAGCATGCATCCCAACCGCTGTAAGCGGGACAGTCTTGATTTGGGACCACAATCCCAATTTTCATTCTCCAGTGTCACGAGTTGTCGACATGTGATGTCAACATAATGGCTCCAGTGTCATTTCAAGTGTGCTCTCTTTCCACAGTGCCATATATCACCCCACAGTGCCAAAAACATGCCCACATGTGCCCAAAGTGCCATATACACTCCACATACTCCCATAGTGACATATATACCCACATGGCACCATATAACCTAAAAGCCAGCTGTGGGGTTCTTGATTGCCCTCCTACCTGAAGATGAGGCGGGCCTTTGTTTGTGGTGGTCCAGCAAATGCTCTTTTGGCACCGGTGAGTGCCTTTAAGATTCCTATTCGTCATTATGTCAATGTAATATTTTGATGTGCATCATTATGTTGATGAACTCTCTTCAACTTTTGATGTGTGTTAAAAATTGTGCGTCATTTGTCATTCAGATGATGAGTGTATATACGTATCATATCCATATGATCTTCTGTTACGTACGTTCACAAATTTTGATGTGTATGTAAAACAGAATACAGAGATACAACTTATCCCAGCTCTTGGTATGGAAAGCTCCAGTCCTTTTAATTAACTTGCCTTTAAGGAGTTGAAAAGGGAGTGCATCGATAAACATCTGCACAAATGAAGAAACATAGACAGAAAAACGTCTGTAATAGTATAAACACAACAAACATTTAATGACACATCTGATCTTACATTAAGACAAGGTGAGTCCGCCTGAACTGCATCCAAATGGAAAAACAAAAAAAGGTCAGTCCAGATGACAGGAACAGCTTGTCCAAAAGAAAACAGGGATGTCCAATGTAATGTTCCCAAATGCACAGAGCTTTTTGCCACTTCATGGGCTTTCTCAGGTATAATAAACAGGACACAAAGAGGCAGTATCTTTCATCACCGCACTTCTGGGTTTCAGATCAAATCTTGTGAGATGAGACTTTTGCTCACATCCACATTGGTGAGCACACATAAAGGAAGACCATATGGATATGAAACCTAAGTATACACACTCATGAGAAAAATATATGTATAAGTGATTATGGATTTTAGGCACAGGGCACCATTTACTATGTGGCTTGTTTTGTTCTACTGGCAGTCCTATTGAGGAGTCTTCATTACACCACATTCACGTTATTGAGCACGTTTGGTACCACATTTTTGCACTGATCATTGTAAACATGTCCAGGGCCAGTCATAAACCTCATCTCCCTCACAACTAGATTCATGGAATAAAAGGCTTCAATATCATTTTAAGGTTTAGTGACCACTCACCAGAGAATTGAGGTGGTAATTGTCTTGTAATGTTATGTTGAGATTCCATGTGTTGGTATGGCTGAGAGATTACATTAGAGTTAAACCTTATGAGAATATATTGGCAGTGTGGTCATTTGAAGTGATTATACAATTCTCACTCCAATTAATAATCCCAGCTACAAAACATAGGTATATTTAAAAAGATATTAAGATATATATACTCTGCACAAACTTGTACCTTACTCTTCCCCCAACTAGCATAACCTTAAGTAAATATAACACAACTTGAATTAGGTGGCAAATCAAAGTATTTTATTTAGCATAGGAAAAAGGAGCCCTGTTCCTTAAGGTGGCACCCATGGGCGTAGGAACCAGGGGAGACGCATCCCCCCCAGGAAATAATGCGGGGGGGGGGGGGGCAGGTATGGTGAAATCACAACGCTTCCCTCACAGCCACGACCGGCAGATCAGAGTGACAGAGCAGCAGCAAGGAGGTAAGTACTAGGGATGGGGGAGGGTGAAAAATCCTGGCATATTCTAGGGGGAAATCCTGGCATCTTGTGGGGGAAATCCTGGCATATTATGGGGCAAATTCCTGGCATATTGTGGGGGAAATCCTGGCATATTGAGGGGGACAATCCTGGCATATTGTGGGGAAAATCCTGGCATATTGATGGGGGAAATCCTGGCATATTGAGGGGGGAAATCCTGGCATATTGAGGGGGGAAATCCTGGCATATTGAGGGGGAAAATCCTGGCATATTGTGGGGAGAATCCTGGCATATTGAGTGGGAAAATCCTGGCATATTGAGGGGGGAAATCCTGGCATATTGAGGGGGGAAATCCTGGCATATTAAAAGGCAAAAGAATGGCATATTGAGGGGCAAAATCCCACCACTGCATACAGGGGGTAAAAGATAACAGGGGTGGGGGGAGAAAAATATACATACAGGGGAAGGAATAGATGATATGTCTGGGGTGGGGAATAAAATACAAAGGGAAAGAAATGAAAGGGGTGGGGGGAGAAAATACATACGTGAGTTAATATCAGAATGTAAACGTGGGACTGAGAGTGAGTGGCAGTGTGTGTGTGAGAGTGGCAGTGTGTGTAGAGTGGCAGTGTGTGTATGAGAGAGTGGCAGTGTATGTGTGTGAGTGGCAGTGTGTGTGAGTTGCAATGTGTGTGATTGAGCAGCAGAGTGCAGGTGTGTGAGAGAGGGGCAGAATGTAATAAATGGGTATATCACAGTGCTTCCCGGCAATAAAAAGAGCAGGGAACTCGCTCTTGACAGCTCTATTGATTTTGTTGCTCTGTTATGACAAATGTCAATGTGTGTATGTGTCGGTGTGTGTATGTGATTGTGTATATGTTTTACTGTACGTGTGAGACACTGTATTTGTCGCTGAGGGCAGGATCCACCAATGGCGGCAAAATATGCAGGGCACAATATGTCATACCTGGCACCTTTATCTTTCCTGCATGCACCATTGATTGGGTATCCATCTGCGTGTAGGGTATTTCCTCCTGGGTGCTGTGGCAAGTCCTGTGAGTGCAATATCAGTGCTGGGTCAAATTATGGATGCTGGGGCAAGTGCTGTGAGTTCAATCTGGGTGCTGTGGCACGCCACGTCAGTGCAAATTGGATGCTGAGATAAGTCTTTATTTACACCCAGCATGTACGCAAGGTTATATTTCATGCACTGATATATACAGCTTCACAGGGCAATATATGCCCCATCATGTACACAAAGTTATATCTCACACACTGCCCTGGTATATACCCCATGCACAGGGCAATACATGTAACCTTGTGTACATACTGGAGGCTATGTATTGCCCTGTGCAGGGGTATATATCAGTCTTATCTATAACTAATACACCCTTCAAATGTGCTTAAAAATCCATGTGTTTCCCTTTTCTAAACAATAATCTATTGACGCAATGCTATGGGGCTGGTATACAAATATTTCCAGGGCTGTTTTTTGTTCCCAGTCTGGCACTGGTTAGTACTAGGAGTGCTGATTATGCTGTAAACTTTCGGTGCATTCGGCTTCCGAACACCTAGTGTTCAGCATTCGAATGCTCGCAGTGTAGCTGTTAGCTACACGAACAGCGTAATCAGACGGGGTCTACTTCGGGTTTCACTGCAGCACGGGCGGAATGTGGTGCAGACTGCAGAAGGTGGATGCACATGTCTCGGGCTGGACTGGAGTAGTGGCAGCCTGGCAGGGAGGAACCTTCTTCAAGCAAAGCTGCTGGCTGGTATGTGCACTGCTGGGACCAGAGACACAGACTGGGTAAGTAATGTTGTTCATGCTGTTAATGTGTAAATATTAGCAGTTGAACTTAAAATTTAATGTTATGAACAACACCCAGTTTACTGAATAAGAATATACCCGGCGAGCAAAAATACTGTCCCCCCCAGATTTTTGGGTGGTGGCACCTACTACTAACCTGGGAATATCGCCAACTCATGACTAGTGAGGGAGACACACACAGACAAGGGGAGGGAGGGAGGGGGGAGACACACACAGACAAGGGGAGGGAGGGGGGAGACACACACAGACAAGGAGAGGGAGGGAGGGGGGAGACACACACAGATAAGGGGAGGGGGGAGACACACACAGATAAGGGGAGGGGGGAGACACACATAGACAAGGTGAGGGGAGGAGACACACACAGACAAGGGGAGGGAGGGGGAGACACAGACAAGGGGAGGGAGGGGGAAGAGAGAAAAGGGGAGGGGGGATAGACAGAGACAAGGGGAGGGAGGATAGAGAGAGACAAGGGGAGGGGGAAAGACAGACAAGGGGAGGGGGAAGAGACGAGGGAGGTGGAGAGAGATAGAAGTTTGGGGGGGAGGGAGAGAGAGACAACGCTGGGGGGGGGGGAGGAGGAGAGACAGCTGGGGGAGAGGGAGAGAGGCCACATTAGCACATAAAAGGAAATAAAAACAAGAAATGCATTTGTATAATATCAATTTTTTATTAAATATTAAAAAGCAATTTACATATATACAAGTCAAACTTTTTTTCCTATAGGGTAGTCTTATATTCAGGCTTTTAGTTTTTTCCCTAAAGGAATATACAAAGTTTGGGGGGTCGTCTTATAATCAGGGTCGTCTTATAATCGAGCAAATACGGTATAAGCTGGAGTCACGTACACGCACATCACATGAGCTCTTCTTAGTGTAGGGAGAGGATGCTGCAGCTGTGAGGGACAGATTAAAAAAAAATTCTGGTGTTGAATCTGCAAACTACAGCGATTATTTAAATTACAGTGATTATTTTAGTGGGTGCTATACTACATATTTGTACCCTGCCCTGAGCCCAGTGCCACAGAGAGTGCAGGACTTGCAACTGCATGTGTGCCAGGAACATGACTTTAATCCTGTTCTGTTAGCTCAGTGGGCAACATCTAGGCATTTTTAAATACTGCAATTTGTTGGTGTTAAATATTACATTTGCGTCCTGCACTTCATATCTGAGAGTCAAATAGAACCGTCAAATACTGTGCTTACAGCGCACTTTAAAAAATTCTAATAGTTTTGGGTGGTAAATAGTACATTTGCGTCTTGCGGTGCACTTCATATCTGAGAGTCAAATAGAACAGTCCAATACTGTGCTTACAGCGCACTTTGAAAAATTCTAATAGTTTTGGGTGCTAAATAAGTACATTTGCGTCTTGCGGTGCACTTCATATCTGAGAGTCAAATAGAACAGTGAAATACTGTGGTTACAGCACACTTTGAAAAATTCTAATTGTTTTGGGTGCTAAATAGTACATTTGCATCTTGCGGTGCACTTCATATCTGAGAGTCAAATAGAACAGTCCAATACTGTGCTTACAGCGCACTTTGAAAAATTCTAATTGTTTTGGGTGCTAAATAGTACATTTGCGTCTAGCGGTGCACTTCATATCTGAGAGTCAAATAGAACAGTGAAATACTGTGGTTACAGAGCACTTTGAAAAATTCTAATTGTTTTGGGTGCTAAATAGTACATTTACGGCCTGCACTTTATATCTGAGAGTCAAATAGAACCGTCAAATACTGTACTTACAGCGCACTTTGAAAAATTCTAATTGTTTTGGGTGATAAATAGTACATTTGCTCTTGCGGTGCACTTCATATCTGAGAGTCAAATAGAACAGTGAAATACTGTGCTTACAGCGCACTTTAAAAAATTCTAATAGTTTTGGGTGGTAAAAAATTCTAATTGTTGTGCTAAATAGTACATTTATGTCTTGAGGTGCATTTTTTGCAGTCCAATAAAGCGCTGCTACCACCTACACCGCCTCCTCAACCTATGGGTCACTTAGTATAAACTGAAAGAGAATACCCTGCACTCCAACCCTCTCTCAAATGGATAATTCTGTTGATCCTCCTGGCAGCCATGCTTTAGATTTATGTTCTTCCAAAGCTAAAATCAAAGATTCCATCTAGTGCTATTTTATGGCTCAGCTGTATTTGTAATTTGTATGTATTTTATGTTATTTTAAGTTATTTCCCTATCCACATTTGCTTGCAGGGCACTTGTCCTACTCTTACCCACATTTTACTTCCTTTTGCAGCCCTCTAGCCCTTTCCATTACTTTTTTAGAGGCATTTTAGTGGCCAAAAGTTCGTGTCCCCATTCGTGGGATTCGTGTCCCCATTGACTTCAATGGGGTTCGGGGTTACACAAGCAAGTAATGTGACTTCCTGGTGTGTGCAGTCACACAACAGATGTTCCAGCTTGCCTCAGGATGGAAAAAAAGTTAGTAATTTAGCTAGTTCACATCTGGCAGGATTTAAATAATCCTATTCTCTAACCCAGGGGTTGTGGACTACATCTCCCATAATGCTCTTACAACTGTAATGCTGGCAAAGCATCAAGGGAAATGTAGTCCACAACTTCTGGAGACTGACTGCATTTCTAAGATTGTCTACCCTTGTTCTAGCCTAAACCAAACAAATAATCATCAGATACTAAGCCCAGCGTGCAGGCAATTGTTCCTCTCTGTTTAGGATTACACACGTGGCCAGTAAAGACACATCCCTGATGGCCTAGAGCAAAACCTCTTAATTGCTCTTGCTTCCAGGTACTTTTTTTGCTTTTTATCCATTAATAAGAAACAGTCACTAGTGATTTATTCATTAAACCTTGAATTTTAGGCCTTGAGTTAGAGAGAATGTGTTGAAAGGCCTCAGTTTGCTTTTTGACAAGCAACTTCTTGCCCACAATGTTCATATTTTATTATGTCTTCATTTGACACTTTGCTCTTGACCTCACCTCTGAACCCAAACCTAGCGTTCCTGAATTGGTGATAAGGTTCTTCAGAGCTATGGTGAACTCCCAAATCTTGAGTTTGACTGTTTTTTTTTTTTGTGTGACTACCCCAGGTCATAATACTTCCAACCAAAAAGCATGAATTCAGAGTGCCACACTGGGATTTTTGACTTAATATTCACAAACCTGTGTATGACAAGCTCAGATTAAGGTAGGTAGAAGCACTTAACCTGCATGGTTGCCAACACACTAACCAGCAAATATATAGATTAAGATGTATAATTACCTTTACGCCTTGTGCAGAAAAAAAAATCCCGGTCATGCTACTACCTCCATAGACTTAACATTGGGGTCAAGACAATTTTTTACCGGCCAGGGGGCAACCTTAACTGCAAAGCTTTTACCAGAGCAAGGGTTGAATTGTAAGAGTCTCTCTAATATTTTGAGAGTCTGATTTGGAGTGTTATAATACACCACATCTACACTATGAAATCTATGTCTTGTCTAGATTGACTTTGAGAAGTACCGTATTATACTTATATCTTTAGATATAAGATATATGTTTAAGTATAATGCACTACATTATATGCATAATTGTTCTGACTGAAGTGACAACTTTCTTCTTAAAAGGGAAATGTGATCATACAATGTAAGTATTTATTTCTATTTATCTCTACTTGAAAAGTAGTTGAAAATTGCACTTTAGTATGAAGCATTGCTATATTTCCTGTGAATTGCATAGAAGAGATGTGTGGCGTAGAACATGTAAATGCCATTATTGTATTGTCCACTAGATGGAGATAGTTTTCCTGCATCGCACTAATTACTGTAAACTCTTCTATCTACTCCATGTGCTGATCCCAAACAAAAGAAGCAAATGGTTTATGCTTTTAAAGTGATGTAAATGTACTGAGCATGTTATATGAAAGCTGTGTGAGTGCAGGCTGATGAGACAAGCAAGTTTCATGTTAAGGAATGTGATAAGAATAGTTAAAACATCTTGTATATGTTGTTAGACAGTTGTACTAGAGCCTTTACTGTAAAATAAATATATTTTATTACAGTTTACTGAGAGGGTATAAGCAATGGCTCTATATTTGAGGATCTCTTCTGAAAGATATAGCAGCCTCCATATTATGGCATTTTAAAGGACCACACTCACTTGATGTACCTTTTTTCATGCATAATAAATAATCATAAAATGTATTTAATGCATTTATTAAAATCTCAATAACTAGATTAAATATTTTTCTTTTACTCACAAATATTGGGTTTTCAGCTTCTACTGATCCTCTCTTTGAGCTCTCCAGTATTTGGGAGAGCTCAAAAACACAACAATCAAAATGTTTCAAAAAAGGCGAAGTATAAAAATGTGTGGATCACTGGGGCATGCTCTGACGCTACAGTGTTACAGCCAAAACTCTAACAAACATAGTGGCTTGTAAATTACTTAGAAAAACAGAATCAGGAGTTATTAATGAGGGGCAATGTTGTTCAGAAAGACATTTTATCTCCACGGACATAAACAGCTCTGTGTTCATAAATTTATATGTGGTTCAGATAAATCACATGCTCTGAAACCTGTGTTCTGCAGACCTTTCAGGGTAAATAAAGATTCTTATTCCATTGGAGCAAATTATCAGTAAACCAGAAAAATTATTCCAGATTGCATATTGGAGTCATGTGATTTGTCTTGTGTGTGGAATCCTGTTCTTAACCCCTTAGTGCCTAATGGTGCTTTTGTCAGGACAAAGCCTCCAAAAAGAGTTGTTTGTGTGTGTGTGTGTGTTCCTGATCACAGACTGGTTAGGCGCCAGAGCCACAGTTGCAGAGACCGAATCAGGCTCTTTAAAACCATGTGGGTCTCTGCCAAAAGACTGAGATAACTTTTATGTAAATTTAGGTAAATTTAACTGGTGCTCACTTGTAGCATTGCTTATATTTAGCCTGTCAGACTGAGGTGGGCCTCATCTGACAAGTTGGATACTAAGGACATCGACAAATATTGTAATTCCTTACAAAAGTCCCAGTCATATGTGAATTGTTGTGTATGTGATATTATATTAATCCTGTGTCCATGTTGTTTGGGACACAAAGTTAAACTACCGTATTTGCTCAAATATAAGACAAGGTTTTTTTCAGAGCAATAATATAATGTCTTATATTCGAGGTCGTCTTATAATCTGTCCTCAAATCGAAGTCAGATTATAAGACTGGGATCCAGGTCGCCCGCAGAGGTGCAGGGGACCTGGATCCCCCTCGCTAACAGCTGGTGGATGTCTGTGCTATGTGCGCAGACCTCCTCCGCTGCCGCCCGGCACGACCGCGGACTATGATGAAGCTGGGTCCTTCTGGCTTCATTATAAAAGTCCCGGCAGAAGTGCAGGATGTCTGCGCGTATCATGCAGACATCCTCTGGCTGCCTCCACTAGCCACCAGGGATATTTGGGCAGCCGGGGGACGTCGGCATAATAGACAGAGGTGTCGGGCAACATGGAGGATGTCTGCACATATCGTGGCCGCATTGGCTCATCCAGGGCTTTTCTCACCTTCTGTTTAATGTACTGATTACACTTGATTTTATCAATTTCTTAAAGTCCTTCCGTCAACTTCATTTTGATGTGGACACACTCTTTATGTTTGTCCACTGAAGACATTCGTCTTGAAGATTTTCCTAATGGTCTCTGGTTAGCCCCATTATATTAGCCGCCTTTTATTTTTTCAACTCAAAGAATGTATGTAGCGCTACTTTTCTAGCAAGCTTTCACCCATCAAACTGGTTAAACCTAGGTGTGGGGACAAAAGATAGTCCCTTACTTAGCCTCAACAGAAATCATCTTTCACTCCCAAGTGTCAAGAGGTTGATGACTTTTTTGTGTTTGAGTTTGTCATCATTTTTGACTGTTCCCTTTGGCCTTCTTTTATCTGCTGAGTTGGAGTTGTCTTCTTAAATCTTCTGTATCTGATGTCTCTGCTTCGGTAGATGAAAAATTCACCTTATTCTTTAAAAAATATGGGGACTACATGGTTGCTAGTATAGCAACAGAATTTAGTGCATCAGTGTGGCAGATCAGTGCTTTCTCTGACCTGTAAAAACAGTGAACTGGATGAGCAAACCAAAATATGTGCTGCAAATAACAATATAGTGAGTGAAATAAAAAGCGTGTCCACCTGACACTGGCAGCTGCAACAATAGCAACAGACAGCTTCAAAAACTGTGCAAATGGAAATAGGCAAAAAAGTGTAGTCTCAGCGCACAGTGTCTGGACACTTAAACAAACAAATCTGTGATATGTGACAAAATCGTGAAAAAAGAGGATAAATATTTTGTGAGGAAACGTGGACCAACAAAACAATGCACTTGTATAAATACAGTGAAACACAATAGTGCAATGTAAACGTGTAAATACTTATAATAGAAGTTGTAGTCCTTAAGGCAAACCTGTAAAAATATAAATAATATACAAAATAGTGCAATATGTATAGTACTGTGGATAAGCACTTCTATTTTTGAAGAAATCCACTCACAAGATTAGCTCCTAACCGCATAGGACTGCAGTGACTGCTCGTGACGTGTAATTTATGCACTGAAGTTTGTCGTTTTGTTTCCGGAATTCAGTTACTGAGCATTTGCGTCTCCCCTAGGACAGGAGTAGTGGATACAGTGCAGGTGATACAGGAGGGGAAGGATCATCTGTGTCATCACTGGAATCCAAAAGCTGCCATCCGTGGAGGGGGCAAGTATATATACATATACACTCACCTGTACCAAGCTCCTATGCGGTTAGGAGCTAATCTTGTGAGTGGATTTCTTCAAAAATAGAAGTGCTTATCCACAGTACTATACATATTGCACTATTTTGTATATTATTTATATTTTTGCCTTAAGGACTACAACTTCTATTATAAGTATTTACACGTTTACATTGCACTATTGTGTTTCACTGTATTTATACAAGTGCATTGTTTTGTTGGTCCACGATTCCTCACGAAATATTTATCCTCTTTTTTCACGATTTTGTCACATATCACAGATTTGTTTGTTTAAGTGTCCAGACACTGTGCGCTGAGACTACTACTGAGACACTGTGCCTTTCTCTGACCTGGTCTGTCCTGTCCTATGATAATGAATTAGGAGATCAAAAATACCATGAATCAAACTTGCTTACTGCAGTCGCACATGCAGACTTAGCACAGTGAGGTATTATCACTGAAGCAGCATACAATCTATTCCCCCTTGTCTTATAATACTAATTAGGGGACCAATCACCATCCTGACTAAGAACTGTTCAAATGGGTCTGGCTATATAAGTTCGCAAACAGTGAGACACAACCCATTCCTCCTCCAAATTACAGGGCAAACCAAAGATGTCCTAAAATTAAATTGACTGTGCTTATATATATATATATATATATATATATATATATATATATAAGTTTTCAATTTGGAAAAATCATCAACATACTACATATTCACATCACTGATGCATTATAAAGTATTTGCACCAGACATCCCATGCAAAAAAACAGTAATAAAAAAAAATAAGAGGTAATTAAATGTATAAGCATACAGTGTTCTTAATCCTAAACATTATTAAATAAGAATTATATGTTAAGGGGTTCTACAAAAATAAATAAAAAGGACAAAATAGCTTGTTCATTAAAGCGACAGTCTCGTCCCCAAACTCATTTTGGTGCAAGATGAAGATTACTTCTTGTATAGTGCACTGGCTCTTTTTCCAGTGTGATTTGATGCAGGCATTCTACATAAATTAAATTTTTAATATTTTATTCAAGCCCTCCCCAGTGATTACTCTGCATGTTTACTGCAGGTGCAGCAGCACTGGTTATTTAGACACTGAGGATATAACGTTTTGTTTCATTTAGTCCCTTTCTGTGCTCCTGGAATTGAATACATTGTGTGGACTGTAATAAACTTGCTCTTGAACACAGTGCAACACATTGTCTGATGACATCACTAGAGAGACAGGATATTCCATTAATTTAAATGAAATTATTCTCATTGGTTCCTGCAGCAAAAAAAGTAAATTAAATGAAAAAAAAAAAAAACAACAACAAAAAAACAAGCTCTCCAGTGACCTGTTCATTAACAGAAATGTACAAAGAACAAGCGGTCACCCCCTAGGACAGGAAGAGAAAAGATTTCATATACAGCAAAGGAAGGGTTCTTTACGGTAAGGACAACAAAGTTATGGACCTTACTGCCAAGAGAGGTAGTGCTATCAACCACAATAGATGCATTTAAGAATGGTCTGGATGTTTTTTTTTTTTTTTAGAAAAGCAGAACATACAGGGCTATTAATAATAGAATAAGAATTAATAATAGAGATTTTTGATCCAAGGAGAATACTGATTGCCCTTAGGAGGCAAAATTCTAAATACCGCATTTGCTTGAATATAAGACGACCCCCCAAACTTTGGATATTCCTTTATGAAAAAAAACTTAAAGCCTGAATACCCTATACGAAAAAAGTTCAACTTGTATATATTCACATGTAAATTGATTTTTAATATTTAATAAAAAAAATGATATTAAACAAATGCATTTCTTGTTTTTATTTCCTTTTATGTGCCAATGCTTGGAACGTCAAGCATCAAGTGTAAAAATCCAAAAGTCTTCATGCTGTGCAAATCACAACCTCAAGGGCCATTTCATACCTTCTCAATAACAGAGATGGAACACAAAATACAATCCAAAAAGCAACAAAATACCATGAAAAAGCCTATAAATATATAAATCTCATAGGCTTTTTCATTGTATTTTATTGCATTTTGTGTTCCATCTTGGACTTTTTTCTTGCTGTATGTCCTTGTTTCCCTTAAACACCTTTTAAATTTCAGTGCAATTTATATTCATTAATTTTATGTCATTGCATTCTTCTGTTTTAACATTTGGAGGAATATACATTTTATATTTTACATTCAATGGCAGTTTCTCTTTGCAATGTCCAGGTACAGCAATGGGGGCCCGTTTTGTGCCCTCATATGCAATTTTGTATATGGTTTCTATATAGGACTCTTTTATATATATATATTTATATATATATAAATGTATATATAGTCATACAAATCCATTTCATCAATGTATCACCTGGTATAGGCGGCACATGGACGACTTGTTATTCATTTGGTAGGTGCTCATCTTGAACTGGCTGATTTCTTCAAATTTGTAAATAACCAACTTACTTTGACCTTCACCATGCATTATTCTGAGGCCAATATAGACTGGATATAACTTTGAGAGGTCATTTATGTAGAGCAATATAAATTGCTAAAACTAAAGATAGTACAATTTAACAATTGTTTCCTAAGATCCATGCAAATAAGACACAGTTATCTTTTAAGGGGGCTATAGCCAATAAGAATGTTTGTTTCGGATCAGGTCACCTTTGTTAACACCTTATAGTACAGAATTTAATGACATTATTAGGATAGTCAAAAACATTTAGAGAAATTTGAGTGGCCTCACCCCGACACAAATACATTTTACAGAAAAAAACCTGCAGGACAGCTATGTAACAGCTCATGGTGGCTCCCTGTGATGAGCTGTGCTGAGGTTCCCCACTGTCAGATGAGGCCACTTTGAGTGACCTCAGTCTGAAATAAGAAATGTAGCGAACGCTCAAACCGAGTGTCCGCTACATCTCTGGTATCCCTGCTTCCGGGCACGCCTTTGTGAAATCACACGGAGGCATTTCGTAGGATATCGTCAGGGACCGACAGGGGCTAATACAAGTATTGTATTTGCTTGAATATAAGACAAGGTTTTTTTTTTTTGCTTACATTCAACTCACTCAGTTTATTGACGGCAGTCCAAACAACTTTGCACTTGCGTGTGAGCTGCATTACCTATTTTGTTGCCTGCGAACTGGAGCCCAGCGTGCCTTGTGGTGAGGAACTTTGTTATATATCCAGGGCCGCCATCAGAAATTTCAGGGCCCCTTAATTGAAAAAAAAAAAAAAATTCTGCCCCCCCCAATAGTTTATCAATTAATATGTGACTAAAAGCCGGGGTCTGCATCCGCTGGATGTCACATTAATTAATAAACTATCAAGGGGGTGGGGGCACCAAACGTGACCAGCAACAAAATCCAAACAGATATGGTCAGTGTCAGAGGAGTTAACCCTTGGATTGCTTCACATATATAGGCAGTGCCAGATGAGTTCACCCCTGGATGGCTAAACATATATAGGCAATGTCAGAGGCGTTAACCCCTTGGATGGCTTGACAGATATAGGCAATGTCACAGAAGTTAATCCCTGTATCCACACACTCCATTACACACATAGTCTGTCACTCACTGACACACACTCTCTCTCACACTGACATACACACACTGTCTGTTTAACTTACCTGCTGCACGAATCTCTGTGCTTTGAGCGCTTTGTGTAAAGGAGGGGCTGAACCAATCACGGGAGGCTTCTGAACGCTCAGCCAATCAGGAGAGTTGAGAGGTCTCACCTCTTTCTATCAAGTTCAGAAGGGGGAGGAGGGGAAGAAAAAAAGATCGCTGCACTGAGCAGCAAAGTGCCGCCTCTGCCAGGGGGCCGCTGGGGCCCACGGGCATCTGCCATGCGCCCCCAGGAATGAGTGGGCCCTGGGCAGATTCCCTGCACTGTTTTTTTTTTTTTTTTTTAAAGGGCTGTGTGTATCGCCCATCAACCCCTGTATATATCTGCCTTAGACCTACTTCTGGTATGTTATAAACCTATTTGGTTTACACAGAGCTGGATACAGTGCTTGTTGTGTGTATCATCTACTTTTAAAGGGCTGGACCATTTTTTGCAATTGTATTTCCCACCAATCGGCATCTGAATTGTAACAAAATGTAAGAATTGAGAATGGGGTTGCCAATCGCAGTTGTAGAAGCCAACTAGTTAAAACTCCCGATGTAAAAATGAAACCTATCATGCAGCTCATGTGCCACTCTGTATAACATATAGTCAAACAACCAAAGATGTAAAAAAACACCCCATGTCAGAATGTGCCCCCAATATTACAATGTTGTAAGCGAGTTTCAGAGTGAGTCTTAAAAGATATATCCATAAAAAAAAAAAAAAAAAAAAAAAAAAAAAAAAAAAAAAAGCACTAGTATAAAAATTATTCACCAAATTATCAATAAGGAGATAAAATAGTGTAAAGGAACATAAAATTAAACATGAAGATACAATTTACAATCACCCAAGCATCGACTCTAAAATTGGACTAACATTTAATCACTTCACTCCCATGCTATTTGGCGACCACCATTTGTAGCAGTACGTAAGGGGCTGTGATGACTTGTGCAGACACACAGTTATCAGTTACACAAATCATTGCCCGTCTCCCATGTGTCTTACTTGAAATCATTGTGAAGTTGCTGCTTCATGAAGACTGCTCCACTCCTAATGGGGTCTGTGTGTCAATTCTTTAAAGGTGGGAGGGAGGAAACTATGTAAATTGGAACGCAAAAGGTGTATGATGTGAACAGTTAGCAAGGATTACAGTGGCACAGGAGTGAATGCAATATATGACAGTGGTAGGAGAGAGAGCAGAGGGGGAGCACACAAACCATAGATTTATGGGAAAATGATTTAGCACATTAGACCTGGATAAAAAAGGGCAAGTATAAAGAGGAGGAAGCCTTTTAATAATGAGCATAAAATGCTAATTTAAGTGGTCATTGCATCTTTAACCAGAAATAGTTAACGCTAAGCAGTGTCAGTTTTCATTAATTCTGACAATGTGATTTTTTTATTTTAATAAAGGGTAAATTTTAATCTACAAAAGCAATGTGGACCAAAACAAAACTATTTTGCCAAGGTTGATTGTATATACACACACACACACACACACACACACAGGTCTAAAATGAAGTATACACTGTAGGGCAGGTTAACTCACAGGTACTTCAAAAAGGCACAACCCTGATTAAAACCACATGCCCCTAGATGTCATGAGATGCTTTACCAGGAGAGAAATAAAAAAAATAAAAAACCCCACGTTAATAAAAAGTAAAATCAAATTACATCACTGCCCCTAGGAGGATAAACTGTACTTTTAATATCCTCTGACCAGAAGCCACCATTCTCCCTCTTAGTTAAAAGGAGAAAAATCAGAGGGAACCTTAAATGGACTTGCTTTCTCCAAGAAATTGGTTGAAATGGTGTGAAGAAAAAAGAAAAAAAAAAAAAATATATGACAGACCCAAAATCTCACCTTCCTGGTGTACGGCAGTGAAGCTCCTTTGCTTCACCCACCAGGGCATTGTAAATAAAGAGCCAGCAGTCAAGGGAATGTAGTTCCCAGAGCACTGCGAAGGGAGGGAAGGACTACACACAGACAGATTATCTTGGCAGCACCATGGCGCAGCCAAGTTAACCAGCTCCACTGCTGGAAATTACTGCATAGAAAAATTACTTAAGGAACTACAAATTGCACAGGTTAACCAATATGCTTTGACACCCCCCCAATAAATATACATATTTATAAAAAAAACAAAAAAATCAATTGTGAAATGCATCTGTGTATGTGAGTGTTTATCAGTAAGCAATGTAGGACCAAGTAAGCTTACACCATGCACAGGTGTAGGGTCTTTTTACAGAGATTTTTATTGGAAACTTTAAATACACTTTGCCAACATGATCCAATACAGAAAACAGGTTGTTATTTTGACAATGTAGGTGTCGAGAGAATGCTTGGGGAACCAGGTTATAGTCTTTAAGAGTGCTCTTCTGCAAGTTTTTCAGCCTTTGCTACAGCTTCTTCAATCGGTCCAACCATGTAGAAAGCCTGTTCTGGGAGGTGATCATATGCACCTAAGAGGGGAGGAAAAAAAAAATTAGATTAAGACTTTGTGACAAGTTTTTTTTTTTTTTTTAAAACAATTACATTAAAACACATTTTCAATTAAAAAAAAATATATTACATTACAAATGTTATGCTGAATCTCACTTACTGCTACCCTACAAAACAGCATCTTGTCGTGGCAGCCCACTGAATTAGCAAGACATTTCCAGTTTCATGAAACAGCACCATTTGTGAACATTAAATGTTGGAGCTCCCTCAACCCAATTGAGGCAGTGCCCTTAAGAATCTAAAGGTTTAAAGACTGTTTCTAGGGGCCAAAACATTGATGGGTCATAAAATTTGTTAACCAATTTTAACACCATTTACCATGAAGGATCTGTTGGAATCCCTTGATGGTCTCCTTCAGTGGGACAAGTTTACCCGCATGACCTGTAAAAACTTCAGCAACCTGGAATGGCTGAGACAGGAAACGTTGAATCTTACGGGCTCTGGCAACAGTCAATTTGTCCTCCTCTGACAATTCATCCATACCCAAGATAGCAATAATATCTTGTAAAGATTTATAATCCTAAAAACAAAGTGAGAAAACATTAAGAGTTTGTTTATAGCATGGAGAAAAGAATCCAAATATATTCAAGCATTTATCCAAATCTACCTGCAGGATCTTTTGCACGCCACGAGCAACATCATAATGCTCATGTCCTACAATGTTGGGATCCATGATACGGGAGGTTGAATCCAGAGGATCTACAGCAGGATAGATACCTAATTCAGCAATGGCACGAGACAGCACAGTAGTAGCATCCAAGTGAGCAAATGTGGTAGCTGGAGCAGGGTCAGTCAAGTCATCAGCAGGTACATAAATGGCCTATGAGGGGAAAAAAAAAGCCCACAATCATTTGTAACAAAAAAAACAAACAAGAGTAAGACAACACTGCTCCAGTTTGCCTTCTCAGATCAATAAATGGCTTCAGCAAGCTCAGAAGAACGAAAGTCAAGTTACTCATCATTGTAGGCAAGAAACACCCACACAAGTAGGTGCTTTAGAGACACTACATAAAGCCACTGGTTCAATAAAATGTCCCTATAACCAGATGGGAAAAACAAACACAACTTTGTTGGAAAGATAATTCTCTCTAGGTTCCTATTGGTAACAAACCTTCTAGAATGATGGACATACCTGCACAGAGGTGATAGAGCCTTTCTTTGTGGTAGTGATTCTCTCCTGCATAGTACCCATGTCAGTAGCCAAAGTTGGTTGATAACCGACAGCTGAAGGAATACGACCGAGCAAGGCAGACACCTGCAATTCAAATTCACAGCAACACCTATGTTAGCAAAAATTACGTCAAGTCTATAACACTAGTTGCCCTAAGACTTTTGAAAAAAAAAAAAAAAAAACCCCAAGGTTTCTCACCTCTGAACCAGCCTGGGTAAACCTGAAGATATTGTCAATGAAAAGCAGCACATCCTGTCCCTCTTGATCTCTGAAGTATTCTGCCACAGTCAGCCCAGTCAAAGCTACACGAGCTCTAGCACCAGGTGGCTCATTCATTTGTCCGTATACCAGGGCTACCTAAAACACAAGTAAGGGTTATTTGGCATAACTCAATTAATGTGACCTGAAACCCTCATCCATCTCTTGAGTTGTAGGGAGAGAAATACACCCTCCCCCACAAATATAAATATATACTAGTCAGGTTACTTTTTAGTTAGAGCCATTATTGGGCAGAATATAAAGGGAGATCTAGGAAAACTGCACCTTTGAAGTGGTGTCCTTCAGGTTGATGACACCAGACTCAATCATCTCATGATACAAGTCATTCCCTTCACGGGTTCGTTCTCCCACACCAGCAAACACAGAGTAACCACCATGAGCTTTGGCTACATTGTTGATCAGCTCCATAATTAGCACAGTCTTGCCAACACCAGCACCACCGAACAAGCCTGAAATTTGAAAGCATAAATCAAGGAAAACTTACATAGAATGTTTTGGCAAAGAACCAGTCAGCCCATTTACTTTGTCCCCCCCATCCAAGCTTTCATTAGTCCCTGGCCTTCTTTTACATATAAGACAACCTTATGCCTAATCCCATGCATCATGTTACACTCTACCAGTTCTGCTGAAAGGCAGATTTCCCCCACCTGACAATCAGGCATTAAAAAAAAGCCCTACAGTAGCAGCAATATGCAAGTTACTCAGACTGTAGATAGAGACCAAGTTAATAAGTCAAGAAAAAAAAAAAAAGTGAAACATACCAATTTTTCCTCCTTTAGCATAAGGGGCCAACAAGTCTACTACTTTGATCCCAGTAACAAGAATCTCCTGCTCAACACTCATTTCCACAAACTCTGGAGCCTCTGCGTGGATTGCAGCAAACCTATATAAGCAATGAAATGTAAGTTAGTATTTAAATGTTCTTTGATATGCAGAATAGTCAAATGTAAAAGATAATCAGTGACCGAATGTTTATAGCTGTCAAAGCACCCGCAAGGTGCTTTGGGGCAAGGAGAGACTACGAATATAAGTAGCAGTCCCCAAGCACCGCTACATGGCCTGGTGGAAAATAATAATTATAGAAATAAAGGAGTAGCCAGAACAGGTTTTATTTTATTTTTTTTTTTTAAAACAAAATAAGATGGCTACTGAATGAGGCAGTTCTCAGCATGTAATGCCAATATATGAATGTCTCTTTAAAAAAAAATGCCCAATTTCCTGAAAGGTGACTGCATGGGTATTTATATTTTTTTTGGGGGGGGGGGGGGGGGGGGGGGAGTCCAATTCAGGACAAGTAGCCGCATACACACCAAGTACATTTCTTAACAAGCTATAGAACAGTAACCAAACACCAACAAAAAGATTGCAAATAACTCACTGTTTTGTTGTAATGGGCCCTCTTTCATCAATGGGCTCACCAATGACATTCATGATTCTTCCTAGAGTCTCAGGACCAACAGGAATTCGGATTGGTGTACCAGCATCAAGGACTTTCTGTCCTCTCACCAAGCCTTCAGTACCATCCATAGCAATTGTACGGACAGTGCTCTCACCTGAAATAAGTTAAACACTATCACCTGTGCAGATCTAGAAATAAAGTCTGGCGCCCTCCCCAAAAACAAAAAACACAACCCCCCCCCCACAAGTAGGTATCCTTCTCAGTTAAGTATGTGGCTTCAGAATGCTCAGAAGAACGAAAGTCATGACTTATCATCAAGGAAGGAGAAGACCATATAAAAAAAAAAAAAAAAAAAGTGAAGGACTAGACTGGGGATTACAAATAAATTAAAAGACTTACCCAAATGTTGAGCAACTTCCAGTACAAGCCTGGTGTCTCTTCCCTGAACTTCCAAAGCATTTAGGATGGGTGGTAAACCTTCATCAAACTGGACATCCACAACAGCACCAATGACCGCCACAATGCGGCCTGTGGCAGTGCCGGGCTTAGCTGCAGTAGATGTCTGTGCTGCATAGTCTCTTCCTAAAATTGGAAAAAAAAATAAAATAAAAAAAAACAAAAACAAAAAAAAAAAAAGGGACCATTTTAGTACATCTGTCAGACCCAGCAACATTGACAGTCCATTAATGACAGAAGAAAAAAAAAAAAAAAGTCTGTCATGAGCAATCTTTAAATAACTGTTCCATTACCAAACAAGTCAGGAAGCTGCATATTTTGTAAAAAATAGCATTAGTAGTATTATATAAGAAGGAATCATTAATAAGGGTAAAGATGCATTTTCAAATTATTATTATGATGGTTAAATACTACAAAACATTTGAGAGGTCTAATATTTGGCTCATGTGCTTGAGCAATTCAAAAGAGCACCCAAAAACAGAAGGGAAATTAAATTTACTATGTTATAGCACGGATTCAGCCCCCGCCCCCCAAAATATTAGAAATACGCTTCTAAGGGTACAGAATGTTACAGGCCATCCGAGAATGATTGGAACAAACAATCCTGTATCTGGGCATTTATTAAATACAAACCTGGTTAAATGATAATAGAACAACAACAAAAACCACACACCATAGTTTAAAATGACTGAAGTAAAGAAACAAACAAATGTGGCGTCTAGTTCTTATAAACGATCATTCAAGTCGGGTCCGAATGACGCCAAATAATTACATAAAATAAAATGCCACACTGCAGAGGAAGGGCAGGAGATAGCCCAAGAAATGATCCTGCAGATCTAGCAACACATGAGGCCTAAGTAAAGAAAGATTACTAGTGACATTATGCGAGCACAAGGTCGGAGAGTCAAAGGTCTGATTGAGCACCAGGCCTCAGACTCGATCCTAAGATAAACTATCAATAGCACAAATAATGTGCAATTTGTTAGACCCGCGCTGTGCTATTTAATGCAGATACTCTTCATTACAAAGATATTGCAGGGGTGTGAGGCTTGACGTGCACAGTATCCACACAGGCCTAACCGCCATTCAATGACATCTATAGGTCACAGTTTCCGTGTGACAGAATTGGGGACTGTTCGGTAACTTACGGGAGTGCAATGCCGCTGGAGAGCTCCTGAGCAGGTTCTGACCAAGTTGGATGGGGCTTGAAGCCGGTTTCAAGGCCCGTAGAGCCCCAGCGGAGCAGCGTCCTACAGCTCCTAACATGGCGGCGATGTGCAGGAGAGACTGGCAGGGACGAGCAAGCAGTAAGAGCCTGCAGCTTCGAGGGCGGGTTCAAGAAGGGCTGCAGACTGCGCGCAAACATACGTCACGGGGCGGCACCCAAGCAGCGACTGGACAAAGTGGATGTCACTCCAATGTGTACTTGGTGCTCATTGGGTGAGAATGCCGGTATAGAATGTCAACGCCAACAGGGCGGATTTGGCATGAATGTGTCAAGAACATAAGGGGCGGGATTAAAAAGCATTGTGACCTGTGCGGTCATGTCCTTCAGTGTCTTTCGTACATGCTATCTGCAGGAAGTACTAAGAAGCTTACATGGTTCAACTCAGAATTATGTACCCACTACCTGTGTACCTGGGTCATATTCAGGCTTTAACAGAGTCCAGTGATGAGTGTATAATATGTATAATCCTGACATTATATGTGTTTAGAGTAGTGGACGGCTATAATTTGAGATCTTTAACCTTTCAAATATTTCGATTTCATGTTTGTGCTTCAAGTGCACCATGACACAGTGACTTTATCCAATGTCACTGCCATCCTACATTGGTGTTTATATACTGATATTTCCCCAAGGTGGCTATTCACTAAAACTTAACTGACAAGTAAACTACGAAAATCAGGCATTAATAGTCGTAAAAATTCTTCATCTCAGTGGTAGGCGCTAACATTGTTCATGGTGGACATTTGCTGTATTTTGTAATGGAAAATTAACTTGTAATGGACAAGTTAAGTTTGTCAGTGGTGTACAGTGGCGGATCCAGTGGAGAGGGGCAACACCAACTTGACTTTCCCCCACACCTAGGGTTGCCACCTTTTCTTCAAAAAAATACCGGCTTTGGTACTGTCTCCATAGACTTAACATTGGCCTGATACCATTTTTTTACCGGCCTGCCAGTAAAATACTGGCCAGGTGGCAACCCTACCCACACCACATTGCAGCACCCACAGGACATGGCCTGTTAGGACAGTATTATGCCTTAAATAAAATACTGCAGCAAACACTGGACTTGCCCTTACATCACATTTCAGCATCCACTTGACTTGCCCCTGTACCACATTGCAGCACCAACTGGACTTGCCCCTGTACCACATCGCAGCACTCACTGGACTTGCTGCTGTACCACATTGCAACACCCACTGGACTTGCCCTGTACCACATTGCTCCACCTGCAGGACTTGCCCCTTCCCCACCTTGCAGCACCCATATTTTCGGCATTCCTGGGGAAAAAATGTCTGGTCTTAAAGTGACAGTCACGCCCCTCTAATGGAGGCAAGTCTGAAACACTCAGAAAAGGGGCTGTCTTAGCCTGCGATAGCTAAGACAGGCTATCTCAGCCATTGCAGGAGATTTTGTGAAATGTCATGGGGCACAGGGCCACCATCAGGTGACGGGCGTTATACCCTTCGGGGCGGCCCTTTAAAAAATTTTTTTTTAAAAAAAAAAGCGCATGGGCAAACGGGGCAGCTGCCCTGGCCCAGTGCCGGACGGGGGATACTAATCAGCCCTGGAAATAATTGGATTCCAGCCCCATAGCATTGAGTTATACAGCATCGCATTATTTTCTTGTTCAAAAAAGGGAAAATCATGCATTTTAAAGCACATTTGAAGAATGTATTATTTATGGAGACTGATATATATCCCTGCACAGGGTAATATATACCCCCAGTATGTACACAAGTTTATAGCTCACACACTGCCCTGATATATACTCCATACACAGTGCAATACATAGGCCCTACTTTGTACACACGGCTATATGGATTGCCCTTTGCAGGGGTATATATCAGGGCAGGGTGTGATACATAACCTTGTGTACATAGCGGGGGCATATATTGTCCTGTGCAGGGGTATATATCAGGGCGGTGTGTAAGATATAACCTTGTAAACATACTGGGTGGGTATATTGATTTACCTCAGTATCCAGATAGCATTCACAGGACTTGCCACAGCATTTACCTCAGCACCCAGATTGCCCTCACAGGACTTGCCCCATCACCCAGGACTTACACTAGCATGGAGACTGCACTTAAAGTACTTACCCCAGCCCCCCGATTGCACTCACATGACTTACCTCAGAATTCAAATAGTACTTACAGCACTTTCATGACTTTCCAGAGCACTTAGATTGCACTCAGGACTTACCCCAGCACATAGATTGCACTCACAGGACTTGCCCCAGCATGCAAACTGCACTCACAGGACTTGTCCCATCACCCAGGACTTAACCCCAGCTCACAGATTGCACTCCCATGACTTGCCCCAGCACATAGATTGCACTCACAGAACGTGCCCCAGCCCACAGCACTTACCCCAGCATGCATATTGAACTCACATGATATGCCCCAGCACTAAAAATGCACTCACAGGGCTTGTCCAAACATCCAGGACTTACCCATCACTTAGATCGCACTCACAGAACTTGCCCCAGCACCTAAGACTTACCCTAGCTCACAGATTGCACTCCCAGAACTTACCCCAGGATGCACATTGCACTCACATAACATGCTCCTCCACTTAGATTGCACATTACTTGCCCTAGCACCCACCTCAGCATGCATATTGAACTCACATGACATGCCCCAGCACTAAAAATGCACTCACAGGACTTGCCCCAGCACGAAGGACTTATACGAGTACTTAGATTGCACTCACAGGACTTAATTCAGCACCTAGGACTTACCCCAGCTCGCAGATTGCACTCACAGGACTTGCTGCAGCATATAGATTGCATTCACAGAACTTGCCCCAGCATGCACATTGTACTCACATGACATGCCCCAGCACTTAAATTACACTCACAGGACTTGCCCCTGCACATAGATTGCACTCACAGACCCTGACCCAGCACATACAGACACACTTGACACACAGACACACTTACAGACACACTTACAGACACACAGTCACACTTACAGACATAGACACACAGTCACACTTACAGACACAGGCACACATTCACAATTACGGACACAAAGACAAAAACACAGACATACTTACAGACACACTTACAGATACACATGCAGACAGTCACACAGTCAGACGTACTGACACTTATAGACACAGGCACCCAGTAAGACACACAAAGGCTTTAATATTGATTGGACCCTGGGCAAGCATTTGCTTGGACCCTGCCCCCCTCCCCTGCATGCAATCATGCCATCCATCACAATGTTACCCCACACACACATACACAAAAATAAGCACACACACACACAATTGGACTTTTATTGCAGTGAGCATTTTTTATTTTTTTTTAATGTAAAAATACTCTAGGCTGTATTTCTTTCTATTTTTTTTTACGATTAATTCTTTATTATTTTCAATCATATAAAAAAAGAACAAACTACAAGACAAAAACAAACATACATTAACAGCGATATAAATATTACAATAAATGATTCAAGTAATAAAGTATTCATTATAATAAGGTATTCATTAGTAAATAAATACACTCTATAGTCCGAACCTTTTGTGCAAAGATAGAAGATTCAATTTAAGTATCAGTGAGAAAATACTTTGTTTTCAAAACTCTTTCAAAAAAAGAAAAGGAAAAACACTTTCTGAGTGCCAGATCATATAAGTTAGAAAAATACAAGAATGTCTGGCACCCCTGGCACGATCTAAATATATAACTACGGATAGAAACCATCTTTACAACACCCCACCTCTCCGCACCCCACCTCGCCCCACCCCAAAAAATTGACCACTGTATGAATGTAGGATGGATGTCAGCGCTGTGAATTTTGAAGCATTTTTTATTATAACAATTTCATTAAATTTAAATAGGTTCCAACATAATTATGGCACATCTATGTTTACCTTTTAAACACATAAGATAATTTGCGGTCACTGTGAGTATTTTTTATTGAATTGTATAAAATATGTAAATTAAGTGTATAATTGCACTGTGTAAACTGTAAATATGGATCTAAATGTGTATATTTGGCTGCAATATGTACACCTACTTACTATGCAACACTGAAATACAACTACTCATTACCTAAATTACAAAAATATACACAGATATTAGAGAGCACTCACATATGGTTAGATATATATTTATAAATATCTATACACATCTTGCACTCATATTGCACCTACACGATTTGGCATGCCACAGTGTCACTTTGCCCCACAGACCTAGCCAGTGTCACTTTCCTCATAGTACATGTTATTTTGCCCCACAGACCATGCCACTGTAGCACTTTGCCAATTAAAATATGCCAGTATTTAAACTCTCAATATGCCATGATTTAGCCATTCAATATGCCAGGATTATTTTGCCACTCAATATGCCAGGATTATTTTGCCACTCAATATGCCATGATTTAGCCACTCAATATGCCAGGATTTTGCTCGTTTTATACCACCCTCCTTCCCCTTCCCCAGAAGTACTTACTTTATTTGCTGCTCTGTCTCTGCTCTGTGTCCCCGGCCGTCTCCTCTGTGCAGTCTTCCCTCCTGCACGGAGGAGGGAAACACAGACAACGGATGTGACATTACAGCAAGGATTTTCGTCTACACAGGCGAAGGTGCATTTTGGTGCCCCCCTCCTCTGACCTGCCACGCTTCCCACACCACCAACCCTCCATACATTTTATATATATAAAAGTATAATGTATAGTGTGGAAAATAAATACATCGAAATATTCAATTCGCATGCTCTAAATTTGTCACACATTGACACCCTAACACACATTTAAACACAAAAACCCTTGCAGTCACACACACACACCCTTACACAGACACATTGACAAACACACACACCCTTACACAGTGACACACTTACACACACCCTTACCACTTACACACACAGTGACACCAATACACACATAACCTGAGACACACTATTTTGCCCCTCAATATGCCAGGATTTTGCCCCTCAATATGCCAGGATTTTGTCCCCCAATATGCCATTTAATATGCCAGGATTTTGCCCCTCAATATGCCAGGAGTTTGTCCCCCAATATGCCATTTAATATGCCAGTATTTTGCCACTCAATATGCCAGGATTTTGCCCCCAATATGCCATTTAATATGCCAGTATTTTGCCCCCCAATATGCCATTTAATATACCAGTATTTTGCCCTCCCAATATGACATTTAATATGCCAGGATTTTGCCCCCCAATATGCCATTTAAAATGCCAGGATTTTGCACCCCAATATGCCATTTAATATGCCATGATTTTGCCCCTCAATATGCCATACTTTAGCCATTTAATATGCCATGATTTTGCCCCTCAATATGCCATACATTAGCCATTTAATATGCCAGGATTTTGCCACTCAATATGCCAGGATTTTGCCCCCCAATATGCCATTTAATATGCCATTATTTTGTTCCTCAATATACCATTCTTTAGCCATTTAATGTGCCAGGATTTAGCCCCCCAATATGACATTTAATATGCCAGGATTTTGCCTCCCAAATACCATTTCATATGCCAGGATTTTGCTCCTCAATATGCCATTCTTTAGCCATTTAATGTGCCAGGATTTTGCCCCTCAATATGCCAGGGTTTTGCCCCTCAATGTGCCATTTAATATGCCAGGATTTTGCCACTAAATATGCAAGGATTTTGCTCCTCAATATGTCATTTAATTTGCCAGGATTTTGCCCCTCAATATGCCAGGATTTTGCCCCTCCAATATGCCATTTAATATGCCAGTATTTTGTTCTCAATTTGCCAGGATTTTGCCCCCCAATATGCCATTTAATATGCCATTATTTTGTTCCTCAATATACCATTCTTTAGCCATTTAATGTGCCAGGATTTAGCCCCCCAATATGACATTTAATATGCCAGGATTTTGCCTCCCAAATACCATTTCATATGCCAGGATTTTGCTCCTCAATATGCCATTCTTTAGCCATTTAATGTGCCAGGATTTTGCCCCTCAATATGCCAGGGTTTTGCCCCTCAATGTGCCATTTAATATGCCAGGATTTTGTCCCCCAATATGCCATTTAATATGCCAGGATTTTGCCACTAAATATGCAAGGATTTTGCTCCTCAATATGTCATTTAATTTGCCAGGATTTTGCCCCTCAATATGCCAGGATTTTGCCCCTCCAATATGCCATTTAATATGCCAGTATTTTGTTCTCAATTTGCCAGGATTTTGCCCCCCAATATGCCATTTAATATGCCAGGATTTTGTCCCCCAATATGCCATTTAATATGCCAGGATTTTGCCCCTCAATATGCCATTCTTTAGCCATTTAATGCGCCAGGATTTCCCCCCCCAATATGCCATTTAATATGCCAGGATTTTGCCCCCCTAATATGCCATTTCATATGCCATGATTTTGCCCCTCAATATGCCATTCTTTAGCCATTTAATGTGCCAGGATTTTGCCCCTCAATATGCCATTTAATATGCCAGGATTTTGTCACTCAATATGCCAGAATTTTGCCCCTCAACAGGGACGTTGCTAGGTCTCCAAAAGATCCGGGGCTGGAGCCCGTGATAGATTTAATAGAAGTTGAGTAAATAAGCTCACATGGTTAGGCAGCATACAGACTGATATTTATGATGCCAATGAACAATAGGTATATATGGGTATATATCAGGGCTCAACAAATCCCGGGCACCAGGAAATTATACCTGGCGACCAGTTATTGTTGTCCCTGCCTAGTGCCTTCGCCGCTGGGATCATTTTATTTATTTATTTATCCAGCGGAGCGCGAGGGACCAGTCTGTGCACGGGCTGCACAGTCTTATAGTGTCCGAGCATTGAGTGTGCTCAGCAGGGCTAGAAACAACAGCAGGGCACAGACCAGGCTAGAATGAGGTATAGCAGCCAGGAGGGGGACATATTGATAGATGCACTTTTTATATCGTAAACAACAACAAAATTGCTGACTTGTGTGTAAGTGTATGTGACTGACAGTGTGTGTGTGTGTGTGTGTGTGAATGACTGACTGCATGTGTGTGTGTGTAACTGATTGTGTGTTTATGTGACCCACTGTGTGTATGTCGGCCTGTGATCGACTGTATGTGTCTGTGACTGATTGTATGTGTTTGTCTGTCTGTTACTGACTGTGTGTGTGTGTTTGTGTCTGTGACTGATTGTATGTGTTTGTCTGTCTGTGACTGACTGACTGTATGTCTGCCTGTGACCGACTGTATGCATGTGCATGTATGCGTGTGTGTGCCTGTCTGTCTGTGACTGACTCCACAGCATTGTGAAAATGTGTAGGTATAACACAGACTCCACAGCAATAAAACTCACAGTAATGTGCAGTGTGTGAGTATATCACAGTCTCAACATCAATAAAACTCACAGTAATGTGCAGTGTGTGAGTGTATCACAGTCTCAACAGCAATAAAACTCACAGTAATGTGCAGTGTGTGAGTTTATCACACACTCATGCTGCAGATTACTGTACCATAATACACAATAAGACAATAAGGCACACATTACTCAAAGTTACACTTATACACATAAATACACAGCCACAAATACACATGCAGCCACACATACACTCTTGCACAGTTACACATACATACACACACCCTTCCTTACACACAGAGTAATTCCCATGATTTCAAAATAACTGAGCATACAAAATGTTGTGTATGTTGCAGACACCATTTACCAGACTTTGAGGAAAAAAAGTAGACCAACATTCTCATAATATGCCATAATAAAGAGGATATCACAGCCCCCCCGCCAAAAAAAGACACCCATCCTTAACCCCCACCCCACCCACACACACACACATAGATACCCCCACATAGACAACCTTACACTCACACACTCTCTTACACACACACACCCAGACAACCTTACACACAGACACCCTTATACCCACAGATGGCCTTTACCACACAGATATTCTGCCACGCAGACACGTGTGTAAATCTGCAACTCTCACACACACATCATAAGTATTTCTTTTTTAAATAAAAAGGGGTCGAAAACCTGGGGAGAATAGGCTGAGGTATGAAGGTATACTTCTACCAACCTCATAAAAGAGAGAAGTGCAGGGAATTGAGATGGGAATTCAACTGCTACTTTAGCCTTAATTTTGAAATTCCCATCTCACTTCCCTGCAATTCTCTCTTTCATGAGTAAAGCCCATAATATATTCAGCAGCACATTAATTCATAATGTATGTGTTTAATACTATAACCAGGTACATGGGATGTGTAATGCCATGTGAATGGACTTTTATTGCCATCAATATAAAGACTATATATAAAGATGAATCACTATTATTTATATTGAATGTGATAATCAAGTGTGAAAATAAAAATAACATGAGATGATAGCATTGTTTCACATTTGATTATCACATTCAATATGAATCATAGTAATTAATCACATTTCTCCTAGTAATCTCACTGGGATTCACACTCACACACAATCATAACTCCACTCACACTTTCACTCTCACACACTCTGCCACTCACACACAGATATGGGCACACTCATAACTCTGCCACTCACGCTTACACTCATTCACACACACTCTTCCAAACACTCACACTCTGCCACTCACACACATAACTCTGCCACTCACACTTACTCTCTTCCACTCACACCCACTTACACTCTGCCACTCACATACATACACATGCACGCTCATAACTCTGCCACTCACACCCACTTACACTCTGCCAATTACATACATACACATGCACACTCATAACTCTGTCACTCACACCCACTTACATTCTGCCACTTACATACATACACATGCACACTCATAACTCTGCCACTCACACTCACTTACACTGCCACTTACATACATACACATGCACACTCATAACTCTGCCACTCACACCCACTTACACTCTGCCACTTACATACATACACATGCACACTCAAACCTCTGCCACTCACACCCACTTACATTCTGCCACTTACATACATACACACTCATAACTCTGTCACTCACATACATACACGTGCAGACTCATACCTGCCACTCTGTCTTACACTCCAGACTCACTCCAGACTCACATTCAAAGCTTGAGGGGGCGGAGTTGCGCATGAGAGGCGGAGTAGTGCATGGCCGGGCGGAGTCTGGTGCTGTCCAGAATCCAGATTGCAGCATGCAGGGGGAGGACGAGCACGAGGGGACGGGGCCTAGCCCGAGGGGGCCTGGTCAGAGTCACCATCCGGGGCTATGGAGGGGAGATCCGGGGCTTCAGCCTCAGTAGCCCCCCCTAACGACGCCTCTGCCCCTCAATATGCCAATATGCCAGGATTTTGCCCCTCCAATATGCCATTTAATATGCCAGGATTTTGCTCTCAATAAGCTTGGATTTTGCCCCCTAATATGCCATTTAATATGCCAGGATTTTGCCCCCCAATATGCCATTTAATATGCCAGGATTTTGCCCCCCAATATGCCATTTCATATGCCAGGATTTTTCTCTCAATAGGCCAGGATTTTGCCCCCCAATATGCCATTTAATATGCCAGGATTTTGCCCCCCCAATATGCCATTTCATATGCCATGATTTTGCCCCTCAATATGCCATTCTTTAGACATTTAATGTGCCAGGATTTGCCACTCAGTATGCCAGGATTTTGCCCCTCAATATGCCATTTAATATGCCAGGATTTTGCCACTCAATATGCCAGGATTTTGCCACTCAATATGCCAATATACCACGATTTTGCCACTCAATATGCCAGGATTTTGCCCCTCCAATATGCCATTTAATATGCCAGTATTTTGCTCTCAATAAGCCAGGATTTTGCCCCCTAATATGACATTTAATATGCCAGGATTTTGCCCCCCAATATGCCATTTAATATGCCAGGATTTTGCCCCCCAATATGCCATTTAATATGCCAGGATTTTTCTCTCAATATGCCAGGATTTTTCTCTCAATATGCCATTTAATATGCCAGGATTTTTCCCCTCAATATGCCAGGATTTTCCTCCTCCCCCCTTCCCCAGTACTTACCTCCTTGCTGCTGTCTCCCGGTGCTCTGCACGTCCGCGGCTGTGAGGGAAGCATTCTGAGCTTCCCTCCAGTCACGCGGCTTTAATAAACTTTTTTTAAACAAACTTTATTGAAGCCGCACAGCCGGAGGGGAGCGCACAACCTGCAGGGATGCGGCTGCCAGGAAAAAAAAGAACTTCAGCAGCGCAATGCAGGGGGTGCCGGCAGCACGGGTGTCACCCCCGCTGGGGGTATCACCAGGTGCGGTCCGCACCCCCCACGGGACGCCACTGACTTAACATAGCCCCATAATGTAGCCACAGCACTTGACTTGCACTCATATTCACCCACAGCATTTGTCATGCACCTATATTGCACCCACAGCACTTGTCATTCACCTATATTGCACCCACAGCACATGACTTGCACTTACAGTGCCTTGCAAAAGTATTCACCCCCCTTGGCATTTTTCGTGTTTTGTTGTCTCACAACCTGGAATTAACATGGATTGTTTGAGGATTTGCTTAATTTAATTTACAGGACATGCCCACAACTGATATTTTTTTTTTTTATTGTGAAGCAAACAAGAAATAGGACAAAATAACAGAAAAAGTCAATGTGCATAACTATTCACCCCCCTAAAGTCAATACTTAGAGCCACCTTTTTGTGGCATTCACAGCTCCAAGTCACTTTGGATAAGTCTCTATGAGCTTGCCACATCTTACCACTGGGATTTTTGCCCATTCCTCCTTGCAAAACTGCTCCAACTCCTTCAAGTTGGATGGTTTACGCTTGTGAACAGCAATCTTTAAGTCTGACCACAGATTTTCTATTGGATTGAGGTCTGGGCTTTGACTAGGCCATTCCAACACATTTACATGTTTCCCCTTAAACCACTCAAGTGTTGCTTTAGCAGTGTGTTTGGGGTCATTGTCCTGCTGGAAGGTGAACCTCCGTCCTAGCCTCAAATCACACACAGAATGGTACAGGTTTTGCTCAAGAATATCCCTGTATTTAGCACCATCCATCTTTCCCTCAACTCGGTCCAGTTTCCCAGTCCTGGCTGCTGAAAAACATCTCCACAGCATGATGATGCCACCACTATGTTACACTGTGGGGATGGTGATCTTTGGGTGATGTGATGTGTTGGGTTTGCGCCAGACATAGCATTTTCTATACTGGCCGAAAAGTTCAATTTTAGTGTCATCAGACACCTTCCTCCATACATTTTGGGAGTCTCCCACTTGCCTTTTCGCAAACTAAAAACGTGCCATTTTGTTTTTTGCTGAAAGTAATGGCTTTCTTCTGGCCACACTTTGTTTTTATATGATTTGAGTAAAAAACATCCCCACCAAATATGGAACATTGTTCCATCACCAGTCTGACATCGCCAACATCGCCAACAATGGTCACTTATGTTTGTTTGGAACTTTGCCTGGGGGGTGGGAACCAAGCACCATTTGCCAGTACCATTTTGCCAAGCGCTGTACCATATTTGCCAGGTCCGCTTCCCATTCCTGAGATGCCTTAGATTTTTCTGGTTTACTTGTGTTCCCGAGTATTTTGGATCTCTTTACTACCAAGTTCTTTGTAGCTGGGGAATACTAATCGCCTACTCAGTAGGGGTGTGGGTGTGTGCGTGTGGGGGGGGGGGGGGGAGGTTCACAGAGAGGAAGTGTTTGAACTTTTCGCAAATATCTGGAAAAAGGCCACATATGGCCTTGTGCACAAAGGTCTCCCAGTATATTAATCCCCTCCTTTTCCATTGTGTTAAGTTTAAATTGGGAATGTGTAAAGACAAATTGTCTCAATATTATGCCATCCGGCATTCATTCCTTTCTTCGTTTCCCATACTACCACTGGGGATAGCAAAAATGCATTGTGTAACCCATGGGTCGTCAACCTAGTGGGCGTTTTGGGATTCCAGGTGGGCGGTAGGGACTTTGGAGGTTAAAACCTCCTTTTGAGCGAGTGAGCGAGAATGCGTGTGGTAGGATTTTCGGAAGTTAAAAGCTCCTTTTGAGCGAGTGGGCGGGCAGCGCAGGCGGGAGCGAGCGCACACATCAATCAACCTCCTTTTGTGCGAAAAGGGGAGGGGCGGGAGCGAAAGCACGCAAACACGTGGGAAGAGGAAGGGGAGGAGTGGAAACTGATAGCAGGGACAGGCAGAAGCAGGCAGAAACGGAGCAGAGAGGTTGCAAAAGAAAAGTTATAGGCAGGAGAAAGAGAATTGTTGGCTAATAATAATAAGTGGGCTAACTAGCTCAGCCTTACTTTTGTCGCTCAGGAAGGTAAAAGAAAGGAGATAAAAAGGAAAAGATAAAAAAAAAAAATAACAAAAAAAGGAAGAAAAATAGAGAAAAGAGGATAAAACAAAGGAGGAGAGTAAGCAGTGTTTAGTCTGGCTCATAAATTAAGTTTTGTTATCTTATTTTCAACATTTTCAAGAGATTTAATGAAATTAATTTGCAGCTTCAAGGAGCCAATATAACTCTTATAAGTTGCAAAAATATTGTGTCATTATTTATCAAAAAGCTTGATCTTCTCCGTCATAATATTTTCAAGAGAGAATTTCATCAGTTTCCTGAATTGTCCTCTATAAACAATGATGTAACTCAGGGGGATATTGAAAGGTTCAGTAGCCACCTCAAGGAACTCAAATTGGATATGGAAAAACGATTTAAAGATATTTTGAACTTAAAGGTGCATGACTGGATGATAAATCCTTTTACAGCAAATGTTGCTGAAGTTGATATAACTTAATGAAAATGAGCCTATGAATAAGCGTGGAGACACGTGAAACGCGTAAGGCATCTGTTTTATCTGTTTGTTATCCCTGATGTTCGTGATGTTTCCTTGATTTAATACAATCCTTTATCATTCAACCTACTCCAGAGTGCGTGTCCTTTTGTTGCTCATTTTCATTGGATTACTTAGTGCTGCGGCTACAGCACGGACGGAGCACCCGGTGGTTTATACTCGCTGAATGAAAGAAATTTATCAGCATTTCAGTGGAGCCGGCTTGTTTGTTTTTATTTATTTTTTTCTAAATTTACGTTGATATAACTTGCCAAGAAGAACTATTAGAACTTAAATATGACGAAGAGAGTAAATGTAATTTTGGCAGTGGTGGATACCAAAAACTCTGGCAAAATAAAAAAATGCCTGCGTTATATCCAAATATGTGGAAAATGATGTTCAATTTATTGATACCTTTCCCTACCACATATCTTGTAGAATCAGGCTTTAGTGCTGTTAATCATATTATGAGCAAACAGAGAAACTGTCTGAATATCACTGAAAAAGGAGACCTTCGTTTATTCCTTACGAAAATCGAACCAGATTTCAAATATTTAGTCTCGCAACATCAGCCTCAAGGATCTCACTAGTTAAGCTTTCAATTTACTTTATTGTTTTCTAATTAAACTTTATAAAGTTAAAAACATTATAAACATGCATTAAGTAGAAATAAAAAGATAAATGTACGTACATTTATTTTTTTTAAAACACCCTCCTTTCTAAAAAATATTCCGCGCTTGCGCGAAAACTGGTGGGCGGTAAGGAAATTTTTCCATCAATAAAGATGCATTAGTGGGCGGTAGGTAGGAAAAGATTAACTACCACTGGTGTAAACGATATATCTGGATATCCCAAGCCATCCTGGGATGTACTTCTCTTGAGTATTACTCCGGGAACTCTGTTTTTTTTAGCTGCCCAGATATAGTTAGAAAATAAGTGAACAAAGCTCCTCGGTATACATTTTGAAAATGGGCATTGTACCGCTGTAAAAATACAGCCCTAGCATCAAGTGCCATGAGGACAGAGGGAGTTTCTTTTTGATGTATCTCTTCTAATATATCAAAGATCCTGCAGGAGTTTTCCTCCCCCGATCTACCTGGCATAAAGCCAGCCTGAACTGGATGTATTAGTTCGAGTATCACTCGATTTAATCTTTGGGCCAATATTTTAGAGTATAGCTTAACATCTAGGTAATAAGAGAAATCGGTCTATAATCTGTAACAAGGGAGGGGTTCTTCCCAGGTTTCAGAATAGGGGATATTTATTTGTACCATGAGCATCTTAGATGTGATAAGTCTTTATCTGTATTTTCTATCATCTTCTCCATGATTTTTTTCTGTGTGGTCTTAATGTCCTGTACCAATTCTCTTGTGGGGTTTGATTTATTCTGTCTTTTACATTAAGGCTAGTTTTCACCTTTCATTTTTTTTCAACCAGGTACCTTTTTAAATCAAGTAGCCCCTAAGGAAGGCTTTGAGTGTACTCCATAATATTTTATCTGTAACCTCCCCATTATCGTTCATTTCAAGAAAATTCTTAGCTTGTTTAATCAGTTCCTGTTTGTTTTGGTCTGAGTTAAGTATAAGTTCATTCATTTTCTATCCTGTCCGTATCCCATACTGCGGGTTATCTTTTAAGTTAATAAAGACCGGGCGTGGAACGACCAGGTAATGTTACCTACTGTAGAATTTATACAGTTTTATAAGGAAGAACCCAGCATCAAGAAATAATCAATACGAGAATATGAGCCATGTGGGGCTGAATAATTAATCCCTGAATTTCAAAGTGACTTTTAGGTGTAGTGCCCAAGCTCTAAACCCAAAAATATCCCTTTTTCCTTTACATATAAACTTACTTCAGTGAGGTATATCATCATGATCAAGAGGTAGGTGAAAAAAAAACAATAACTTATACAAAAACTCATATACAATTCACCCCTTCCTGATATTACTTTGGTGTTAAATATTCTATGATATTCTCTGTATTCGTGGGAACTTCTGTTAAGACTTTTCCCTTTCTTTCCTTTCTTTCTTCTCCTCTATATGTGCGGGAGGTATTTGATACTCCGGTATCCCGTATCTATTAAGTACAAAAATCCGTAATTTAATTCTCACCCGACTCGTGCCCATATATATCTAAGGATATGGATAAACAATAACAAATGATAAACTACCAAATTTTACCCCCCCCCCCAAAAGGAAAACTCAATATTACATACAGTCTTTTAGGTGTATGGTGGCATCCCCAATAACTCATGAGAGCTTTTTTTAAGTAAAGATGGTATACTGCCTTTCTCACTATAAAAATATTGCTCACTCAGTTCTGTATATAATTAAACCATCTAGATGAATTGTAGCTGTATGTCGGTTTGGGGAGGCACATGAACCACATAGCTACAAAGTGAAAAAAGGAGAAAAATTATACATATATCTGTGTAAATAAGTAGTAAATATTTAGAATTCACTACCGCTATCTGTCCACATCTCTCCATCCCCTCTTCTACTAGAACAGTGGTGTCCAAACTTTTTTCAAAGAGGGACAGACTTGATGAAGTGAACATGCGTGAGGGCCGACCATTTTGCCTGACAGTTAAAATTAAGTACAAATGAACTATTTTATGCAAACTTTATTGCAAACGATTTGAATGACAATTCTAAACAGTAGTAAAATCACTCTGCCTTTCATATCTGAAGGCCAGATGAAAAAAAAAAAACACAGGATGCTGAAATATACATCATACGCGCGCCCGTTCACGTGACCTGTCGGCACAATCGCCGGGAAGCCGAACAGGCAGCATGGAGGGACATTTATGTCATTCAGAAGCCCAGGAATATTATGCCAGTCAGATGCCCAGTAATATTATTCCATTCAGATGCCCAGTAATATTATGCCATTCAGAGCCCAGTAATATTGTGCCATTCAGATGCCCAGGAATATTATGCCATTCAGAGCCCAGTAATATTATGCCTTTCAGATGCCCAGGAATATTATGCCATTCAGAGCCCAGTAATATTATGCCAGTCAGATTCCCAGGAATATTATGCCATTCAGATGCCCAGGAATATTATGCCAGTCAGATGCCCAGGAATATTATGCCAGTCAGATGCCCAGGAATATTATGCCATTCAGATGCCCAGGAATATTATGCCAGTCAGATGCCCAGTAATATTATGCCAGTCAGATTCCCAGGAATATTATGCCACTCGGAGCCCAGTAATATTATGCCAGTCAGAGCCCAGGAATATTATGACAGTCAGATGCCCAGGAATATTATGACAGTCAGATGCCCAGGAATATTATGCCAGTCAGATTCCCAGGAATATTATGCCACTCGGAGCCCAGTAATATTATGCCAGTCAGAGCCCAGTAATATTATGCCAGTCAGATTCCCAGGAATATTATGCCAGTCAGATGCCCAGGAACATTATGCCAGTCAGAGCCCAGTAATATTATGCCAGTCAGATGCCCAGGAATAGTGTGCCAGTCAGATGCCCAGGAATATTATGCCAGTCAGAGCCCAGTAATATTATGCCTCTCAGATGCCCAGTAATATTATGCCTCTCAGATGCCCAGTAATATTATGCCTCTCAGATGCCCAGTAATATTATGCCAGTCAGATGCCCAGTAATATTATGCCTCTCAGATGCCCAGTAATATTATGCCTCTCAGATGCCCAGTAATATTATGCCAGTCAGATGCCCAGTAATATTATGCCTCTCAGATGCCCAGTAATATTATGCCAGTCAGATGCCCAGTAATATTATGCCTCTCAGATGCCCAGTAATATTATGCCAGTCAGATGCCCAGTAATATTATGCCTCTCAGATGCCCAGTAATATTATGCCAGTCAGATGCCCAGTAATATTATGCCTCTCAGATGCCCAGTAATATTATGCCTCTCAGATGCCCAGTAATATTATGCCTCTCAGATGCCCAGTAATATTATGCCAGTCAGATGCCCAGTAATATTATGCCTCTCAGATGCCCAGTAATATTATGTCTCTCAGATGCCCAGTAATATTATGCCTCTCAGATGCCCAGTAATATTATGCCTCTCAGATGCCCAGTAATATTATGCCTCTCAGATGCCCAGTAATATTATGCCTCTCAGATGCCCAGTAATATTATGTCTCTCAGATGCCCAGTAATATTATGCCTCTCAGATGCCCAGTAATATTATGCCTCTCAGATGCCCAGGAACCACCCTCCTCCCCATCACTTACCTGGTAGCTGCTGCTCTGTGTCCCTGGACGGACACCTCCTCCCTGCAGAGAAAAGCCCGCGAAACGGCCGAAATCTCGCGTCTCGCGAGAATTGGACTTAGAAAAAAAAAGAGACATTGATCAGCCGTGTCTCTGGGGCCGTATGGAAGTAAAGGACGGGCCGCAACTGGCCCGCGGGCCGGACTTTGGACATGACTGTACTAGAAGAAGAAGAAAATATAAATATATATATTATTTTTACAAAACAACTATGATATCATATTCAAGAACACAAGAAAAAAAAAGGATCAGTCAGTCAGGTTTAAGAAGACCCCACACATTCAGTCTATCTATTGCTTGCTGTGGATCTGTAAAAACATGTGTTTTCTCCAGATAGGAAAAGCGTAATTTAGGAAACCACAAGAATATGGAATGTCATTTTTCCATAGACAAAATGTAGATTCCAAGAATTTCCTTTTTTTTTTTTATCTCATTGCTGTAGATGGATCCGCAAATGTAACTGAAGTAGAAAACCTGTCATTGTTAGTGGGATTCCACCTTATTTCTCTTAAAAAAATATATTTAATTCGGCCACTATTAAAATGGATAATATTGTGGCTGTGGCTTATTAATGGCAAAATAATACTGGCATATTATTGGGAAAACTGGTTGTGGCTTATTAATGGTAAAATAATACTGGCATATAAATGGGCAAATTGGCTGTAGCTTATTAATGGCAAAATAATACTGGCATATTGTTGGACAAATTGGTTGTGGCTTATTAATGGCAACATAATACTGGCATATTATTGGGAAAACTGGTTGTGGCTTATTAATGGTAAAATAATACTGGCATATAAATGAGAAAATTGGCTGTAGCTTATTAATGGCAAAATAATACTGGCATATTGTTGAACAAATTGGTTGTGGCTTATTAATGGCAACATAATACTGGCATATTATTGGGCAGATTGGCAAAATAACACTGGCATATAAATGGGAAAATTGACTGTGGCTTATCATTGGCAAAATAAAACTGGCATATTAATGGAAAAATAATACTGGCATAGTAATGGGGAAATTGGCTGTGGCGTATGGAAAAATAATACTGGCATATTAATGGGCAAATTGTCTTTGGCTTATTACTGGCATATTAATGGGCAAATTGGTTGTGGTTTATTAATGGCAAAATAATACTGGCATTTTAATGGCAAAAAAATTCTGGCATAATAATGGACAAATTGACTGTGGCATATTAATGGCAAAATAACACTGGCATAATAATGGAAAAATTGACTGTGGCTTATCATTTGCAAAATAACACTGGCATATTAATGGCAAAATAATACTGGCATATTAATGGGCAAATTGTCTCTGGCTTATTACTGGCATAATAATGGGCAAATTGGTTGTGGCTTATTAATGGCAAAATAATACTGGCATCTTAATGGACAATCTAACACTGGCATTATAATGGGCAAACTTGCTGTGGCATATTAATGGCAACATAATACTGGAATATTATCGGGCAAATTGGCGATGGCTTATTAATGGAACAATAATACTGGCATATTAATTGGCAAATTGTCTTTGGCTTATTAATGGCAAAATAATACTGGCATATTAATGGCAAAATAATTCTGGCATAATAATGGACAAACTAATACTGGCATGTTAATGTCAAAATAATACTGGCATATTAATGGACAAACTAACACTGGCATAATAATTAGCAAACTTGCTGTGGCATATTAATGGAAAAATAATTCTGGCATATTAATGGGCAAATTGGTTGTGGTTTATTAATGGCAAAATAAAACTGGCATATTAATGGCAAAATAATACTGGCATATTAATGGGCAAATTGACTGTGGCATATTAATGGCAAAATAATGGTGGAATATTATTGGGCAAATTGACGGTGGCTCATTAATGGAAACATAATAGAAACATAGAAACATAGAAACATAGAATGTGTCGGCAGATAAGAACCATTCGGTCCATCTAGTCTGCCCAAATTGTTTTTTGGAGTACTTTTATTAGTCCCCCGTTCCCGGTCTTATAGCTAGGATAGCCTTGTGTCTATCCCACGCATGCTTAAAATCCTTGACTGTGTTTACCTCTACCACTTCTGCTGGCAGGCTATTCCATACATCCACTACCTTCTCAGTAAAGTAATACTTCCTGATATTACTTTTAAATCGTTGCCCCTCTAATTTAAGACTATGTCCTCTAGTTGTGGTAGTTTTTCTTCTTTTAAATATACTCTCTTCCTTTACTGTGTTGATTCCCTTTATGTATTTAAATGTTTCTATCATATCCCCCCTGTTACGTCTTTCCTCCAAGCTATACATGTTAAGATGCTTTAACCTTTCCTGGTAAGTTTTACTTTACCCATGAACCAGTTTAGTAGCCCTTCTCTGAACTCTCTCCAAAGTATCAATATCCTTCTGGAGATACGGTCTCCAGTACTGCGTACAATACTCCAAGTGAGGTCTCACCAGTGCTCTGTACAATGGCATGAGCACTTCCCTCTTCCTACTGCTAATACCTCTCCCTATGCAACCAAGCATTCTGCTAGCATTTCCTGCTGCTCTATTGCATTGCCTACCTACCTTCAAGTCCTCTGAAATTATTACTCCTAAATCCCTTTCCTCAGATGTTGAGGTTAAGACTGTACCAAATAGTCTATATTCTGCTTTTGAGGTTTTTACGCCCAAGGTACATAATCTTGCACTTGTCCACATTAAATGTCAGTTGCCACTGCTCTGACCATTTTTCTAGTTTAGCTAAATCATTTGCCATTTGGCTTATCCCTCCATGAATATCAACCCTGCTGCAAATCTTTGTATCATCAGCAAAAAGACATACTTTGCCAACAAGACCTTCTGCAATATCGCTAATAAAAATATTAAAGAGAATGGGTCCAAGAACAGATCCCTGAGGTACCCCACTGGTAACAAGACCTTGCATCGAATATACCCCATTGACTACAACCCTCTGTTGCCTGTCACTCAGCCATTGTCTAATCCATTCAACAATATTGAAATCCAAACTCAAAGATTTCAGTTTATTGATAAGCCTTCTATGTGCGACAGTGTCAAAAGCCTTACTGAAATCTAGGTAAGCAATGTCTACTGCACCACCCTGATCTATTATTTTAGTTACCCAATCAAAAAAATCAATAAGATTAGTTTGGCATGATCTCCCTGAAGTAAACCCATGCTGTCTCTGATCTTGAAATCCAAGCGACTTTAGATGTTCAACAATCCTATTTTTTAACAAGGTTTCCATTATTTTCCCCACTACTGAAGTAAGACTTACTGGTCTATAGTTGCCCGCCTCCTCCCTACTACCTTTCTTGTATATGGGCACAACATTAGCTAATTTCCAATCTTCTGGAACTACTCCCGTTAACAATGATTGGTTAAATAAATCTGTTAACGGTTTTGCTAGTACACCACTAAGTTCTTTTAATAACTTTGGATGTATCCCATCAGGTCCCATCGACTTATTTGTCTTTACTTTAGACAGCTGAAGTAAAACCTCTTCCTCTGTAAACTTACATGCATCAAAAGACTCATTAGTCTTTTTCCCTAAATGAAGTCCCTTACCCTCATTTTCATTTGTAAAAACTGAACAAAAATATTCATTAAGGCAGTCTGCTAAGCCTTTATCCTCTTCTACATTAATACTGGCATATTAATGGGCAAATTGGTTGTGGCTTATTAATAGCAAAATAATACTGGCATATTAATGGCAGAATAATAGTGGCATAATAATGGACAAACTAACACTGACATATTAATGGCAAAATAATACTGGCATATTAAGGGACAAACTAACACTGACATATTAATGGGCAAACTTGCTATGGCATATTAATGTAAAAATAATACTGGCATATTAATGGGCAAATTGGTTGTGGTTTATTAATGGCAAAATAAAACTGGCATATTAATGGCAAAATAATACTGGCATATTAATGGGCAAATTGACTTTGGCATATTAATGGCAAAATAATGGTGGCATCTTAATGGACAAACTAACACTAGCATAATAATGGGCAAACTTGCTGTGGCATATTAATGGCAACATAAAACTGGAATATTATTGGGCAAATTGGCGGTGGCTTCTTAATGGGAAAATAATACTGGCATTATAATGGGCAAATTATCTGTGGCTTGTGGAAAAATAACACTGGCATATTAATGGGAAAATTGTCTTTGTCTTATTAATGGCAAAATAATACTGCCATATTAATGGGCAAATTGGTTGTGGCTTATTAATGGCAAAATAATACTGGCATATTAATGGCAAAATAATACTGACATAATAATGGACAAACTAACACTGGCATCTTAATGGCAAAATAATACTGGCTCATTAAATTAATGGGCAAATTGGTTGTGGCTTATTAATGGCAAAATAATACTGACATAATAATGGACAAACTAACACTGGTATCTTAATGGCAAAATAATACTGGCATATTAATGGGGAAATTGGTTGTGGCTTATTAATGGCAAAATAATACTGGCATATTAATGGCAGAATAATACTGGCATATTAATGGGCAAATTGTCTGTGGCTTATGGAAAAATAATACTGGCATATTAATGGGCAAATTGACTGTGGCATATTAATGGCAAAATAATGGTGGCATCTTAATGGACAAACTAACACTGGAATAAAAATGGGCAAACTTGCTGTGGCATATTAATGGCAACATAAAACTGGAATATTATTGGGCAAATTGGCGGTGGCTTCTTAATGGGAAAATAATACTGGCATTATAATAGGCAAATTATCTGTGGCTTGTGGAAAAATAACACTGGCATATTAATGGGAAAATTGTCTTTGTCTTATTAATGGCAAAATAATACTGCCATATTAATGGGCAAATTGGTTGTGGCTTATTAATGGCAAAATAATACTGGCATATTAATGGCAAAATAATACTGACATAATAATGGACAAACTAACACTGGCATCTTAATGGCAAAATAATACTGGCACATTAAATTAATGGGCAAATTGGTTGTGGCTTATTAATGGCAAAATAATACTGACATAATAATGGACAAACTAACACTGGTATCTTAATGGCAAAATAATACTGGCATATTAATGGGCAAATTGGTTGTGGCTTATTAATGGCAAAATAATACTGGCATATTAATGGCAGAATAATACTGGCATATTAATGGGCAAATTGTCTGTGGCTTATGGAAAAATAATACTGGCATATTAATGGGCAAATTGGTTGTGGCTTATTAATGGCAAAATAATACTGTCATATTAATGGCAAAATAATATTGGCATAATAATGGACAAACTAACCCTGGCATATTAATGGCAAAATAATACTGGCATATTAATGGGCAAGCTGGTTGTGGCATATTAATGGCAAAATAATACTGGTATATTAATGGCAAACTAACACTGGCATAATACTGGGCAAACTTGCTGTGGCATATTAATGGGCAAATTGGCTGTTGCATATTAATTGGCAAGCTGGCTGTGGCATATTTAATAGACAAACGGTGGTATATTTTAAACCGCAAACTGGCTGTTGCATATGTTAATGAAAAAATGACTGTGGCTTGTTATTGGTACTTGATCATGGCTTATTTTAATTGGCAAAATGATGCTGTAGCATGTTCCGTGGGGCAAAATAACATGTTCTGTGGAACAAAGTGACACTGTGGTATGTTCTGTGGGGCAAATTGACACTGTGGCATGCCAAATTGTGTTGGTGCAATACTAAGTGAGTACAAAGTTTACTCTCAGTGCTGCTGGATATGACACCAAGTCAAATCCGGCAGCTGTTTGTCCCTCCTCCACATGCAGTCTGCATGGAGAGAAGGCTGCAGAGGAGGCGGCTGAGAGAGCAGCAGCAGAAAGGTAAGTACTGGTGGAGTGGGGATTGTTTTATTGGGCATATTGTCTGTGGCATATTACTGGCCATACTGACTGTGATACTGACTGTAGCATATTACTGGCCATGCTGACTGTGATACTGGCTGTAGCATATTACTGGCCATGCTGACTGTAGCATATTACTGGCCATGCTGACTGTGATACTGGCTGTAGCATATTACTGGGCATAATCGCCGTGGCAAGTTAATGGGCAAAGAGTGGCATATTAATGGGCATACTGGCTGTGGCATACTAATGGGCATTCTGGCTGTGGAATACTAATGGGCATACTGTCTGTAATATACTAATGGGCATACTGGCTGTGGCATATTAATGGGCATACTGGCTGTGACATACTAATGGGAATACTGGCTGTGGCATAATAATTGGCAAATTGTCTGTGGCATATTAATGGGCATACTGGCTGTGGCATATTACCTTTCACTTGCATGGATGGGGGTTGAATCATCAGATTTCTTCTGAGTGCTGGATGCGAGGCTCAGAGCATGAGTGGAAGTGACGTCCCAGTCAGCCTTCGGTTCAGGTACATGGAAGCCATCAGCCTCCCGCAACTCCCAGAGATCTCTCCAATGGTCTGTCTAAGCACTCCCAAAGTCTGGATCCTGCTGGAGAATTTTCAATAACAATCCTGGGCCCCCAAAATCGTATCCCTCCATGGGAGTGCCATCCTCCAGGGAATGCTCCAGCGTAATGCTCGGTACCCACAATCCACGACCAATTCAACACGGACCAGCTCCTCTAACTCAGCCACCCAGTCTTTTTGGGGCTCCTCTCCCAGGTATGGCATTCTCTCGCTCAGCAGGCTCACATACCATTCCTGGGAGCTGGGGAGGACCTTTCCCCAGCACTCCTGGTCCCGTATGACAGTGTTCATCCACGGATTCAGGCGGCTGCAAGCTCTTTGTAGCATCTTATTCTGCGGGACCGGACCGGTCATCAATTTGTAGTTCCTGGCTGCAGTACCATGCTTCTACTCCCTGGTCAACAAGCCAGTTTTGCATTTTTTGTCATCCACTGCCATCGTGCCGATTGCAATCCCTTACTGGTGTTCTGCTGCAAATCCACTGGGTTCTTGCAAAGAGGATCCCACCAATGTAAGGGAACGGCTATCCAAAGCCAGTAGCACCTCTGTCCATTGTGTGAAATCACCTCTTTAGCCCCGGATTAAAGCTCAGCATCCACGAAGCAAATCTTTATGGAACCTTGCTCTTTGTACCCAAATAGCAGACAGGACCACCAGCAGTTAGGTACAGCAAGAATGAACAACAACTTTAATTGTGAAAACAGCACAGACTTATATACACACAAATATGACATGAACTAGGGGGGATGCACAGGGGTACTAATTATAACATGTAAGCCTCAAACAATAGAAAACCTTATCCGAAACAGGGAATTAAACACAGTATAACTTTACATAAAATAAAAATACCATCTGTAGATCCATACATCCAGACTACACTAGACAAAATATGGCTCACAGGACAGTAAACACTTATTGATACAATAAGTACACATTTCAACACTAACATATAATAACATTTCTTATCCTGGGGGAAACACAATGAATACAGCAAATAGAGTGAACCTGTGTTGAAGTCCAGCTGTATTTAAGTAGGATGTCACTGATGCCCCCAAAGCATGTGCCCCCAAACTAGTACATCCACAGACACGCTACATAGTCCACAGGGAGTCTTCTGGCTCCCAGGGCTCTCCAAGACCCCCCCCCCCCCCCCCCCGTCACAGTGGATCGCCAAATCAATTTCGTGACAATGTTTATTACATATACAAATAGTTGAATGTGATATGAAAATAGTAGTATTAAAAAAAAGTTTACAAAGACTTTGCCGAGGGCCCACTAGGGTCTTAAAGCGGACCTGGCTAATGTAGGTGCCATGTGAGTGCAGTGGAATAAAAACAAGAAATGCAATTTTTCAATAACATTTTTATTACATATGAAAATAGTTGAATATAATATTAAAAGGTTCATATACATAGAATGCACCAAGTGAGAGAGAGAGAGAGATGTGTATAGCTATTTTTTGTTTAGAATTGTAAAATTGTCACCTCGCAGGGCTCTTGTGTGTGGCATAATTATGGGACTCTTGTGTGGGCATAACTATGGGGCTCTTGTGTGTGGCATAATTAATGGGGCTCCTGTGTGAGGAATATTTATGGGACTCCTGTGTGTGGCATTATTAATGGGACTCCTGTGTGTGGCATAGTTATGGGCTCCTGTATGTGGCATATTTTGTGGGGCTCCTGTATGGCACATTTAATGGGCCATCTGACTGGCATTACTAAGGAATCTGTTTGGCATGGTATTGGAGGAAATCCAGGGGGGTGACACCCTGAGTTACCATACCAGGTGACACCAACCCTAGTGATGCCTCTGGCTCTAAGGGATGCTGGCTAATAGAGTGAACCCAGGGCAGACCCTGGTAATGGGTCACCCCTCAACTTTAAAATGTAAAAAACATCCACACATTTGCCCACCAGAGTTGCCAAATCTGCCCCTCACTTGTGCCATTCTGCCACTCAGACTTTACCATTTCTTCCCCACAGACTTGCCATTAGTCTGCCACTGGTTCAAAGGATGTCAGATACATTGACATTTGAACGAAATTAAAGGATACCATTTCAGTAGGGAAAGGTAGATATTATTTCCATTTTTCTCAACCTTAGTTGGTATATCTGTTTAATTTGATTATTATTTATATGGAACTCACTGGGTTTCAGTTAGAAGGAAAGAGTCTGCTATATTTACCGTTTGCACATACAACCCACTATATTGTTGTTGTCTGTCATGTAATGGGATGTATTTTAATAATCTAAATTATTAAAGAGGGATTAAATCTTAAAAATACATATTTGACATATAAAAGGCTCCCCTAGAGCAGGGCTTGGCAAATATGTGTAGACTAAGCAGAACTATTCAGGAGCCAGCTTAGTTATTTTATAAGCCATGGACATGGTGCTTTCATAGAGTTCTATGTAAAACAATGAAAAAAGTTAGATGCCAGCAGAGCAAATTCTAATAACCGTGGCTCCTGGGACTTGTCAAGCCCTGCCCTAATACTTACCTACTAGCACATACAATTTTGCCATTTAATATTCCAGTATCATTTTGCCATTTAATACGCCACTACGATTTTGCCATTTAATACGCCAGTACTATTTTGCCATTTAATACACCAGTATTATTTTGCCATTTAATATGCCAGTATGATTTTGCCATTTAATACGCCAGTATGATTTTGCCATTTAATACGCCAGTATTATTTTGCCATTTAATACTCCAGTTTTATTTTGCCATTGAATACGCCAGTATTATTTTGCCATTTAATACGCCATTATTATTTTGCCATTTAATATGCCAGTATGATTTTTCCATTTAATATGCAAGTGTTCTTTTGCCATTAGTCAGGGCCGGCCTTAAATGTTCCGGCGTCCTGTGCGGGCCTCCCCCGTGGTGCCCCCTCCCCATGCCTGTGTTTTTCCTCTCCTTCCATGTATGTGTCTCTCCCTTCCCATGTTTGTCCCTTTCCCCTTCCTTGCCATGTCTGTCTCTCCCCAACTCCCCCATACCTGTTATCTCCCCCCCTCCTTCCCCATATCTGTTCTCTCTCCCCCTCCTCCCCCATATCTGTTCTCTCTCCCCCTCCTCCCCCATATCTGTTCTCTCTCCTCCTCCTCCCCCATATCTGTTCTCTCTCTCTCCCTCCTCCCCCATATCTGTTCTCTCTCTCTCCCTCCTCCCCCATATCTGTTCTCTCTCTCTCCCCCTCCATTTTCTTAACTCTTCTGTTATCTTTTCTCCCCTCCTGTTCTCTTCTCCCTCCCCCTTCGTCTGTTCTCCCTACCCCCTTCCTCTGTTCTCTCTCCCCCTCCCTGTTCTCTCTCCCCCTCCACTTCCTCTGTTTTGTCTATCCCCACTATCTTGCTCACTCCTCAGGGATGGCATTGTATGTCTCTGCCGCTTGGTCAGCTAGTTTCCCTGCCAAGATGGTCCTGGGCATCCACATTATGTCTTGGAGGAATCTGTCAATATCTTCTACTGTATCATTAAATCCTTTAAACGACTGGTGGGTCACTTTGTAGGGGCACGAGGAGGAATTGTTCCATAAGGAGTGCGTATGTGCTGTGTGGGACCTCGGATCCGTCATACTCTGATCGGCCAGTTCTGCTTCCCGCTCTTGTTCTGCCACCTTCATGATTCGGTTAATTACTTCCACAGAGGGGTTTGGCCCCAAAAATGCCAGTCTTTCCATCACCCTCCAGGATATCTCATCCATGGCTGGAGGTGCGGGACCGGCCACCGCTCCGATTGGGCTGGCAAAGTCTCTCCGATCCCATGCCTTACAGATTGGTCCTCGTCCTGCTACAATTCTACCAGGGCTACCACCAACTTGCTCTTTTTTTAATCCAGCAGTATCTTGTCCTCTGCTCATCAGCATCTCATGTAAGGCAGCCACAGTTAGCAACTTGTATGATTTAGCCATGCTGACTGCAAATCCACAAAATTCAGATAATCCACAAAAGTAACGATAATCCACAGAAACATGATGGTGAGGAAAGGTCCCACTTCTTACACCAGTGTAACGGGATAAGAAAAGGTCTCCTCGAGGGACAAGCCGTATCCACTTGTGGCTGTAAAGAACATTCTCATGAACACTGGGTTAAGGGTGCTTCGTCAGGCTGTAGAGGCAGCAACATCAAAGCAAAAGAATGAAAAAGCATGCACTTCTTGTTCCAGTAAAAAAGTGGATGATTTATTAAATAAGGATCCGGCAAAATGTCAACAGGAATACATGTGTGGGGAAAAAAAGAACAGACTCGCCTTATTCCTCATAGGCCATAGGCTGACTTATACATTTTGTCGGATCCTTATTTAATAAATCATCCACTTTTTTTTACTGGAACAAGGAATGCATGCATTTTCGGTCTTTTGCAGTGTAACGGGATGCCAAGAGCGCTGAGGTCTCTTGCCCGTTAGTACTTCCATATGTTCTCTCTTCTGGTTCTGTTCTGCTAAATAATTCCCAAAAGAGCTATTTTCTCCAACGCTGTTCAAGAATCTTTCCCCCAATATACATGGATGACACCAGTCTTATTAGGTTTCAACAAGAATCTCACTTATTGAAGGAAGAACAGGATACTTGTATTTTTACACAATCAAGATAACCATGATTGAACAATAGAACTTTTAACCCCTAGGTCCGTCCTGTGTCAAAACGAGCACTGAAAGCAGTTTTTCCGCTTTCAGTGCTCAAGCGGTATTGTAACGATGCTTCCGTACGGAAGCATCGTACAATACTGAAAAAAATGCCCGTCGGAATTTTGATCGCTCCGGAGAGCGATTGAAATGCCGGTTTTAAAGGCACAATGCCTTTAAAACGCGGGCATTTAAAAACGAACATAGGAAGCTAATTTTTTGCTTCCTCTGCTCAGTAAGTGTTGCTGATTGCCTCGCAAGTCGAGGCAATCAGTAACACTCCAAAAAAATGCACGATTTTGGTCACTGTGTGACCAAGATGGCGCTGCCCTTCTAAGGGCAAGAGCACAGGAGGCAGGAAGTACCTGCTTCCTGTGGTCTTCCTGCAGTCACACGATTGCCTCTTCACAGAGGCAATTTGTGACTGCAGGCACACTGACGAGCAGTGGGGATGCTCTGATGAGCACCCCCACTGCCTGGTCAGATCAATATTAACCCTATATTGATCTGACCAATTAGGATCTGCCTCCCTCTCCTCACATTTTTTTTAGTGAGGGAGAGAGACAGATCAAAGTTATAAAAGTAAGTAAAAGTACAAAAAAATAATAAATTCACAACACACGAATAATAAAACAATAAAAAAATTTTTATAAAAGCAATTCCCTGCGTTTAACCCCTTCCCTGCCACTGATCTTGCGTAAGTAGTGATAGTGCACATCAGCGCATTTATTTTTGCTGTTTGTGCATTTTTCAGGGGTTAATTTTTTTGTATAAAAAAATGATATTGACGTCAAAGCAATTTTTATCTGTCTGCATATTTATTTTTATTTTTTATTTTATTTATTTATTTATTTTATTTGGTCTATTTATATCACCTATTGGGACCAAGGGTGCATCATCAACCTTGGCTGTAATTGTCTTATTCCAAGTGTTCTTTGTCAAAAAGGACCTTTTTACAGTTAGTTTTCTGATAAACTTATTAAAATCTAAAAAGAAGGTCTACCTTGCTAAGATTTTTGCAAGGTGCGAATTTGAGTCCTTTCAACAATAGTGTGGTCTGGCTAACAGTCAAAATATGCTGGGACGGGTTGTATATGCCAAGCGATTCAAGATCTTTTACTGTACAATTCTTAATCTTTTGATTGAATCTCTTGACATTACTTCTTCTTCCACCTCTTCTACCTCGGTGTCGAGGTCGGACCATTGGTCTATTTGATACAAAATTGTTTGTATTATTTATTAAATTTATATTATTTTATATACCCTGTATCACTTTTTTGTGGTTTATTTATTCAATTATTTTTTGATTCTATTTTGTGCCTTTACAGCGCTGTCTTCCCCCTTCTTTACCTATTTCCTCCTGTTTCTCTTGCAGTGAGTGGTTCACTGTGAGGTATATAAGACCAGCGGCTACCCAATTATTCAATACATTTTTTATTAGTTTATAGTAGTGCACTCCCCGGCTCACGCCAGAAGACCTGTTACGGGAACATTCCAAGCTTCGTTTCAGTAGTTATCTACGTTTGGGTTTGTATATTATTTAATTCCACACGTTTCTATTCTAGGCGCTTTGTTCTCATACTTCCTTCGGGTTGTATATAAAAAAAAAAAATTCTGATTCACAAATATTGATCTGCCTCCCTCTCCTCACTTACATTTTTGTGACGGAAAGAGACAGATCAGTCTTAGTGATATAAAATAACATTTTATAAAATTGTCAGGTTTTATGAAAGTCTTTCACTGTGTATTAACCCCTTCCCTGCGATTCATCACTGTATAAGCAGTAATCTTGCACAGCAACAGTATGTTTTGCTGTCTGCACTGTTTTATGGATTAATTTCTTTGTACTGTAATGTATTACAGTACTAGATAGGCTCTTCTAAGAGCTATTACCCCCTTCTTTGCTCAAGATCAGTGCTTAGGCACTGATTCTGAGGCCGCGGACTCAGGGTTAGATTTTGACACTGATCAGCTTTCTGATACATCATCTAGTGATGTATCGGTGGCTGCTGAGCCCTTGCCACAAGGAGTGATGGGTGTCTACCTTTACAAAATATATGGTTTGGTGAGGGTAAATTACATTGGCTGGCTTCAAAGATATATCCCATATAGGACACGGACGCAGGTTGACTACAAGTCAAAATTTTAAGTTGGAATTTTGAGATGCGTATCTCACAAATGTTGACTTCTAGCCAACAAACCTATGCATGGGTGGTATCCCTGTACTCGGGAGATGTTGCTGAACACATATTGGGTTGTTGTTTGGCAGTGACATATACCAGAATCTGTGAATTCATGCCTAAAGTACAATGCATGTGGAAAAAAAACTCCCAAAAAAGTACTACCACAAACTTTTCCAAAGGCTGGTGGTAGAATTAGTACATATACAGTATTAAAATACCACCATTTGAAATACCTTATTTTCCAAAAATATATGGTTTGATGGGGTAAAATACATTGGACGGCTTCAAAAATGTTCCAAATGGAACATGGGCGCAGGCTGACTACATGTCAAAATTGCAGGTTGGAAATGCGCCCCCCCTAAATGTGGCCTTTTAGCCCCAGAACAAACCAACAAACCTATGCATGGGTGGTATCCCTGTACTCAGGATATGTTGCTGAACACATATTGAGGTGTTGGTTGGCAGTGGCAAATACCAGAATCTGAAAATTCCTACCTGAACTACAATGTGTGTGGGAAAAAAATGACATCCCAACCCTTTGACATAGGTTGGTGGTAGAATTAGTACTAGTTTTCCAAAATATATGGTTTGATGGGGTAAAATACTTTGACAGGCTTCAAAAGTGTCCCAAATGGAACATGGGCAAAGTTGGAAATGCACCCCCCCCCCCCCAAATGTGGCCTTTTAGCCCCCAAACAACCCAACAAACCTATGCATGCGTGGTATCCCTGGACTCAGGAGATGTTGCTGAACACATATTGAGGTTTTGTTTTGCACTGACACATAACAGGATCTGTGAATTCATGCTCAAAGTACAATGTATGTGGAAACAAAAAAAAATTACTAACCTAAAATTTGACAAAGGCTGGTGGTAGAATTAGTGCATGGAAAGTGTTAAAATACTACCATTTAAAATACCCTAGGGTGTCTAGTTTCCAAAAATGTATGGTCTTCTGGGGTAAAATACACATTCTGGCTTCAAAAATGTCCCAAATGGAACATGGGCGCAAGTTTTTTGCATGTCAGAATACCAAGTTGGAAAACCAAAAAGTGCACCTCTCAGATGTGGCCTTTTAACCCCCAAATAACCTAACCAACCTATACATGGGTGGTATCCCTGTACTCAGGAGATGTTGCTGAACACATATTGAGGTGTTGTTTGGCACTGACATATAACAGGATCTGTGAATTCATGCCCAAAGTACAATGTATGTGAAAAAAAATTACTACCCAAAACATTGACATAGGCTGGTGGTATAATTAGTGCATGGAAAGTGTTAAAATACTACCATTTAAATACCCTAGGGTGTCAAGTTTTAAAAAATATATGGCTTTGTGGGGTAGAATACACTTTCTGGCTTCAAAAATGTCCCAAATGGGACATGGGCACAAGTTTTCTGCATGTCAGAATTCCAAGTTGGAAAACCAAAATGCGCACCCCCTAAATGTGGCCTTTTAGCCCCAAAACAAACCAATTAACCTATGCATGGGTGGTATCCCTGTACTCAGGAGATGTTGCTGAACACATATTGAGGTGTTATTTGGAAATACCCCTTCACATTTTAAGGTAATGTTTACCTAAATTGCAATCTATTTGAAAAATGTAAAAAAAAAATTTTTTTGCTGCAAACTTTGGCAAAGATTGGTGGTAAAATGGCTACATGAATTGTGTCAAAATACCCCAAGTTAAATGCCCTGAGTGGTCTAGTTTTCGCAAATATGTACATGTTGGGGGTCATTCTTGGATTTAGTACAGATATCAGTGTTACAATGTCACTATCGCTAATTTTGAAAAAAAGGATTTTAAAATAGCTTTGCACTACTTATAGTTCTGGCCCTGTAACATGAATAAAAAAGCACAAAAACATAAAACATGGGCTATTTCTGAACTCAGGACATATATTAGAAACTATTTAGCAGTGTTTTTTTTTTTGTTGTCTCTTGTACATGAGTATACGATTTTTCAAATAAAAGTCATAAAAAAATTTGTTTTCATTTTTGTGCCATATTTTCTTTTTTTTTTTTTTACATCAAATTATATGTTATTGTCAAAATAATGGTATCAAAAGAAAGCCCTTCTTATGACGATAAAAACGATATATAGTTTGTGTGGGTACACGAAATGAGACAGAAATAAATTACAGCAAAACACAAACACCTCAGAAATGTTAAAGCAGCCCATGTCACCAAGCGTCGGACAAGCCAAAAAAGTCATGTCACTAAGGGGTTAAACAGATTACCACACACAAAGGAGAAACATAATTGAATTTGGAACTACCAGGGTTGGCGACCAATCAGAGAAAAGGGAGAACATTGAAATAGCACAGTGTAATAAAGTATAACACTAACTGACACCTAGTTCCACAGTCTCACTGGGTACTCTGACACAGTGTATTTGCAGCATGCTCACACCTGCTTGGTAGGCTTCATTTTACACGTGTATATTATTTGAGTCTGTGAGCAGACTTACATAGAAAATTCATTGCTGGCAGTTTTGTTTAGCTGTTCCTTGTAATGACAGTTTTTGGGTTTTGCTTCATACTACAAGTTGGACACAGTGCACTTTTAATGGCCTTGGATTTCTGGCATATAAAACATTACTGATAATTTTTCATTATTGAGAAAAAAAAAAAAGTCATTTGAAGATTCATTTTATTTTCTCTAAATATATTTTCTAAATCTACACAAGGTTGTATCATATCTTTTAAATCAACTTTGTTCCCAAACTTTATCCATTCCATTGAGCGGGCACTGTGCAAAAACAATTTATACACTGTTTTTCCTTTCTATAGCACATTATATCAATAGGAATTTTGAGATGTGCACTACAGTTGTTCTTTAAGCCATCTTGCAGTTAAATAACATTCTATGTGAAATTAAAAATATGCCACTACCCATTTGGGAACATAAAAAATTCAGTAAAATTCATCTTAAAAGACAACTGTCATGCACTGATCATGGGACTGATTGGGAAGAAGGAGGTGGGACAAGATGAGGGGGGAGCTGTGATCAGGCCCGCCATCAGAGGGTGATGGACGATACTGGCATCCTGGGCCGCGGCTGTGAGGGAAGAATTCTGCGCTCCCCTCCAGCCGCATGGCTTCGATAAAGTTTTTTTTAAAAGTGACAGGAGTTTCCCTCCTCCGTGCAGGAGGGAAGACTGCACGGAGGAGACGAACGGGAGAAAGAGCGGCCAGGAGGTAAGTACTGGGGAAGGGGGGTGGCATAAAAAGAGCATAACACTGGCATATTGAGTGACAAAATACTGGCATATTAAATGGCAAAAGAATGGCATATTGAGGGGCAAAATACTGACATATTAAATCGCAAACGAATGGCATATTGAGGGGAAAAATACCGGCATATTAAATGGCAAAATACTGGCATATTGATAGGCTAAATATTGGCATATTAAATGGCAAAAGAATGGCATATTGAGGGGCAAAATACTGGCATATTAAATGGCAAAAGAATGGCATATTGAGGGGCAAAATACTGGCATAATAGCAAAAGAATGGCACATTGAGGGGCAAAATACTGGCATAATAGCAAAAGAATGGCACATTGAGGGGCAAAATACTGGCATATTGAGTGGCTAAATACTGGCATATTGAGTGGCTAAATATTACTGGCATATTGACCAACTGCTCCCAATCACCCTCCATATTAAACTAGACCTGGATAACATGCTTGTGAGGGTAGGTGGGTCGAGTGGGAGATATTGTAGGGGGGGGGGGGGGGGGCAAGAAAATGTGTTCAGAAAGGGCCCCTGAACTTCCTGGAGGTGGCCCTGGCCGTGATCACAGTTAGCTGGGGTTGAAGAGTTGGATAACCGACCATAACAGAGTGAAGATAGCGTATAAAGGCAATATATGCTGCTAGAAAGAAAATATCTTCACAATGTATATTTAATTGCTTTACTGAGATACTAACATGGGTTATTGCACGGTTTACAACATTTAGGTTTGTGCATGACAACTGTTCTTTAATACAGGTCTTGACAAATATCGAAAGACTTTAGGAGCTATCATAATTAATTTTAGGAATGCAGGAAATTGTTTCTTTATTGAGTTCAATATAAATAGAGCAGTTTAAATATGTATGCAAAATGTATGGGATATGCATGTTTTTTTCTTGTAATGTAACTAGGTTTTTATTACCCTGCTTCACCGGGATTTCAATTCTTATCACTGCTCCTCAAAAGCATTTGGCATGTATTCTCGTTGCTCCATCTTGTAAACAACATTCTGCACGCTCAGCCTGGGAAAAAAAGCCTATGCTCCATCATTTCCTAATGAAAGGAGATTATGACATCAGCTACAGTACTCTACACCCTTGCAGCTTCTCCATGTGTGGCAGCTATTATAACGTGCAACATTCCATATTGGTGTAGATTCATAGCTATCCTTGACACAACACACAACTAATACATGTGTTTCATAAATTATAGGTGTGAGTTCAGTGTGATATAAATCTTTTAAATGTACTTTAAAATACAAATATAATTTATTTTCTTCCACAATCTGCTGCAAGAGTTCATTTTTAATCCGATGGTGTCGACTCTTTGCTGTTGCCTCTATCACATGGTTGTAATGTTGGCACAGTGTACCAATGCTCTGTTCTCCTCCACTGAGAAACTCTGCTGGTACCGTGCTCATTTGTCTCTTCAGCTGTCTCATTGCTCCATCTTGTAGCAGTTATCAATCAGTGTTTGGAAAGTCACATTTCTATTCAAAATTGAATTAACTCATAACTCGAGAAAGGGACATTGAGAGAGCTGAAAATAGTTGCACTGACCTAGAAATGACTCCCATGGAACTTTTGAAACCTATAACATAAGATCTTTTGGATTAAAACAAATCCATCTAATTATCTGTCATTGTTCTACATCACCAGTGATGTCATAATTTCCTGTTGCCCATTCGTAATGTTTACCTCAAAATTTAACTAACTCATAAATCGGGTAAGGGTCAAAATAGAGAGCTGAAACTAGTCGCGTTGACATAGAAATTCCAGCATGACTAAGCTGTGCAATTTTTATGATTCTAGAGATCAGCGTTCTTGATTTTTTAGCGCGTCAAACAAAGACATTTTCAGTTAACTGGACTAAGGAAAGAAATAACTGAAATTTGATATCAAGTTGTAGCTCGAATTTTATTTAAATCATAGTCAAGTACTAGAATGTTATATAGGTGAAAATAAGCAAACTCAGTTTCCATCCAACAGCCTCAATATATGGCCTCAACTGACACCACAGCTTAGAATCTTCTCTTCTCCATATTACACAGAATTTATTGTAACTTTATGCATCTCCCTGGTAGACCAATTATGACAAATATATCTTCTGAGTTAAAACCATTGTCTACCAAAAATGTTTTTTCTTTTACAGTCCATTCTCCTACCAAATACTATCAATAGGCGACATGGCCTAAGATATCATTGCTACGCTGATGATACACAACTCTACTTCTCATTTGCTCCATATACTAAAGACCACATATACCTCATCAACAGTTGTTTAGCAGACCTCAGAGTGGATGAATGCTAGTTGGCTAAAAGTAAACCCAGACAAAACAGAGTTACTCTTGGTGTGGGGACCCTGGGCAACAAGAATATTGCATGATCACCCAACTGGCCTGGAATTTTGAGGATCTGACATCATTAGTTCCACAGAGATATGAAATCTCGGAGTGCTGATTGACTCTGGACTATCATTCAAACAGCAAATCTGCCTTCTTTCATCTAAAAAACATAGCCAAGATGCAACACCTAATCCACCAGAAGATATGCCAACATTAATCCATGCATTTGTGTCCTTGCGTCTAGATTACTGTAATTTGCTTTAGTGGGGCCTCCCCGAAAAATAACTCTGTCGCCTACAGACGGTACAAAATGCAGCAGCCAGGCTATTGACCAATCAACCTCAATCATGTCACATAACACCTGTTCTCCATTCCTTGCATTGGCTTCCAATTAAATGGCAAACATACTTTAAAATTGGCCTACTGACCGTCAAAGCCTTAAACAATCAAGGCCCACAGTACCTGAAAGAGCTCCTGACACCGTATATTCCACTTCGGTCAGCAAACAAAGCCCTCCTATCAGTGCCCAGAATAATGTCAAACTCAAGTTACCGCCCATTCAGCCACACTCCCCCACATTCTGGAACTCTTTACGATTCTCAATCAGAGAGGCACCATCCCTACAGACTTTAAAAAAAAAAGCTAAAAACCCACCTCTTTTTTCAGGTATTCAGTCAGCTGATTTGACCATAAGAAACTTTTAACCCCTTAGTGACATGACCTTTTGATCTTGTCTTTCCCTTGGTGGCGATGACTGTTTTGACATTTCTGGGGTGTTTGTGTTTAGCTTTAATTTTCTTCTTTCTCACATACTGTACCCACACAATTTATATACCATTACCAATATGTTCATCATATCTTTTAATTTACTACAAAAAAAAAAATCATAAAATATAATTTACACAAATACAGTCATTAAAAAAGACTCCTTCTTAATAGTTGTTTAGAAATATGTTTGTTTCCATGTTTTTCAAAATAGTTTTTTTCCCCTACAGTGACCTTTTGACCCCAACTCAAACCCTAAATTTAACCCTAAATTTATTGTAATTTTAATTTAATTGTAACCCTAACTATTATTTTAACCCTAACCCTAGATTTTAGCTAATTAAGTCTTTTTTTGTTATTATTGCAATGTTGCTGACTGCCTCTAGGGGCAGTCTAGCAACAGTATTAGAGCAACAGAAATGAACTTTTTTTCACTTCAGACGCTCTACCCACAAAAAGGCAGCAGCCATATTGGAGGAGCATCCTGCTCTCCAATATGACGCCCGGGAATCGCTCTATGGATGCCCCAGAATAAAAATGTCGGTGCTCCTTAATGCCTCAACATTCAGGCAATAGAGCAGCACCGCCAGAGCGGTTTTCGCAATTAGCTCATTCCACCGCAGGACATGGAATCTTTGTCGGCAACTGGACGTGCCTGACACATTACTCGTCAGTACCATCTCGTGTTTGAGGCTCTCTTTCCTACATGTAATCTTTTTTTCTTCTTCTCCATAGTTGAGAGATTGTGCTCAACATGTTTATAGGGCTTCTGACCCTGAAAGATTCAATTTGTAAGAACCAAACTATTGGTTAGTGTAGTTCAGGGACCACCAATGCGGAATAAAATGTAATGTTAATACCTGTCCAGGATAATGATCAGGAAACCACTTCTATAGAAGAGCAGCTGGATTCTTAAAGAGGGGCCACAATTAAACAAAACACTGCTACAACCTCACCCTTCATGGGTTTTGCCCTCCCCTAAGTTGTGTGGGCTTTGTCCATTTTAAATGTATTCATTTGGAACTGCAATGGATCCATGAATCCCTAGGACACCCAGGTTTATGCTGATTAAGAGAACGGTATATTATTCTCTTATAAGTAAATTGGGAATTAACACTTTTTTTGTGTTGAGATATACTATATATCTTTTTATATTTTAACATATACGCCTGAACCATTTGTAACCCTACACAATCAAAAAAAAAATAAATAAAAAAAAAATACACGCCACAAAATGTATTAAATATATCTTGCAGGGAATGTTTCAGAATCACGCCACAGTATCAGATCTAAAATATTATAAAGGTTAGTAAAAAAAGAAAAGAAATCTCTCTATATATGATTTAGGGTTTTATGCATGAGAGAGAACTGCAGAGAATTGAGATTTTTTCCCCCCCAACTCTTCTACTTTGGCCTAATGTTTGAAATTCCTATTTATCTGGGAGTGTTCCACAAGTGAATTAATTGAATTAGCAAATCCTTATTAATAGGGATTAAAAATAACCTCTAAGTCGGAAGTGGATATTTATAAAGATCACTCCACAATAAAAACTACCACTTTCTTTAAAGAAGTGGATGTTAATGGTTACATGGTAGGATAGCTACCATTATTCACCTTTTCTGAAAAATGCAACGAAAGGCCAATTTTTGAGAATGAGACTGGACTGTAGTAAATTTACAGAGTATATATCACAACAGGCCACAAGAATAAAAAAAAAAAAAGTTTTATTTCTAGAACGGTGCTATGACCAACAATTTTTACTAGACACTAGATCCCATAATAGAAAGAAACTGCCTGCGGGTGAAGAAAATGAAAACCCAACACTGGGTTTCTTGATGGGGACATCAAGACTAGACAAATAAAAAAAACCTGCAGATACTGTGCATTTATTATATAACATTAAAGCATATTTTACCAGACTCCAAGAATTGTATGAAGGGTAAAGAATAATGAAAAAGTACTAAGCGCTTTCTGAATCAGGGAGAAGGCTTCCATTATTGTAATGATAGCCTTGCAAAGTTAATATTCGAGAAAGGAACGTTAAGGATTTCACTTCATGTTACTAAAGAGAAAATATTAAACAATTGTCAGCCTAAAAATGTTATCTCCTTGTCCTTGTGGTATTCAGTAAATTGGCTGTACATCAGGAACCCTGCATAAGAGGATAGGGGAACATGTTAGGAATATAATAAATATACTAAGTAGTGTATCAGCACATTTTAAAGAGTATCATCATAGTGAACCATCTAAATTAGGGTTTGTTGGCATAGCTAATGTGAAGTCTTGGCACAGGGAAGGATTTTATAAGAAAATGGGCTAGGTAGAGATGAGGTACATGATGAAAGCCCTGACACCTTGGGGTATTAATATAGATTTTTGACCTGCTTACATAGGAAATCTCCTTTTCAGTGGAGACTTTCTTGGATGGTCAATGTATGCAAGATTTAGATCTGATAGTGTGGAGTGATTTGGGAATATTCCCTGCAAGATATTTATGTGTTTTAATATATTTGTGTATTTTTATTCTCATTTCAAAAAGGGTATGATTTTGGAACCTGTGCTGAGTTTTAGGTTACATTTGAATAACTTGTATTCATTAATCGTATTTTTCTGCTGTATTCCTTTAATGTATCCAACTAATGTACAGATTAACTGTATTTAGGAAGAGCAGCTCAAATCAGCTTTAGCATGGTAGGACGTTCTATGCCGTCCAAAATGACAGTGCTCAAACGCAAGTACAGGTTGAGTATCCCCTATCCAAAATGCATGGGACTCTAAGTATTTTGGATAACTGATAATTTTAGATAATGGATCATTGTCACCAATAAGACATTAAAGCGTTTCAGCACTCATGAAACACAGTAGCAATGCAATCACCTTTACTGCGATGTAGCTATAAGATGAGGCATCGTTGAGAACCTGCCATTGGCGCATCAGGACACTGGATAAACTGTTGTGTATTTGCATTCTGACAGGTGTGTGTGTGTGGAATTTGCAACTTGTGGCAAATTCCTAAAAAAATGTTTGGATAACGTATTTCTGCATAAGGGATACTGAACCTGTAGTACGGCATAGAGCACCCCTGGTTTGGCAGCTATTCACAACCCCCTGCAACGACCTGTTAAACTAAGGCCACTGGTATGTAGCGCTCTGCCTATCAACCCCCAGATTGACCTCATAAAAAGGTAGACTCCACAAACATTTTAAATACATTTTTCTTCTAATTTAGACATTTACTTGTAATTATGCAAACAATGTATAGATCATTTTCAATCTTGTTTTTTTAATCTCTACATTCACAGTAATGTTTGTAATACACTCAAAATCTACTTCTGTTACTCAAGCCACACAAATCTACAAACATATGAACAATGTTTCAGCCCCAGCAGAGTTAAAAAAAAAAAGTTGCTCATTTAACATGAGCATTTATTAAAAATGAGGTAAACATTTTCTTTAATGAAAACCACAAGGTTTCAGTTTCAGAGACCGTGCATGACAAAAATGGTTTTGTAATAATCTAGACTAGTTATAGAAAATGTTTTACTGGTAATGTCCCTTTAAACTGCAAGTGACCCACTTCTGTATTGTCACACATTTATTTTTACTCATTTTGAAAATCATTGTTGCAAAAGTCAAACTGAGTAAATAAGAGTTAATGCAATCCATAGCATGGTGCTTTCTTATAGAGATAATGTAAATCAAACGCACAGCTAGATTTCATAAAGTTCAGTTTGGTTTATCTTTATGAAAACACTTTAAAATAAACAGTGTCCACACACGTATATATGAAAATAACAAATCATGTGGAGGTCTCTTAACAGTTTATTAGAAATAATGTAGACAATTAAAAAAAAAATCCCAACCTCTTCCAATACAGTTGTAGGCTTTACTTGATCAAAAAAAAACAAAACAAAAAAACAGAATAGTGTATTAACATTGTTACTCTTTTAATATATACGGACAGTGCAAATACAATTTGGTCTAAATGTATAGATTGATGAGAGAAACAAATGTACAGCTGGCCATATGAACTTCAAAAGGTAGAGATTGCAATGGTCTGGATCAAGTTTAAAGGAGATGTGATTAAGACAGATTCAGATGTTTAATTATAAAATCGACCACTTTATGTCCACAGGCTACATAATTGATATTTAAAAGCACCCAAAAAAAAAAAAATGTACAAGAAACAGCCAAGATAACTTCAAACTTTGTTACAGATGCCATATCGTTAATTCTATAGCATGTCAGTCTTATAGTAATTGCAAGAGGCAGTTTCCTGTCCTCATCTGTGTTAAGACAGGAGAGCACGCTCTATAAAACATCAATAGCAGTCCATTGAAATTTGTGTTACTGGATTGACTTTATTTTTTTTTTTTTTTTAGAGACAATGAAAATAGAACAAGTGTATGTTAAATGGTGTCTGTTAAATATCTTTTTTCCCCAACAAATTTGTTCAGATGTTTATTATGAAAACGTATCTTTGGGAGGATTTTTCACAAGGATCAATCCATCCCCTTCCCTTTTGTTTACAATGTGGCAGAGCCAATCAGAAGTCTCACAAATGTACATAACCGTAATGCTTCCTCCCATGAATTTCAACAGAAGCATTTGGACTGTACATTCCGAATTTTAAAAAATGGGCCTAACTGGACATGCACAAAAAAAGTATGCACATGCAGAAACAGAGCATGCTTAAACTAAAAGCAAAAAAAAATGTTTTGCTTGCAAAAGACTTAAGACATTTTAACTGAAAGGTAAAAGACATTGATATTATGAGTAGGCCAATTCTGGAGGCACATTAGATATGTCTATTTTACTTATTTATATGCAACAAAAGAATAATAAGTTGACTGTATATAAAAGCAAGAAATAGGAATGTAGGAAACTACAAGGCCTGCCATTGTTTCCATTTTCAGCCATATGAAAACAAAAAAATAATTGCACACATTAGGCTAGCTATAGGTCAAAGTGCAATACAACATTTTACTGTTTTTTGGGGGAAATTAAGATTAAAATTACTTAATTTGTGGACAAAAAAAAAGCATGTAATGCATACAATTTTAAACTGCTGAAAGTAAATCGAGTATTACAATAGTGTATATTTAAACAAAGGTAACAACTGAAGAAATTATATGAAGGTATTCATTTTAGCTCCAGGTTACATGTGAGCTCAAAATTGTTAAACAGTAGAGAGTACATCACATAAATCCAAATAGCATCCTAACAGACAAGGGAGTTCCACTGATGAAATTTTATACAATCACCATCCATTAAATATTCAACCAAGATTTGGTTAATTTGTCAACAGATTCACAATGTATATGCAGGGATTAAAAGAGAATATAAACTGAATGGATCACAGATGGTGCCCATCACTGCTAGAAGCAACATCATAGTGCATGGTAAGGGAACAGTGATGGTTAATGGTAGATTACACACAAAAAAAGGGGGGGGGGGGGGATTATGTTTTAAAAAATGTGGTGTAAGACAAATTTTCTCACATATGAAATTGCACATGGATAATGTTATTAAAACAAAGTTAAGAGCAGTAAGCCTACTACTCCAACATGCAAGATGTGTGCTTTGATATCAATAACATCATGAGCAATCCTATGATTTAGACCTATTTGCATGCAACAAAATAAAAGTGAACTCATCCTCAAATATACCTTGCTAGTGGTGGCAGCTCCCAGAAACCATATATATTTTATTTTATAAACTCTTACGGACAAAATGATTTGCTTTGCACATTTTCAGAAACGCGTAAATGTCTGGCTTACGGTTTGTAGTATATATCCCTTTCAAGTATACTATAAATAAGCATCACGGTGGTGGACAGTATTCATTAAATGTCCAGTGCTATTGAAATCTCTACCTTTGAATAAAGCCAACTGGTGATAAGAGACAAACAAGGCTGACTGGAAGTACTCAGTAACTGTATTTACAACTTGGGTATCGGAAACTGTTGCAGAGTGAGCTGAAATATTCTTCTAACCATTCACCCCTATCCCTTCGAGAAAACTCAAGGTCTCGTCTTCTTATTCAAGGTCAGGCATTTCTGGAAGGAAACAGAATGCATACAGTTTGTAAAGATATAGGACAAAGTTACAGGATATGACAACTTGAACCACTTATCTTATGCATGCTATACTACATTGAAACTACTTACTTTCATCATCACTATCAGGTGAGTCCTATAGTAAGCAGGGAAAGAAAAAGAAAACATTTTGAAGAGCTAGAATTTGATTACACTGACATCGCTAGACTATGTAAAATCATGCATGAAAATGAAGCTACATTTTTACAATAAAAATCAGAAATTAATTCAAACTTGTTATATCTCAATTTACTTTTTGCATTGATTTATAAAGTAATTTAATACGTTTTTATTACATTCTCTCATTCATATACTACTAGATGGAATGAATAAGCAGGATATACACAACTAGCTGCAGAATATTCAATATATCCACACATTTAAGTCTTAGCACACTGTTTCTAGAAGATAAGACGGTGGTGCTCTGTGCTATAATGTTTGCATATAATCAAGGTTCCTGTACCTTTAATAGGCAAAGTAGATGGGGCAACTGTTTATCCACCACCATAATCTGTTTATTTTTATATTTTATTTCATTTTCTTTTTGTACACATAAGCGTGTACATTAACTTGGATTATTCCAACAAGATTTACTATTGTATTATTGCTATCTTTGTAATAAGCAATTATTAGTTGCTTAAGTATAAACCTTTATTACCATATGCTTTATTTAACATTGCATGTAGTTTTTGGACACACACACACCCACACCTCACGTGAATAGTGTAAATATTAGTTAACCTAAATATATATACCATTTTGTGTGTTTTCATACTGATTCCTACTTTTTACATAATCTGTTTCTACAGCAGAGGTTTAGAAATAAAACATTTATGAATGCAATTTTCCACATAATAGTGATAAACTGCAACATAATAATACAAAGTTATTTGAAAAGCCCTAGGCGTGAAGTTTAGCATAGTTTGTGAGAAAACTAACATCATCTGCACCGTCTACTTCCGGTAAATCTACGTCCTCATCTCCTCCCATATTATTCATCATCTGCAAGGTTAAAGAAAAAAAAAATCATATTAGAATGGACAATGACACGTGGAGAATGTTCTTGAGATGTTTAATATAGGCATTAATTTACCTCTGAGAAGCGGTCAAAATTTGACATGTCTTCATCAGAGTCATCTTCCCAATCTTTCCAGTTGTTGAAATCCACACTAAGCCAGTTGAGCTGCACACACAAAAAAAAAAAAAAAATAAATAAAAAACATTAAATAAAAATTGCATAGAGGGGACCTATTTTACTTAAGGCTTTTTGACTACTGAAGTGAAAGGCAGTTATAACAGGGCTTGACAAATTTAATTTTATTCTAGGAGCCAGCAAAAATTTTTAGGAGCCAGACAATCACGCAAACATACACGCAATTCATAAACACACACACACACCAACCCTAGTCACATATACACCCCACACACACCAACCCACTTCACATATACACACACACACACACACTTCACATATACACCTCCCCCCACACCTCACATATATACCCCCCTTCACATATACAACTCCCCCCCCCACATATACATCCCTCCCCCCCTTCACATATACACCTCCCCCCACACTTTACACATATATACCCCCCCTTCACATATACACCTCCCCCCCACACTTCACATATATATCCCCCCCCCACACTTCACATATATACCTCCCCCCACACTTCACATATATACCTCCCCCCACACTTTACACATATATACCCCCCCTTCACATATACACCTCCCCCCACACTTCACACATATATACCTCCCCCCCCCACACTTCACATATATACCTCCCCTTCACATATACACCTCCCCCCCCCACTTCACATATATACCCCCCCTTCACATATACATCTCCCCCCCCACACTTCACATATACATCCCTCCCCCCCACTTCACATATACAACTCAAACATACACAAGTTTTCTCTTGACAACCCAGCACTTAGCCGAAAGAGCCATGAAGATCGGCTGCGGCACGAATGTTTCCCCCCCTGCTGCCTTACCTCATTGCTGGGGAGGGGGAACATTCGTGCCGCAGCCGATCCTCATGGCTCTTTCGGCTGAACACTAACACACGTGTTGCGCGAGGGGGCGGAGCTTGCTGTCTGTCCCCTCGCGCTGCAAAAGACGGATGGCAGCGGCAAGGGGAACATTAGGGCAACGGCACCCGGGCGCCAGGCTCCATTTCCAGGTCGCCTAGGCGACCTGGCGCCCGGGGTTTGTCGAGCCCTGAGTTATGATATGCGATATTTATGCCAAAATTGGACTTAAGCCATATATATGTATAATTCGGGAAATACCTTTGCCTTTTCTTTTGTCAGCCGTGGCCATGATTGCCCAGATTCTGCTTTTCGTAAACAACATAAAACAGATCTGTCTGTTCTTTTATGTTTGGACTCCTGCAGAAAGAACAAAAGCTCATGAATTTAGTGAACATGCAACTTATGTTTGGTATTGTAGATTGATATACAATGAAAACGACATTTAAGATAAATATTTCATTTTGTACTTTTCATTAGTGAAGTTTAGCACAAAAAATAAGGAAAATAGAAAAGGCATTCCAACTACACACTAATATGGAAAAACTCAGTTCTACCTTAGAAGACACACTTCTGAAAACAGAATCAATCAATTTTGTAGTGTGTGCCAAATAGTGTATGTACTGTTACGTGCTTGTCTCAGATTATCTCAACATATCATTGAATGGCAATGGTAAAGGTCCAAGGGAATGTAAGGTAACACTCCCAAGCCAAAACAACATTTTTAAGAGACAAATTATTGATGAATTAGGGGAATGCAGCTAGCAATTTTCATGGAGATCATAGAAAATTACTATTTAACTCTGTACAATGTCATGTTAATTATAAACAATAACTGCATATACTGTGAATGTAGAGAAAAAAATATTGAAAATGACCTACACTGTGTTAGCAGAATTGTAAGCAAATGGCTAAATTTGGAGAAAAGTGTGTTTTTTTTAATGTCAGTGAGTCTTATGTTTATGACCTCACCTGTGGTTTGATATGAAACAACTGTTTTTAATGGGAAATTCGTAATTTGCCTATCAAGCCACAGGTGAGGTCATAAATAGAAGACTCACAGACATTAAAAAAAAACACTTTTCTCCAAATTTAGACATTTGCTTACAATTCTGCTAATGCAATGTATAGATCATTTCAGCCATGTTTTATTCTCTACATGCACAGTAAAAACAATGTTTAGGTGATACAGACCCTTTAAATAGAACTGCACACTAGTATAAAAATATTTATATTCTAGTACTACTACCACTGAGGAGGGGGGGGGGGGAAGTTCACTGCACTACACAAAAGAAAAAATACCACACATTTTTCTTTGTGGATAGGCGTCAGAGACACAAGTGATGTATAGCTGACGCAACAAGACGTAAGCTGACTTTACTATCGTTTCTACCGTCAGTCTAATAAAGACATACACTAGCCAGGGCACATATGGAAATTTTCAAAGGGGCGTCAAGACAGCGCTTGTAGAAGAGGCAAGTGCTTTCAAAAAATTGATTTTATATAGGAATGCTCTATTTTTACAGCCACAAATAAATAAGGATTAGTATATTTATTTAAAAAAAAATAAAAAAATTAATGGTGTTATATGGACTTAATGACAGATTAAAGGACAACCATATTTTATCAAATTCAAAATGTTACTCTTATATAGCCAAGACTACTTACACTGGGATCAATAGACTGAAAAAGGTCAGCTTCATTTAAATGTTTTTGATTATCTGTTCCACCAAGACAGCTGCAAAATAAAAATAAGATTTGAAACATTCAGCAAAGACTGTATTGTTTTACACATGCAAGACAGCAAGCAATGTTTAAAATGTTCCCACTGCTTTGATGTCTTATATCAATCACTAATAAAAAGATTAAACCATTGTGTTTGCTATTGCTAGAAAGATGCATACGGCAAACGTTTTGATGGAGCAACCTACATCTCACTTAGCAGTTTATGATGGAAGTAATGAAAGCCCATAAAAAAAAGCAATTTTCAAGAACCTGCGAGTTTTAAAGGTTGGATAAGGGCTGCAAAAAAAGGACAAAGCCCTATACAACAACGGCATAGGCCCCCGATTCCTGATGGTTTATGAATTTTACAGTTCTGGTTATGCTCTCAAAACAAGCATTGGATGAACAACTGGAGACAAGAAACTTACCATGATTTTGTTTTAAAATAATGCATATACTTTGTGATTCTCACTTTAATGTAGATCAGATAATTACAAGCATATATTAAGAGATTAAAAAGGTGCCTGTTGTCTGGTTTATGACATCACCCTTCTGGTATGATTTGGAAATTACACATTCTCTGCCAATGCCATCCATAATATATAAATATGATTTATTCTCTACATTCACTGAAACACTGTCTATGAAAACAGGTCAGCAGGGTGTATTGTGTTCAGTAAAAGTTGTGGGTATAATCTTCATTTCCATTGCCTTGCGGTAATTCAAATACGTTTTTTGTAATTACCATACTACAATATATCAATCCATTTTTAGCTACATGAACAATCCATTTGCGCATTAACATGTATAGCAACTGTAAGTGCGTACACTGCCGGTGTGAAACATGACAGTAGTAATCACCCCCCTCCCCCAATAAAGTAACCCCCCCTAAAATTGAACCAGAGCCCTAACCCAGCGATGAACCTGTTGCTGTGAAGCAACTGATAGTAGGCAGCCGCAGTAAACTGGCCCATCCCCCCTGTGGGTGCTATTCCCTAAAAGGTAAATTGCAGTGGGACAAATGTATTTTTCAAAAACTTAACTATGCAAGGACAAACTTGGCAAGTTTCTCTTGCAAGAATAGAGTTGATGCCGTATAATGCATTGTTAAAAAAGTGTTTTCAAATATTTAGCTATTAATGAACTATGACACTCACTATGTTTGGCCCTGCACAATGTTAATTTCACCTTTCAGTGAACGGAGCACACAGACCCTTGTGAAATAATTTTCTATGTAAAACGACAGGAGAATGGCAACTTTTTGCAAAGTAAAATGAAGTATATTTTATCATGTGCTAAAAAGATGTGTAAAATACAAATTATGTGTACATGCCCCATTAAATAGTTACTTCATCCAAGTGAATGCTTACCTGAAAGTTAATTTACTTTTTTCAAAGTCTATCTTAACATCTTTGCTGTCCTCGACACAGAATTCAATGAAGACATAGTCTCTTCTGTCATACCACTTTGCAGAAGCTGGCTGCCTGTAAAGTATATGAAAATAGTCAAAATAATTCGGAATTGTGCTAAAATATATAATTAGGCAAATCGGTAAATGTCTGTACTTTATTAATTTTCCTTTTATTGGCATCAATTAATTATTTTATATTGCTGGTATATAAAACAAAACATGAAAAAAAGGCATGTGCTAGAAGTGTAAAGCATTTCTCATTCAATGACATGTTTGACCAAGGTCATAGTCTAACTTTTATGCTGCATGTCGGATACGGGCTATTTTGCAAATATATTGTAAGTATGTGGGCAATCTTAGAATAGTGAGAGAAAAGGAAAGATTTTAATTATAGGGATAAACAACCAACAACCCGTCAGCCATTCTTTTGCCACTACAAAAGGTTTCCATAGGCAACATCCATATCAGTTACATATCTAGGGTGAATTTGAAAACTATACATACTACACATGTTGAGAGCATATCAGAATAACACCAGAGCAAAATTTCCATGAGGTACTTACATTTCAAATAATTTGTAAAAAGTGACTGGGAGAATGACTGGCTAAAAGGAATGCAAGTATTCTTTGAGTTTGTCAGTAGTATGCAAAAATATATTACATGTTAAGAGGCTAAAATAGGTTATTTTTATTAACTTGGAAACTGAGAAAAAGTATTTCTTAAAATAAGTTGCGTAATCATCAATAATAATAATAATAAGTCACAAATTCGAAAATATGGTTAATAATTTTGTATTTAGAAATGTATATCAAGCGAATGTGTTTAACCCTCTACGCCAACATGTGATGGGGGGTGAGAGAGAGTCTGAAGCTAGTGGACGGACATTGAAGCAGCACATAACAGGATAGTAACAACCCTGAAAAACGTGCCATGTCATTTTCTTCTGAGCGAGTGTATTTACACACAGACACACCACGTTCATCCACGAACGCGAAAACCAGGATGCTCGGCCATCCTATTCGCTAACTCTTGGCTCGCCAGTTACAGTGCAAATTGTTCGCCCTCATGGTTGCAAATGAAAGAAAAAAAAGAGCCAAAGTGATACACTGGCGAGAATTGATTAGACAATAAGCCAGGAACACAGGCAATGAATGGAGAGAGGGGGGTGTAGGATTAGTTGTGCACGGCGCACGTTGAGCTTACAGAAGATTCTGGAGAGGAGGCCGATGGGCCTGACTGAGCATCCGGATGATCCTCCTCCGCCATGGCCTACACGTGCCACGGTGGGTCGGAGAGACGAAGCCAACACATGGGAGACGCAACAAGCTTTGCACTGGCAGCCTACTAGTCCACCCAAAACCAGAGGCCTTTTCATGTAATGGCGGCTGAGTAATGAGAGAGCCACACTCTGAACTCCGGGGCACATATGTACCAACTCCGCCGCTCGCGGCTTCGAACGCTGGTTACTCACATGTTGCTGCGAGGCCTGTCTATCACTCAATCCCCACCGGGCTCTCCTCTCACACACACCCCAGTGCTCTCGCCGCAAAGTGCTCGTGCTGCTACTGTTGCACCTCCTCGCGTTCTCTCCGGGCCTGCGTGACGTCACTGGAAAGAGATGGCGCTCATTCTGGAAAGGACCGGCGCGCGCACTCTCGCGGCACTAGGGAGACAAGAGGGATGGCGGATTTGCGCGCGCTCACACCGCGGTAATTACCCTCAGCCTATGGGGGAGGGAAGCCAAGTGAGATGGTGGACACCCAATGATCCCATTGAGTGGGAGCGGATGGCTCCTTGCGCTTTCGGTTACATTAATAAATTATTTTATGCTCTGCAGTGGAGTTTTCAAGTTTTAGTAAAGGGATAAATATCAGCCACTTCTACAGGGGCTGCGAGTAAAATACCCCCAAAACCCCACTAATGAATTTCACCATTAAACATGGTGTGCGTTGTAAGATGCGATTCAGACCTTAAACAAATAAACATAAAAAGTAACAACTATTGAAGCAAACAATACTGGTGGAACTGGTCGAAAACTCAAGACTTTACTCTGGCGTTAGCTTTATATATTGGTGGAAACTGAGATTGCGACACTGTTGGGTGCAATTATGTGTTTACCATTTTTAAACAAGGCCCAATGTGACTGCTGTTATGCGTTTACTGCACATATTTACATGTTTATGCCATGCTACTTACCAGAGTTTAGTGATTCATGTTTACGTCATTCTTTTACAAGAATGAAGGACATATATTATGCATTTTGATATATCATGTAGCAGCAATCATATTTTTCTGTGAAAGTTACTAAAGATACTGCATTATCTAAAATTGTTTGTATGTGACTGCAGAGAACAAATTATAGATAGATAGATATATATATATATATATACACACACACTGCCTTAGCATTGCACGTTAATACATAGATTAGAGGAACATGCATTACTTCATTGTCTGGTGTCTCCTGTTTATGACATCACCTAGTGGCTTGATTTGCAAATTAAAAAACAAAATAGCTGCTCACTGGAAAACAAAAGATTGTCACCACCACCTGTATACCGCTAAACGTAATTTTTTTTTTTGAAATCTTAACCATTTAAATCTATTTTGTTTTAAAATTTTAGGTTCTTATAGCTCATGGAATTTCTTGATTACTATGTGAGATATTGAGCCTTGTATTTGTTGCACATTGTGTGTTTTATAGGCCATATTGATTGTATCATCACATTGTAATTATTGGGTCAATTGTTGTTCTTGTCAAACAACAATTATATATAATTCATTATACAGTGGCAGGGCCGCCATCAGAAATGTCTGGTCCCGTTAGTGAAAAAGATTCTGCCACCCTATTCTCCCAAAGTAATCTTATCCAGTTCTTTGTATATCATGCCAATGATTTAAAAACACCCCAGGACATGCACCATCACCTGTATTGCACATCCATAATTTGCTTCTGCCTCATTACACGCATTGCACATCCAAGACTTAATATGCCAGAGCCATTGTTAGTTTATCCATTAATATGCCACTGATAATTTGCTCATTAATATGTCACTGATGATTTGTTTATTAATATGCCACTGATAATATGCCACAGCCAATTTGCCCAATAAAAAAAATCCCTGCCTCCTCCAGTACTTACCTGGATTCTGCTCGTCCCCTGCAGTCTCCTACGCAGTACAGTTTTTATGTTTTAGATTAATCCTTTTATTCATACCAATGTTTTTAACTTTCACTATTCTTTCTTCTATTGTCTTGCCTTTCTTCCAAGCCAAACATGTTAAGATACTTTAACCTTTCCTGGTAAAGTTTATCCTGCATCCATAATGTAACTCCACCTTATTGTCACAGTGTAGATTATATCACCAAGTTCCCACCAGCATGCTTGGTATACAACAGATACATTCACAGCACAACATCTACATCAGGCAGGTGCATTTTATCACTTTTACACAAAATGTAGTCAGAGAGCTGTGTGTACACCCTAAAAAATACTTTAGTATAAACCTACCACTTCTGCTGCAAGGCCATTCCATGTATTCACTACCCTCTCAGTAAAGTAATACTTTCATTAGTCCCTGGCCTTATCTTATATCTAGGATAGCCTTATACCTATCCCATGCATGCTTAAACTCCTTCACTGTATTAACCTCTACCACTTCTACTGGAAGACTATTCCATGCACCCCCTACTCTCTCAGTAATGTATTACTTTCATTAGTCCCTGGCCTTATTTTATATCTATTATAGCCTTATACCTAGCAAAATGATACATTAAATGCACATTTAAATGCATGCTTAAACTCCTTCACTGTATTAACCTCTACCACTTCTGCTGGAAGACTATTCCATCCATCCACAAGTATTACTTTAATTAGTCTCTGGCCTTATTTTATATCTAGGATAGCCTTATACCTATCTAAATGATGCATTAAATGCACATTTAAATGCATGCTTAAACTCCTTCACTGTATTAACCTCTACCACTTCTACTGGAAGACTATTCCATGCATCCACTACCCTCTCAGTAAAGTAATACTTCATTAGTCCCTGGCCTTATCTTATATCTAGGAAAGCCTTATACCTATCCCATGCATGCTTAAACTCCTTCACTGTATTAACCTCTACCACTTCTACTGGAAGACTATTCCATGCACCCACTACCCTCTCAGTAAAGTAATGCTTTCATTAGTCCCTGGCCTTATCTTATATCTAGGATAACCTTATATTTATCCCATTAATGCTTAAACTCCTCCTCTACAACTTATGCTGGAAGACTATTCCATGCACCCACCACCCTCTCAGCAAAGTAATATTACGTTTCTGACCACAAAATAACATTAAAATATTAAATATTTCCAGCCTTTTGAAAGCTTGAGGTGGACCCCAAATATATGTATTTAACTAGTTGCATTTATACAGGGAGTGCAGAAGAAGAAAATCTAATGACATGTCCTCCTTGTTCACCTGATCTGAACCCCATTGAGAACCTGTGGTCCATCATCAAATGTGAGATTTACAAGGAGGGAAAACAGTACACCTCTCTGAACAGTGTCTGGGAGGCTGTGGTTGCTGCTGCACGCAGTGTTGATGGTGAACAGATCAAAACACTGACAGACCAATAGCACTTTTAAATATAGACTACAAACTTTTTACAAAAATTCTTGCCAACCGTCTTAATACTATATTACCTAAGCTAATTCACCCGGATCAGGTGGGCTTCATCCCTGGTAGGCAGGCATTGGATAACACCAGGAGGTGCATAGATCTTCTGTGGATGGCAGATGAGTCTCGAACGCCTTCTCTGTTTCTTTCTTTGGATGCAGAGAAGGCGTTTGACCGAGTAAATTGGGCTTTCTTAAGACTGGTCATAGAAAAAATGAATTTTCCACAACAATTCTTAAATTGTCTGGCGGCAATTTACCATAAACCTTCTTCTAAAATATGTATACCTGGGGCTACACCCTTAAGACTGTATAATTTTAATGGAACTAGACAGGGCTGCCCTCTTTCACCCCTCTTATTTGCTATTTCTTTGGAACCCCTTCTGCATTCTATACGACAGAACACAAACATTAATGGATTCACAGTAGCCAATAATCGATACATAGTAGCTGCCTATGCAGATGATATTATACTCTCTATTACTGACCCACTTCAATCCCTTCCACACATTTTTAAAGAATTAAAAATTTATTCTAAAGTCTCTGGTTTTCAAGTTAACCCAGAAAAGTCCAGGGGACTTCCGATTCATTTAGCTGCTCAAACTCGTCAGACTATACAGTCCACCTTCTTAATACCATTATCTGACCAACCATTGACTTACTTGGGTATACAACTCTCATCTGACCACACTAAATTGTATCAACTCAACTACACTCCCCTCCTGCACAAACTTAAATCAGATCTGGATAAATGGAATCCCCTTTTAATCTCTTGGATTGGACGATTAACTACAATTAAAATGAACCTCCTACCTCGGTTGCTGTACCTTTTCCAGGCATTGCCAATCCCACTAGTCACCAAAGATTTCTCGGTACTGCAAAAATCAGTTAATCGTTTTATCTGGCAAGGTAAGAAATCTAGAATTAACATCTCTACGTTGTACAAATCCAAATCTGCTGGGGGATTAGGCCTTCCTGATTTCTCAAAATACTATCTAGCTGCCCAGATTGCACAAGTTTCAGCCTGGCATTCCCCTGTTGCTACAATTCGATGGGCTGACTTGGAGAATGATTTATTTAGTCCAGATGTCTTAAACCATTATATTTGGTTACCTAAAAATCACAGACCTCTTTTACGGACGCGATGTCCGATGATACTTAATTCCCTTAGAGTTTGGGACAAATATGCCATTAAAATTAATTTAACAACAGCACAATCATCTCTTCAGCCTATTTGTCGCAATAGAAATTTTCCGCCTGGTATGGATTACGTTCAGTTCAGAAATTTTGATCAAGGGGGGATCTCAAGAATCTGTAATTTATTTCATAATAATTCTGTTATATTATTTGATGATCTTAAAAAGACTTTACCTTTACGCTCGCCTGATTATTTCCGATATTTACAACTTAGAGACCTTGCCCTCACTTACTCTTCAATTAATTCAGCCAAAATCAAACAGACATGGTTTGAAAAGCTTTGTTTGAATGATCCTAGACAAAAGGGTCTGATCTCTCAATTATACCAAGATTTTCTTGACTTAAATTCAAATTTTTCTCCATCCTATATAAAGGCTTGGGAACGTGATTTGGGTCATCCAGTGGACTCAGACGATTGGTCTGACATATGGGAAGCCACCTCTAAAATTTCCATCTGTACTACTCATAAAGAGCAGGCTTATAAAACTCTGATGAGATGGTACCGGCCCCACACTACTGTGGCAAAAATGTACACTTCAGCCTCTCTTTGTTGGAAAGATTGTGGACAATTGGGTACCTACTTTCACTGTTGGTGGTCCTGTCAATATCTGCAAGCCTTTTGGGGGCAAATTCACAAACTCCTCATCCATGTTATAGCTAAGCCAATACCATTTGAACCTGAGCTGTTCCTACTGTCCAAACCTGCTGACATATGCACCAAACATGAAAATGTACTGATTACTAAAATTACTTTGGCAGCTCGTAGAGCTATAGCACAATTGTGGAATCAACCCAACATGCCTACGTTAACGGAAGTTAAAAACATGATTATTGAGGTAAAAAACATGGACCTCTTAACTGCATATGTACATGATACTCCAGCCAGATTCCAAAAAATTTGGTCATTATGGACCTTGGCCCTCCCTTAAATCTTTATAGTTTACTAAATTACATAACATAATATTAACTTTCGAAACTTATAATCGTTCCTCCACCCTTGGGTCCCCCTATTATATTATTATATCAATACCCCCTTATCCTTACCCATTCCCGTTAATACTTTTCTGATTCACCTTCCTTTTTATCTTCCTTTCCCAGGGTAATATATGTCTTTTTTTTTTTTCCTCTCCCTTTTTGTTATTTTTATTTTACTAGTTTTTGTTTTTTACCCTAAGTGTTGTATGTTCTCTCTTATCTACTTTCCTATCATATTTTCCACATGTTATATTGGTTTCACTGGTAAAAATAAATAATTGAAATGGGTATATATTTGTTTTTTGTTAAGTTGCCTAATAATTATGCACAGTAATAGTCACCTGTACACACAGATATTCCCCTAAAATAGCTAAAACTAAAAACAAACTAAAAACTACTTCCAAAAATATTCAGCTTTGATATTAATGAGTTTTTTGGGTTCATTGAGAGCATGGTTGTTGTTCAATAATAAAATTAATCCTCAAAAATACAACTTGCCTAATAATTCTGCACTCCCTGTACTTATACAAACTTTTTAATATTATATTCAACTATTTTTATATGTAATAAAAATGTTATTTTGTTTATTTTATAATTGTTAATTTCTTATTTTTATCCCTTCCTCTGCGCCCACATTGCACTTGGCTATGTAATTCTGGTGTTCCAACATCTACCTCTATTTTTGCATAATAAAAGAGGGTCTTCTGTATGTTATATTTCATCAATATAGTTTTCTATAAAGTCTGTCACAAAGTGAATCCTGACAGCCTGCGTGACTGTGGTTCTTGGAGGGGCCTGAGGGCCAAACACCTCCCTATAGATCAGGGGTGGGCAATTAATTTTTACCGGGGGCCGCATGAGCAACCCGAGCACTGCTGGAGGGCCACATCGACAATATTTCAATTACATTTTGCTCAATATCTGTCTCTCCCCGTACCCTCATGTCTGTCTCTCACTCTCCCCATTCCCTCATGTCTGTCTCTCTCTCTCTCCACTCATGCTCCATGTCTCTCTCCACTCATGCTCCATGTCTCTCTCTCTTTCCATTCATGCTCCATGTCTGTCTCTCTCTCGCCACTCATACCCCATGTCTGTCTCTCTCTCGCCACTCATATCCCATGTCTGTCTCTCTCTCGCCACTCATACCCCATGTCTGTCTCTCTCGCCACTCATATCCCATGTCTGTCTCTCTCTCGCCACTTATACCCCATGTCTGTCTCTCTCACCACTCATACCCCATGTCTGTCTCTCTCTCGCCACTCATACCCCATGTCTGTCTCTCCCCTCATCCCTTATATCTTTTTCCATTTCTATATTTCTGTTCCCCATGCTGGTCTCTTGTACACACAGTCATACATAAACACACACAGCCACACAAACACAGTTACACACTTAGTCACCCTCGCAGACATACATTTACACAAACACCCTTATACACACTGTCACACATACATAAATACACACAGTCACACAAACACAATTACACACTTAGTCACCCTCACAGACATACATTTACACAGACACCCTTATACACACTGTCACACATACATAAATACACACACAGCCACCTTTACACACAGGATACACTTGCACAGACACTCATGTACATACACTTACACAGACAGTAACACACACATAGTTATACACATTGACACACACTTCCACAGACACTTCCTTTCTTTTTTTATTTTAACCCCCCCCCCAACTGTTATTACCTAATCCTCGGGGTGCACCGCGCCCAGGCGCAAGGGAGGAGAGGCGCTGTAGCAGGGAGCTCTCTCCCTGCCATCCTCCTCCTTGTGAGCTCACCATCTCTTCTATCCCAATTTGTCCTTTTTCCATGTCCTGGTTGTATTTCTCAGTTCAGTAAATGTAGCATCTGTGGGTGGCATTAATGTTTTTGTTAATTCTAGCCGTGGCAGTGGCTTGTGAAGTTGTTGGCTGTGTTTTAGAGTTGGTGACCTGTGAATTAAAATCCATTTTGGGGGGTCGTGGCCGACCGCCGAGGAAGATGGCTGCTTAAGGTGTGAGCTCCGTTACCCCCTATCATATATAGCACAACACAATCTTTACCAGCGAAATGAGGTGCAACAAAAAGGGAAGCTCGGACCCCGGAGCACCTAGGGGTAAGGAAAAACACCCTTCGAACTCCCTGCGTGATTTTTTTCAGACGCCCGTAGCCCTGTCTTCACAACCGGAGGGCGAACACGAGGCGAGTTCCCCGGCTAGCTCTCTGTCGGCTGACGACGGCGAACCGGGCACCAGCCTTCCTACCTCCTTACAACCGGCGCAACAGCTTATTTTTTCCTCAGCCCCATGGAAAAATGACTTTGCGACCCTGATAATGGAGCTGAAGCATACAGTCCAGGATGAAGTCAAAAAATTAAGGTCAGACATCGGAGGCCTAGAAGCAAGGCTGACAAGACAAGAAACTGAGGCAACTACGCAGGCACGCCACCTAACCCGCCTGGACCGCACGGTAAACGATCAAGCGGAGTTCTTTGCAGATTATCGCATGCGTCTGGAGGACCTGGACAACCGGGGCCGCAGACATAATATTAGACTCCGCGGGGTGCTGGAAGCGGCTAATGGCGCAGTTGAGGATATCTTTGGCCTACTCACCAACATCTTTAACCGAATGCTGGGCCGCCCAGCCTCAGAGACAATCGAGATGGACAGGGCACACAGGGCGCTCAGACCCAGAGGCCCACCAAATACTCCTCCTCGAGACATCATATGTCGGTTGGTGAATTTTCAGCTCAAAGAGCTGATTATGAAAAAGGCGAGGGAAATCAAAACGTGGCGCCACGAGGGACAGGACATCACCTTCTAGCAAGATCTATCAGATCTTACCCTTCAAGCTCGAAGGGCCCTGCGACCACTTACCCTGATTCTGCAACGCAAAGCCATCCGTTACATGTGGGGTCATCCATTCTCCCTAACGGTACACTTGAATGACTCAATTTTCACTATTCGATATCACCAAGATCTACCAGATCTGCTATCTACATTACGGCTTCAAGATCTTCACATACCGGACTGGTCATTCCCCAGCTCATGCGTTCCTTCCAGACAGAGGACAAATGACCAAAGCCGAAGGAGACAGCGCTCCAGACCACCATCGCTCCAACCAAGAACGATTACCCCGACCGAAGAGAGCCGTGCTGACCCACCTCACTCACCCAGACGGGAAAGAGAGGAGTGAGAAACTAGGATTCGTTTTACCAGATCGCCACCTGAGACACGGAGGCTAAAAAGTTTGGGACTATAACTGCTATGACATAGCAGAGTTTTACCGTTCGCATTGCAGCTCTGTTTTCCTGGAGTCTGAAAAGTTGCGGTCACCTACCTCATTTGGAACATTCATCCTTAGTTCATCCTTAGTTTTTTTACCCTATTAAAGGACCTCATGCATATCTACCCACCCAGGGACATGCCCAAGGCTGGACCTTGCGATCAATATATACTTGCAGATTATACCCAGGCAACCCTGACAACGGCTACAGGGACCCAGGAGGAAATGGGCCCCAGGCCCACTGATACCGTGTTACAGATGGATGTCTCTGCTGACTGAGAACATGTTGGAAACTCACCTGATCGAGAACCAACTGAAGAGACCAGAAACCTATCACCTCTACTATCGATAAGTGTTTTGTTTAATACCTGTATTTATTTGCTAAAGGGGTTATTAAATGATCGAGCCCACATCCCATCTAGCTAAAACCCTCCCCTCCCCCCCCCCCCGCCAAATAGCTGACACCCCAAACTTTAGGTCAGTCCTTAAAAACTGTTCCGGGGATAGGGACTGAGAGACCCACACGTATTGTTAGCACCGTAGTAGCCTATATATATAGCGGGGAGGTTTACTGCATTTGGTTGAGTAGTAAAATTGAAAGTTATTATCTTGTGGTAAAAAGTTGCCAATCACACCTGAGCTATTGGTCATTCTTGGTCAAAATGGCTATAATTGGATATTGCGGTCACGGGGCCCGCCTCCTGGGATGCTCACGGGTCCCATCCATCCAAACCAGGTAGGATTGGATGATCCAAAAAGAGAAAACAATCTAACAAAATATAAAGATAATTAAACAAAGGGTAAACATGTTACCACACGAAAATACCCAAAATACCTCAGGGGTGATTGTGCACAGTACATTCAATTGTGTATCATATGTTTTTTATTAACAAGTTATGGGGTGACAGAACCCAACAATTGATCTGTTTATTTTTGGTTAATTGTGAATTTCTTAGCTCACGGATTGTGAGATCTTCCGAAGGGGCTGACAACCCCCCACACGCCTAGGCCCAATTTATATTGGTCAGATCACGGAGTACTGCCCCGAAGGTGCAGGCACCCCTTTCCTTGACCAATAGGAGCCACAAGGCACATTTCTGTTGTGTATCCCTCCCTCCCCTCCTTGTTCCGCTCCCCCTCCCCATGTGAACTCAATCTATATACGATTGTTCCGTTTCCCATATATTTTGTTTAGTTGTAAGGTCTGACGCTGCTATAACGCACAGGACAGGGCCAACTGACTGATATCCCTACCCTTTTTATAAGATGCCATTCCACGTAGCTGCGCGGAAGTTTGCACCAGCTGAACTTACTGTCCTATCCTACAATGTGAAAGGGCTCAACACACCAGAGAAGCGCTCCCATTCGATGAGGGAACTTAAACATAACAAAACAGACATAGCCTTTCTACAAGAGACGCACTTCTGCACTAAATCACCCACGAGACTTACCACACGCCACTATCCCCAAGGCTATTTCAGTAATGATTAAAACACAAAATCTAAAGGCACGGCGATCTTATTCCTTTTATTGCACGAGAGTGCCACTCCGACTCAGAGGATAGGTTTACACTCGTGAAGGGAACTATAGCAGAATACTTTTGCGAATGTCTTTCTCCCCAAAACACAACAACACAGATGTTTTTCTAGAATAATATCTAAACTGCGACACTTTCAAGAAGGTATGACAATATTAGGAGGGGACTTCAATGTCGCATTAGACCCATAGTTGGATACTTCCCATGAGTCGGCGCACACCCCTTTACGTGTCATACGTAAAATAAAGAAATTACTCACTGATCTCCAACTCACTGATTGCTGGAGGGCGCTTCATCCTACAACCAGAGACTATTCCACACCCCACTCTCGATACTCACGCATAGATTATCTTTTTGTCCCATACTACAATCTTCCCTATTTTCTATCAGCGCATTATGGTACCACAACTTGGTCGGACCATGCCCCACTTACAATGTCTTTACGTTCACCACTCCAGAAACCAACACAGCACACTTGGCGATTAAATGAGGTCCTACTAAATGATACCACAATACAGGAACCCATTATTAAAGCACTGAGAGAATATTTCCAAACCAATAGCAATAAAGATACTCCAGTACTGACGGTGTGGGAGGCCCACAAATGCGTCCTGCGAGGACAGTACATAGCGCAGGCTACCGCACGGGAAAAAGCCAATGGTGCGGCTCTCCAGTCTCTTTACTCACAGATTGAGACCCTGGAAAGGGCGCACAAGGAACAACTTAATGAGGAGGAGTTTCAACAACTCCTACTATTAAGAAAGGAACTAGCAACAATACTCAACCAACAGGCACACCGTAATTTTGCTAAATTAAAAGCAATATACTATGAACATGGCAATAAGCCAGGTAAATATTTAGCAAGAGCTCTCAGAAAATGGCAACAAATGGCCTATATACCAAAAATTAAATTAAACGATATAGCTGAGGAATTTGTCTCATATTACACTAAGCTATACAATATATCTCCCTTACAGCCGAGCCCCTCGACTAGGGACACCCGCGCCACTCAGATAACGGACTATCTTACTAAGCATATTTCCCGGAAACTTACACCTGAAGACTCCGCACACATGGAACGACCAATATCGCTGATAGAGCTACAATTGGCTATCCGGGACTCCAAGATGGGTAAATGCCCGGGTCCAGATGGCTTTCCTTTATTATATTATAGGAAATTTTTTGAGGTCTTGGGACCTCGTATGGTAGAGGCTTTCAATTCAGTGTTCGAAGGTGGGACAATACATCCGCATACCCTGACAGCGACCATATCACTAATACCAAAAGAGGGGAAAGACTTAGAACAGTGTAGCAGCTATCGTCCAATTTCTCTACTCAATGCAGACTTGAAACTGTTCTCCAAAATATTAGCTTCGCGGATACAGCGCCATCTGCCCGACTTGGTCCACCCGGATCAGGCAGGGTTGATCCGAGCCATCAATATGATTCACCATGCTAAAACACGCAATATTAAAACGATCTTCCTCTCTACAGACGCCGAAAAGGCATTTAATCGCGTAGACTGGTGTTTTCTCCTGGCGGTACTCCAACATGTAGGCTTTGGACCCCATGTGGTGACATGGGTCGCATCCCTGTACTCCCACCCCACGGCCAGAATACGAGTCAACGGGGCCCTGTCTGAATCTTTCATGATCACCAATGGCACGAGGCAAGGCTGCCCACTGTCTCCGTTGCTATTCGCCCTCACGCTAGAGCCCTTTCTAGAGGCTATAAGGAATAATCCCGATGTTAGGGATCTATCAATTGGCGACACCCACCATAAAGTGCTGGGGTTTGCGGATGATCTGCTGTTTGCCCTTACCACACCAAGGATATCACTGCCCGTGCTATTAAGAGAATTTGACGAATACGGTGCTCTACCCAATCTCAAAATTAACAACTCCAAATCAGAGATTCTCAATATCAACTTAACTGACAGCGAATTACAGGGGTTATCTAGTGCTTTTACTTTTAAGTGGTGTAGAAACAAAATGAAATACTTAGGCATATGGCTCACTAGAGACATGATGCATCTTTACCAGCAAAATGTTCCACCTTTATTAATAGCCGTACAAAAAGATTTAACTACCTGGGGCCCTAGATTAATCTCCTGGTTGGGCAGAGTTAATTCGCTGAAAATGAATGTACTTCCCCGAGTGTTGTATCTGTTTCAGACAATTCCAATCAAGATTCCCCCGGCCTTTTTCACCTCACTAAAAACAATGTTTTTAAAATTTATTTGGGCCCAAAAACACTCCAGACTCAGAATGAATTTATTGACCCAACCTAAAGAAAAGGGGGGCCTAGGCCTCCCATGTATACGTACCTATTACCAAGCGACCCACCTACTGAAAATCTTGGAATGGGCTGTTAACCCACCCCATAAATTATGGATTGGTACCGAAGTAGCGGAAATCCGTAACGCGCTACACTTATTGCCATGGCTTTCACCTAATGTAACCAAGTCCTTAGTGGCACATCATCCGTTAATTTCTGCCTCACTATCGGTATTGCATGCCCACACCCGCAGGGGCATTCTAACCTCCCATCCATCCCCCAAGACACCGTTGAGGTGTAATCCAGAGTTTCCTCCTGGGCAACAACCAGGGCTTTTCCTCCGGACCGACAAGACGGACTCGACATCAATTAATGAATTCCTATCAGACGGCTCCCTAAAACCACTAGCAGATATTTTTGACCCGGACGGGTCAATATCCTTTATGGACCACTTTCACCACACCCAACTGAGTCATTTTTATAGAACAGCAAAGCTCAAGCATTTATATTCCAGGGAACCCACTGAGTTCGAAGACTTAGCCTCTGACGACACTGTCCCTCCCCATGGCATTTCTACGATATATCAAATGTTGATGACCACAGCTTTGGAGGGCTTGCCAGCTCTGGTAGGAAAATGGGAAACCGAACTAAATATCACCCTATCTGAAACACAATGGGGAAAAATATTCCAACTTACTCATAAATGCTCCATTAATAACAAAACACAAGAAATGTCTTATAAATTCCTAACAATGTGGTATCTTACACCAGTGCGTCTTCAGAAAATGTTTCCCACACACCCTATAGAGTGTTGGCGCTGTGGTACAGCCCCTGGAACTATACTGCATATTTGGTGGGACTGTCCCCGTATCCGACACTTCTGGGTCAAGATATATACTCGGTAATCCTGAAGTTAACTGACCACCCCCCACTTTTAGAACCAGCACCAATGTTGTTGCACCACACAACACTTCCCATCACACAATATAAAAAGTCAGTGGTGCGGCACTTATTAAATGAGGCCAAATCACTTATACCAGCTCATTGGGGCGATGCAACACCGCCCACTTTTCGAGAGTGGATAGATAGGGTGGAGAAAGTTAGGCAGATGGAGGAATTGATTAAGAAGGCTGGGGACCACCATAATCACTACGTACAGACGTGGTTTTACTGGCTACAGTTTCTAGAAGACCCACAATCCCAAATAATGTTCAGTGGAACTTAGGCCACATTTTATTTAAGAGGACTGGGTTTATACAGTTTTTTTTAAATGTACAGTAGGAAGGCAGTTGAATTATTATTCTTAATCCAGAAATGTGTTCATAATTCTATGATGTACAAATATTGAATCGGAGTCTGCTGCGTCAGACATTACTGTGTGTGCTATGTTTTTCCCCTAACCCCCCCCCCCCCTAACCATCCTATTTGTTTCTGTACCCACCCCACCCATCCCCCCTTCTTATTTTTTCGATATAAAAATGAAAACATTTTCAATAAACATTGATTTACAAAAAAAAATAAAATCCATTTCAGGGATCTTGGTCTAGAAGGCTTGATTAGATGTTTGTCTGATTTCGGTGGGTTTTTCTTTTTTTCGTCAGGTTTACCATTTTGTGTTGCTGTTATATATTTTTCCATTTGCACAGAGAGGTAAAACGTGAATAACCACGCAGGCTCAATTAACACATCAAAATTTGTCCAACACAATAATAGGTTTTTCATTTTGTTTTGTCTGTGTAAGATTTGTGAAATGTGATCGCTGGTAGGGAGAGCAGGGGATGGATAACTGTCTACCTGTAACTGAACCAGTGATGCCTTCCAAAGGTGAGATGGGATGTGCTGTAAAAAGTGATTACAATGATGTCCAAATGCCAAAACCTAGTGGAGACCGGCTAGGGAGAGGTTTTGTTGAGCCCCTGTCAGCAATTAAAGACGAGGGACCCAGAAAGCATTGGTGATTTGCTTGTGTCTAAATCCTATGAGACTGATGCCTGAGAGTAAGAGGGAGGAGAAATGGGATTTTCCTTCCCGAACATATTCCCTGTATGGGGAATGCAGAGAACAGGGGATTGATAAATGTCTACCTGTAACTGAACCAGTGATACCTTCCAAATTGAGATGGGGTGTGCTGTAAAAAGTGATTACAATGAATTCCAAATGCCAAAACCTAGTGGAGACAGGCTAGAGAGTGGGTTTGGACAATCGTGACAAAGATTTGTAGTGAACAAAAGTGACCAATAGATGGCAGTACCAGAATGGAAACTGGGAAGCAAATATCTTACTCCATAAAAATCAATAATGGTGTGGGTCTGGCTTTGCACCTTGTATGTATAGGGGAATGTGGACACAAGACACACAGGCTGTCTCTGATAAAAAGACTGGATCCCAAGAGCTACTGATCTCTCTTGACTCTCTTGAAGTTTGTGAACTGTGGAATAATCTCCCTCGAGTAGCTGAGACACAATGTAATAAACCTTCGCAATACTCAATAAGTGGTGGTAGGCGTGCAAGTTCAAGTTGTTGTAGCCCAGGTTTTAGGTGTACAAGCCTCTGGTTTCGTGGTGTGTTTTGTGGAGTCCTTCCTTACCGTGTTCTATGCACAAATGTCCCCACAATTAGGTAGCCTTTAAAAATGCAAAGGGGGAAAGACCTGATAGTTAGAAAGGAGAAAGGGAGAAGGGCCCTAATTTGTGCTGACCATCGGCGAATTGCTCAGTCCTCTAGCCGTGGGTGGGATTAGGAACTATGGGTGTTAAGAATCCTCCTTTTGCTAAAAAAACAAACCAAGAAACACAGGATTATCCACAGCCTGGTACTGAGGTTCAGGATGATAGAACATATAACTGTACTCGTTCTGGAACACTGGATACATACAGCCATTGGTTCTGAGGATAGAACAGCTGAACACACAGCCCCTGGAACTGAGACACCAATTACAGGAATCAGAGTGGAAGCCAAGGTCAGGATTACTGAAAACAGGCAAATTATGGGGAAGCCAGGTGGGTGTAACCAATCACTGAGCAGTTTCGCCGTACACGCATGTGCATTGGATGCCGTGCGGGCCATTTTGTTGTTACCGGATTCTGGTGGAAAGATGGCATCGTGGGACATAGACAAGAGCTGCAAGGAGTTAGGTGAGATAGTTTACAATGAACGTGGGGAGCAGCGCGACAAGGAATAGGTAAGGTTGTTACACCATGCCACAGTCTTCATAGACTTAACATTGACTTCAAGCTAAAATACTAGCTGGGTGGCAACCCTAGTAGGTGGAGGGGGCCATGACTATCCCTCCTGTGATGCTCAGCTAGCATCATGGAAACCCTTTCTTGGCTGAGCATCATAGGAACTGTAGTCCCCAGTTGACATTGATACACTCTAGACATAAGTTGAAGATAACTGAACTTTTCCACACCTGTGGCTGGCAGATTGTATGTTATTATCTGGATTTTGACACACCTGTGGCTGGCTTTTACCACAGTGAACCAGAATTTGCTCTTTATATATACACCTCTATGTGTTTTCATTTTTGTCTAATTTATAAATAATATATTGCCCATCTGCTGCTTTGCTGCCGCCCAGAGGTTATAGTAACGCCGGCTCTGCAGCTCAGTGCTACCGCTTCCGCCTCCCTTCCCTCAGTAAGTACTTCCTCTACTTCCTCTCATTACGTGCAAAGTGATTACTCATGACGCTATGACAGTGACGTCACTAGGGTTGGTGTCACCCAGTGCCGTAACGCATGGTGTCACCCTCCTGGATCTTCTCCCATACCAAACCAAACAGAATCCTTTTTTGTCCCTACAGTATTTTTATTTATCCAGAGTACTGAAAAAAAAAAAAAATACATCCCCACTTTATTCAAATGTTAAACTTATGACACAAAACCATCAGATCTGTTACAAAACACCGTCTTTTCATTTTTTTTTAACATTTTAAAATTTAACCTACAAAAAAATCCATCATCTTTAAATATTGTGTAGATACTATTTTTGTATCATCTTTTTACTTGCCCCGGAACCCAAATTGCGCTGGACTTGCACTCAAATAATAAAAAACAATTGTCACGAAATGGATCTGGAGATCCACTGTGATGGGGGTTCTTGGAGGGGCCTGAGGGACTAACACCTCCCTATAAATTATGGGCCCTGGCTTATGTGCTATAGCTCTATACTTTAATATTGTTATTTAGTCAGAGTCTGTTAATATATTGGTTTGTGTGTAATGCATATTTCTGTGAGGAGACCACTCTGAAGGATTACAAGGTGTCACAGAGGAGTCACTGACAACAATTGATAGTTTGCGCCAACATCCATTGTTCTGTGTTAATTGAATTTACGGTTAAACTGATTATGATGTGGTTTTCTATATCTGGAGCAATGCTGGTTAAGTGCTGTTTGGTTTCTGTTGTGTTGTATGTTAAAAGATGTTATGTTAACTTGATTATGTCTGTATATTAGACTGTTTTCTTTTCCATTAACGTTGTTGTTCATTCTTGCTGTACCTAACTGTTAGTGATCCTGTCTGCTATTTGGGTACAAAGAGAAAGGGTCCAGTAAAGACTTGCTGGGTGGATGCTGAGCTGTAATCAGGGGCTGAGGAAGTGATTTTTTACAATGGGCAGAGGTGCTACCGGCCTTGGGTAGCTGTTCCATTACAACAAATAAAATAAGGTCAATTTCCAATTGCATCTAATTTCATTACTGTATGTGTATATTACAGTGTATTGCTGTGGAGCTCTATGGTATACACACACACACACACTACACATTACTGTGAGTTGTATTGTTGTGGACAACCTTTTCTAGGATGCTCAGGAAGTTTAATCCCTTGATGACAATGTACAGGCTCCCAAAGCAATGCAAAAAAAAAAAAAAGGCCACCAGGACCACCCATGGCTGGTCTTAAAGTGACAGGACAGTGTCAAGTATCACTGACCTGTCAATCACCCTCCTTGTTACAGGATGCCTCTTATTGAGGCAAGTCTGAAACACCCAGAAAATGGGCTGTCTTAGCCTGCAATAGCTGAGACAGGTTGGAGAATTCGATTGAAAGAGTTGAAAACATCCGAATTTCATCCTTTCCATTGTGCCAGTGATGCTGCATGCAACCTTGTTCCAGACCTCAAATGCCAACACCGCTTTATATTAAATATCCACATACTTACTCTCACACATATACATAGAACATGTATACCCACATACTACATACTTCACATGTATACAAACATACATACACATACATACAGCACATGGATACACACATACTTACTCACACTTACATACAGCATATGAATACACACATATATACTCACACTTATAGCACATGTATACATGCATTCTTACTCACATTTACATGCAGCAAATGTATACTCACATACTTCACACAGGCCCGCCATCAGGGGGTGACGGGCGATACTGGTGTCCTGGGCCCGGGTCACGCCAGGTAAAAAAATTCTCTGTTAAAAGCCGGACCGCTGCTGTGAGGGAAGCGTTGTGCGCTCCCCTCCAGCCGCGCGGCTTCAATAAAGTTTGAAAAAAAGTTTAAACAAACTTTATTGAAGTCGCGCGGCTGGAGGGGAGCACACAACGCTTCCCTCACAGCCACGTACCTGCACCGGGAGACAGAGCAGGAAGGAGGTAAGTACTGGGGAGGAGGGTGGTATATAACGAGCACACTGAGGGGCAAAATCCTGGTATATCGAGTGGCTAAATCCTGGCATATTAAATGTCATTATCCTGGCATATTAATTGGCATTATCCTGGCATATTAATTGGCTAAATCCTGGCATATTAAATGGCTAAATCCTGGCATATTGAGGGGCAAAATACTGGCATATTAATTGGCATAATCCTGGCATATTGAGGGGCAAAATACTGGCATATAAAATGGCATAATCCTGGCATATTGAGGTGCAAAATCCTGGCATATTAATTGGCTAAATCCTGGCATATTAATTGGCATAATCCTGGCATATTAAATGGCATAATCCTGGCATATTCAGGGGCAAAATCCTGGCATATTAAATGGCTAAATCCTGGCAAATTGAGGGGCAAAATCTTGGCATATTGAGGGGCAAAATACTGGCTTATTGGCAAAAGAATGGCATATTGAGCGGCAAAATACTGGCATATTAAATGGCATATTGAGGGGCAAAATACTGGCATATTAAATGGCATATTGAGGGGGAAAATACTGGCATATTAAATGGGAAAAGAATGGCATATTGAGGGGCAAAATCCAGACATATTAAATGGCAAAATATTGGCATATTGAAGGGCAAAATACTGGCATATTGAATGGCAAAATAGTGGCATATTAAATGGTAAAAGAATGGCATATTGAGGTAAAAATACTGACTTATTGAGTGGCAAAATATTACTGGCACATTGACCAACTGTTCCTAACCACCCTCCATATTACATTAGACCGGATAACATGCTTGTGAGGGTAGGTGGGGCGAGTAGGAGATTTTTTTTTTGGGGGGGGGGGGTAGGGGGCCCAAAAAATTTGTTCAGTAAGAGGCCCTGAAGAAGGGGCGTGTCAGCTGTCAAGCAGATTTCAGGAGAGGAACTGGCAGGCTAAACCAACTTGCGATCTGGAGGGGTGGTGCAGTTACTGAAATAATTATTCTGCTGGCTCCTGAGCAATAATCCTGATGTAATTGCTCAGGAGGCAACATGATAGCATTTCTGTAAATAATTTATTTTGCAGTGAATTTTCACTTTGGGCCAGTGGAGCTAATATTAAGGGCTTCAGCCCCACAACTCCCCAAAGCCACACGTGCCACAACAAAGAGCTTGACGTGCCAGTTGTGTCATGGATGCCATAGATTCGCCATCACTGACTTATGCTATTGAGCTGTCAAACTTCGACTCTTTCATTCGAATTCCCCAGCCTTATACTATGTATTGAATGAATATAGGTGAGATTTCCATTTGTACAAATGGAAATAACTAAATGACTGCAGCAATGGTCGAAATGACCCAAGTTCAATAGTAAGTGGTTGTGGAATTCGGATATAGAAGCTTATGGACATCATTTTGTTCAAACCAAACACAAAGAAACATAGAAAGTACAATTTTAGTGGTGTAGATGTAAACCCTTAAAATAATATTAATAAAAGTGTATACAAAATATTGGGGGGGGGGGGGGGGGGGGGAGGTTTAAAGACAGAGACACCAGACATGGTGTGGGGTGTAGGGATTAAATAGAGAGACAGCAGACATGTGATGGGGGGAGGGATTAAAGAGAGAGACACCAGACATGAGGTGGGAGAGATTAAAGAGAGAGACACCAGACATGGGGTGGGGGGAGAGAGAGACCAGACGTGGGGTGGGGAGAGTGAGAGAGACAACAGGCATGGGGGCAGTGAGAAAGACAGACTTAGGGAGAGGAGAGAGAAATATACACAGGGGACAGGGATATACAAACATGAGGGAGAGAAACAAAAGAGGGGAAGATAATGGGGGAGAGGAGAAAGACAAAAGGGGGAAACACATGAATGGCATGGGGCAGTGGCGTCCCGAGGGGGCTGCGGAGCACACCGGGTGACACCTCCAGCATCCCCCCGCACCACATCGCCCTGCTCAACTTTTTTTTTCTTTCTGGCAGCCGCATCCACTGGATTTGGCTGTCGGAAAAAAAATATCACCATGACCGGATGTGACGTTACGTCACGTCACATCCGGTATCTGTGTTCCCCTCTTCTGTGCAGGAGGGAACACTGCACGGAGATGTCCGGCTGGGGACATGGAGCAGCAGCCAGGCGGTAAGTACTGGGGAAGAGGGGAGGAGGGAGGAATGGGCAAATTGGCTGGGGCATCTGAATGGCACAATAATACAGGCATCTGAATGGCACAATATTACTGGGCTCTGAATGGCACAATATTCCTGGCATCTGAATAGCACAATATTACTGGGCTCTGAATGGCATAATATTAGTGGGCTCTGAATGGCACAATAATACTGGGCTCTGAATGGCACAATATTACTGGGCTCTGAATGGCACAATATTACTGGGTTCTGAATGGCACAATATTACTGGTTTCTGAATGGCACACTATTACTGGGCTCTGAATGGCACAATATTACTGGTATCTGCATGGCAAAATATTCCTGGCATCTGAATGGCACAATATTACTGGGCTCTGAATGGCACAATATTACTGGCATCTGAATGGCACAATAATTATGGCATCTGAATGGCACAATATTACTGGTATTTGAATGGCACAATATTACTGGTATTTGAATGGCACAATATTACTTGTATCTGAATGGCATAATATTACTGGCATCTGAATGGCACAATAATACTGGCATCTGAATGGCACAATAATACTGGCATCCTAATGGCACAATGGTATTGGCATCTGAATGGCACAATAATACTGGCATATTAATGGGCAAATTGGCTGTGGCTTATTAAAGACAAAATGATACTGGCATATAATTGGGCAAATTGGCTGTTATAGAAAGAGAGAGATGTCTGTATGGATAGATATGTATTGTTTTAGAATTGTACAATTGTCCCCTTGTGGGGCTCCTGTGTGTGTCATAATTATGGGGCACCTGTGTGTGTGTGTGTGTCATAATTATGGGGCACCTGTGTGTGACATAATTAACTGGGCAGAGGTGAGGCATAAATAGTGGGGCTCTGGTGTGGCATAATTTATGGGGCTCCTGTGTGTGTCATAGTTACGGGGCTCCTGTGTGTCATAGTTAATAGGCCATCTAAATGGCATTACTAAGGAATCTGTTTGGGATTGTATTGGAGAAAATCCAGGCAGTTGACACCATGAGTTTCCGCACCGGGTGACACCAACCCTAGTGATGTCCTCTGGCATGGGGACAGCAAGACAGACAGGGATGGCATATCAGGAGGGTGAGATAGACATGGATAGACAATGTGTGAATGTTTGGATGCATGTGACATTGCATGTGTTACACTGTGTGTACGTGTGGCTGCATCTGACATTGCATGTGTGTGTACATGTGCCTGCATATGTATGTGACACTGAAAGTGTTACAGTGTCTGTAAATTCCTGCTACTATGTTACCCAGGACATGCCCCATCACCCACGTTGCACACCCAGGACATGCCCCATCACCCACATTACATGCCCTCATAGCATGCCCCATCACCCACATTAAATGCCCAATCACCCCATTACATGCCCCTTTACCCATGCATTACATGCCCCCATCACCTCCATTAAATGCACCCAGAACCCCAGGACTTACCCTGGGGAGCTCTCCTCCCGGTTGTCTAGTGGCAGGCAGCATGGTGCCCTACCATGCTGCCTGTTCGGCGTCCCACACAGATTGACGGATGAGTGCCAACTGGCCACATGTCCTGGCGTGTGTCTGACGTCCGAATGCCTGGTCACATGACCTGTCGGCACTCCCCCATCATACCGCATGGGGAGCCGAACAGGCAGCATGAAAGTTTGCCCATCTTTTGATCTCCCCAGCAACCGTGTCTGACGGCATGCAATTTTCTTTTCTTTAAAGGGGCATTTTTTTTTTGACGCCCCACAGGCAGACTAGATAAGTGCCACTCTAGGCACTTGCCTTGTTTGCCTTGTGCTAAATACAGTTCTGATGTCAGGGACAAGTTAGATTTTTTAAACAAAACTTTATTGAAGCCGTGCGGCTGGAGGGGAGCGCACAACGCTTCCCTCACAGCCGCGGACCGGCTTTTAACAGAGAATTTCTTTTTTTACCTGCGTGACCCGGGCCGACCGGGTCCTGATGGCGGGCCTGCTTACAGCTACACAAAAAAATACACAATGTTTGTATATTAACTTTCTGATGGGTTAGCCAGTCATAAAAATATCTTTGAGACATTATGACAGGATCACCCATTATCATCATACATTAAAAAATTGCCGAGAGTGTTCTTGTGGCAACAGTTACTCTACTTTTTGAGGTTCAGGAATCTGCCTCACAACCAAGGCAGTATTCCATGTGATCGCTGTGATGACCCATCACATGTAATCACATAGCAAAGCCAATGTTCTTAAGCAGTGTCACTTTTCTGTACCTCACATACTGTGGCATAAAGGGTGACAAAACAGTTATAAAAATTGTCAAAATGTAAAAGTTAACCATTTCAATCCCTTGCGGATCACAGTTTATTACTCTGATCAGTGTCTTTCGCACGTTATGGTATTCATTTTATTTTCCTAATTTTTTCTATTTTTCCCCCCAAGTTTTGTTAACCACTGCAGATCTGATTATTTTTTTATAAGTTAATCGGGCAATTGAATGGGATAAGTGGGTTAGTGGTGCATTTTATTTTTTTTAAATTAATCGGACAGCGCCAGCATCACCCAATAAATTGTGCTTCACTGACAATAAAACATGATAAAAATATTGTCTATTTTCAACACAATATGCACATCCCTTTTCTATTAGCTCCTGGGTATATTGGACAAACAAACATTATAAAAAGCAATGATCTAAAATATCTAGAAAATCAAATTTATATGGAACACACACAGGGCCGGTGCAAGGATTTTCGTCTACACAGGCGAAGGTGCATTTTGGTGCCCCCCTGCTCTGATCCGCCACGCCTCCCACACCATTAAGCCTCCTTACATTATATATATATATATATATATATATATATATATATATATATATATATATATATGAATAATGTATAGTGTAGAAAATAAATACATCTAAATATTCAACTCGCATGCTCTAAATGTGTCACACATTGAAACCCTTAAACACAAAGACCCCCTTGCAGTCACACACACAGACACCCTTACCACTTACACACACACACAGTTACACCAATTCACACATAACCTGAGACACACTATTTTGCCACTCAATATGCCAGCATTTAGCCCAGGGGTCCTCAAACTTTTTAAACAGGGGGCCAGTTCACTGTCCCTCAGACCGTTGGAGGGCCGGACTATAGTAAAAACAAAAACTATGAACAAATTCCTATGCACACTGCATATATCTTATTTTGAAGTGAAGAAACAAAATGTGAACAAATACAATATTTAAAATGAAGTAAAGTTTAATCAACAAACTTACCAGTATTTCAATGGGAATATTATGCCAGTCAGAGCCCAGTAATATTATGCCAGTCAGATGCCCAGGAACATTATGCCAGTCAGAGCCCAGTAATATTATGCCAGTCAGAGCCCAGGAATATTATGCCATTCAGATGCCCAGGAATATTATGCCAGTCAGATGCCCAGGAACATTATGCCAGTCAGAGCCCAGTAATATTATGCCAGTCAGAGCCCAGGAATAGTGTGCCAGTCAGATGCCCAGGAATATTATGCCAGTCAGAGCCCACTAATATTATGCCAGTCAGATGCCCAGGAATATTATGCCAGTCAGAGCCCAGTAATATTATGCCATTCCGATGCCCAGGAATATTATGCCAGTCAGAGCCCAGTAATATTATGCCAGTCAGATGCCCAGGAATATTATGCCAATCAGAGCCCAGTAATATTGTGCCAGTCAGATGCCCAGGAACATTATGCCAGTCAGAGCACAGTAATATTATGCCAGTCAGAGCCCAGGAATATTATGCCATTAAGATGCCCAGGAATATTATGCCAGTCAGATGCCCATTAATATTATGCCAGTCAGATGCCCAGGAATATTATGCCAGTCAGATGCCCAGGAATATGCCATTCAGATGCCCAGGAATATTATGCCATTCAGATGCCCAGGAACATTATGCCAGTCAGAGCCCAGTAATATTGTGCCAGTCAGAGCCCAGGAATAGTGTGCCAGTCAGATGCCCAGGAATATTATGCCATTCAGATGCCCAGGAATATTATGCCAGTCAGATGCCCAGGAATATTATGCCAGTCAGAGCCCAAGAATATTATGCCACTCAGAGCCCAGGAATATTATGCCAGTCAGAGCCAGGTAATATTATGCCATTCAGATGCCCAGTAATATTATGCCAGTCAGATGCCCAGGAATATTATGCCAGTCAGAGCCCAGGAATATTATGCCATTCAGATGCCCAGGAATATTATGCCAGTCAGAGCCCAGTAATATTATGCCATTCAGATGCCCAGGAATATTATGCCACTCGGAGCCCAGTAATATTGTGCCAGTCAGATTCCCAGGAATATTGTGCCAGTCAGATGCTCGTTATACCTCCCTCCTCCCCCCTTCCCCAGTACTTACCTCCATGCTGCTGTTCATGTCCGTGGCTGAGAGGGAAGCGCTGTGCGCTCCCCTCAGGCCGTGCGTATTCAATAAAGTGTGTTGAAAAAAAAGTTTCAACACACTTTATTGAATGCGCACGGCCTGAGGGGAGCACACAGAGCTACCCTCTCAGCCACGGACATGAACAGCAGCATGGAGGTAAGTTAACGGGCCTGAGGGAGCAGTAAGGCAGCCGCCTGTGCTGCCTTACGGTAGCGCCTGCCCTGAACACACATTATCAAGATTAATCGGTTGAGCTTTCTATATGTTGGCTCAAAAAAAGAAAAGATATCTGCGTAGCAAACTAAACTCAAATGTGCAGATAACATCGGTGGTGGTAGTAGTAGCAGATTAGTAGGGGGAGGTTATCATCTTGGAGGTACATTTGGCAATTATCAGGTTCCCCCATACTAGATATCTTACAACCTATAGAGGCACGCTAACCATACTTATCCACAGTGTAAAGCCTTGTTTGAACATAAAAAAATTACACAGCAAGATACCGATCCAAACTTCATTAGACTCTCTACAAAAAATTATAGGGGAAATGAACTTAAAAAATTGGGGGTCAGTAGAGGACATGTCCTTATCAGATCTAACACATAAATGCCACATAAAACCCTTTCACCAATTACAGAATTGAATATCCCAGCAGGGGAGATTTTTTCTTTTCTGAGAATAAAGAATTTTTAAAATAACACTAGGATTTTAGATAAAAATTCAATGGGAATAGAAAGAGAGATTGCGCTCTTGTTTGACACAGAGTGTAGAGAAAAAACCTTACCTAGATTATATAAAGTGCTGAGTATGAAAGAAAAATATATAAAAGCGAAAGTCTGGATAGCCTGGGAAAGAGATATAGGAAAAGTAATAACTGACAAACAATGGTATTCATCAATAAAATAGGTCAGAAGAACGATAAAAAAATCTTAACATCATCGAATTGCATTACAAAGTCATCTACAGATGGCACCTGGTCCCCCAATAATGAATAAAGTAAATCAAACTAATTCCTCAACTTGTTGGAGATGTAATTCAAAGGTAGGTTCACACAAACATGTTTGGTGGGACTGCTCAGGGCTGACACATCTATGGAAAAGTGCCTTAACGAGATAAAAAAAATTACTAAACTCCCCATCGTTATATCAATGGAATTAGTTCTTTTTCATATTCAGGAAAAAAATATAAACTTCAATATAAAATATTTGATTGTAAACATTTTAATGGCCACTAAGATGGTAATTTCAAGAAATTGGAAACAGACAAGAGATATCACTTGGGAACAAAAATTACATATCAATACAATGTGGAAAAAGGAAATGTAATAAATGTGAGTGAACACACAAAATTTAGACAAATATGGGCCCCATGGACTGCCTTTTACGCTACCGAATTATCTCCATAGAAAGTTAAGGTAAAAGAAGGAAGAAGGGAGAGAGAGGAAGTGGGGAAAAAGGGAAGGAAGGGACGGGAAAGGAAAGGGGAGAGAAAGGGGAGGGTTAAGGAGAGAAAAAAGAAAAGGAAAAAGAGAAAAAAAGGGACAAAAGAAGGGAAAAGGGTTTCCCCTGAACATAGGCGTCATCGGATCTCTAGATAAGAACTGACCCCACATCTCCGCTACCCCCAATAAATGTAATTGTTGTTGTTGTTTATGTATGTTTTCGAACTGTGGATAGTCAAGGAAGAGAGAGAAGGAGGGTGAGGTGAGGGAGAGAGAAGAAGAGAAGGAAAGAAAGAAGAAGGAAAAGAAAAAGAGAAAGAGAGAAAGGCAAGGAAAGGAAAGGGGAAGGAAAAAGGGGGGAAAAAAGGAAAAGGTGATGAAGAGAGAAGAGAAAGGGAAAGAACAAGGAAAGATGCATCCACAATTTACCGTATTTGCTCGAATATAAGACAAGGTTTTTTTCAGAGCAAATTGAGGTCAGACTATAAGACTGGGATCCAGGTCCCCTGCAGAGCTGCAGACATCCTCCATGCTGCCCGACACTTCCGTCTATTATGACAGACCCGCTGTCCGTCATAATGGACGGAAGTGTCGGGCAGCATGGAGGATGTCTTGTGCAGACATCCCCCGGCTGCCCCCACTAGCCACCAGGGAAAGAAACAAGGTGAGGGGGAGGGAGGGAGGGAGGGGGGAGACAGAGACAAGGGGAGGGGGGAAGAGACAGACAAGGGGAGGGGGGGAAGAGACATAATAATATATTTATCACCATAAGGTGAAAAGAGAGTAATGGTAAAAAATGATTATGATAATAGGCTGTGCAATTCCCTAAAACATAATGTGACCAGTGACCTATAACAAAATCCAGATAGATATAGTCAGTGTCAGACGAGTTAACCCCTGGATTGCTTAACATACGTAGATATGTAGGCAGTGTCAGATGAGTTAACCCCTGGATGGCTAGACAGATATAGGCCGTGTCAGAGGCAGTGGCGTATGTACCGTTAGTGCAGGGGTCACAGCTGAGAATAGGCCCATCATTCTAGGGGGCCCGGCTGGCCAGCAACCCCTGCAAAAAATAAAAAAACAAGTGTGGGCAGCTGCCCAGGGCCCATTCATTCTTGGGGCCCAAAGCAGCTGCCTGCCTTTCTTCACAGCCGCCGGAAGTGACGCCGGTATTTCCTGAGCAGACGGCCGACGAACAGCATACAGGTAAGTAATAACTGGCATATAGGCAAAATAACACTGGCAAATGGGCAAAATAATACTGGCAAATGGGCAAAATATGAGTGTCAAATGGGCAAAATAACACTGGCAAATGGGCAAAATAATACTGGCAAATGGGCAAAATAACACTGGCAAATGGGCAAAACAATACTGGCAAATGGGCAAAACAATACTAGAATTGGTTACATAACACTAGCAAATGGGCAAAATAATACTGGCAAATGGGTAAAATAGGACTAGAAAATGATGGGCAAAATAATACTGGCAAATGAATGGTAAAATAATACTGGCATATTAATGACAAAATAAAACATGGAGTAGATTGCCAGATGAGTACTGGGGAAGGGGGGAGGAGGGTGGTGGTGTATTAATGGACAAACTGTCTGTGGCATATTAATAGGCCGGCTTATAGTGGCATATTTATAGGCAGGCTAATAGTGGCATATTAATAGGAAATTGGCTGTGGCATATTGGCAATCTGGCTGTGGCATATTTATGGGCAGGTTAATAGTGGCATATTAATGGGAAAATTGGCTGTGGCATATTAATGGGGAAAATAGCTGTGGCATATTAATTGGCAATCTGAATGTCTGGCTGTGGCATATTAATGGGCAGGCTAATCGTGGCATAATGAGCAAATTGGCTGTGGCATATTAATGGGAAAATTGGCTGTGGCCAAAGTGATACTGTAGCATGGTCTGTGGGGGAAAATAACATGTACTATGGGGGAAAGTGACATTGGTGGCAGCTGCCCCACTCAGTCCCATTAAAGGGCAGGGCCTGCTCTCCCCATGTGTGTAGTCTCTCTCTAGCTCTCTCATTTCTGTACTTTCTCTCTCTCTCTCTCATTTCTGTAGTGTCTCTGTCTCTCTTTCTCTCATTTCTGTAGTCTCGCTCTCTCATTTCTGTAGTGTCTCTATCTCTCCCCCTGTAGTGTGTCTCTCTCTCTTGCTCCCCCTGTACTGTCTCTCTCTTGCTCTCACTGTAGTGTGTCTCTCTCCTGCTCCCCCTGTACTGTCTCTCTCTCCCCCCAATGTAATATCTCCCCCCTGTAATCTTTCTTCCCCCTGTAATGGCTCTTTCTCCCCCTGTAATGTTGCTCTCTCTCTCCCCCCGTAATCTTTCTCTTTCTCTCCCCCTGTAGTGTCTGTCTCCCCCGTAATTTATCGCTCTCTCCCTGTAATGTCTCTCTCCTTGTAATGGTTCTCTCTCTCCCCCTGTAATGATTCTCTCTCTCTCTCTCTCTCCTCCGCGTAATGTCTCCCCCCTGTAATGTCTCTCTCCCCCCAGTAATTTCTCTCTCTCTCTCTCTCCCCCCCAGTAATGTCTCTCTCACTCCCCCACCCCAGTAATGCCTCTCTCTCCCCCCCCCCGTATTGTCTCTCTCTCTCCACCCAGTAATGTCTCTCTCTCCCCCCTGATGGGAGTCAGTGTGTGTGACTGAGTGTGATGGGAGTCAGTGTGTGTGATGGGAGTCAGTGTGTGACTGAGTGTAATGGGAGTCTGTGTGTGTGACTGAGTGTGATGGGAGTCAGAGTGTGCGCGATGGGAGACAATGTGTGTGACTGTGTGTGATGGGAGTCAGTGTGTGACTGAGTGTGATGGGAGTCAGTGTGAGTGTGATGGGAGTCAGTGTGTGACTGAGTGTGATGGGAGTCAGAGTGTGTGTGATGGGAGTCAGTGTGTGTGACTGAGTGTGATGGGAGTATGAGCGTGATGTGAGTCTGAATGTTATATGTGATGTAGAGTCATGTAATGGAGGTGATGGGGCATGTTGTGGGTGATTGGGCATGTCGTAGGTGTGTAACGTGGGTGTGCAGCTTGGGTATGGGGGTGCCCGGATTTTGTCTGCCATGGGCAGCACAAAATCAAGATACACCACTGACTGAGAGGGTGGTGGATGAATGGAATAGTTTTCCTTAAGAAATGGTAGAGGTTAATACATTAAGGAGTTTAAGCATGCATGGGATAAGCATACGGCTATCCTTAATATAAGATAAGGCCAGGGACTAATGAAAGTATTACTTTACTGAGAGGGTAGTGGATGCATGGAATAGTCTTCCAGGTGAAATGGTAGAGGTTAATAGAGTAAATGAGTTTAAGCATGCATGGGATAGACATAAAGCTACCCTAGATATAAGACAAGGCCAGGTACAAAGCGGAACAGTTGGGAGGCATGTAAGTGCCATTTTTGTGGTGGAGTTGCATGGTGGGTTCAGGGGGCCCCAGGGCAATTTTTGCACACATACATAGACAGTCTGTCACTCACACCGACATACACACACTCACTCACACTGTCAGTTTTTAACTTACCTGCCACAGGCATCTCTTTGCTTTGAGCTCCGTGTGAAGGAGAGACTGAGCCAATCATGGGAGGCTTTTGAACTCTTAGCCAATCAGGAGATTTGAGAAGTCTCAACTGATTGGCTGAGACCTCCTTCAATCAAGCTCCCCTGGCACAGGAAATAAGAAAAAGACCGCTGCATGGAGCAGCAAAGTGCTGTCTCTGCCAGGGTGCTGCCTGGGGCAGCTGCCCCACTCAGTCCCATTAAAGGGCAGGCCCTGCTCTCCCCATGTGTGTAGTCTCGCTCTCTAATTTCTGTAGTGTCTAGCTCTCTTATTTCTGTAGTGTCTCACTCTCTCATTTCTGTAGTCCCGCTCTCTCATTTCTGTAGTGTATCTATCTCTCCGCCTGTAGTGTCTCTCGCTTTTGCTCCCCCTGTAGTGTCTCTCTCTCTTGCTCCCCCTGTACTGTCTCTCTCTCTTGCTCCCACTTTAGTGTCTCTCTCCTGCTCCCCCTGTAATATCTCCCCCCCTGTAGTATTTCTCTCTCCCTGTAATGTTGCTGTCTCTCTCTCCCCCCCCCCCTGTAATCTTTCTCTTTCTCTCCCCCTGTAATCTCTCTCTCTCCCCTGTAATTTATCGCTCTCCCCCTGTAATGTCTCTCTCCAGGGCCGCCACCAGGAATTTCAAGGCCCCTTACTGAACAAATTTTCTGCCCCCTCCCCCCCGACATTATCTCCCACTCGCCCCACCTACCCTCACAAGCATGTTTTCCTGGTCTAGTGTAATATGGAGGGTGGTTGGGAGCAGTTGGTCAATATGCCAGTAATAGTTTGCCACCCAATATGCCAGTATTTTGCCACCCAGTATGCCAGTATTTAGCCATTCTTTTGCCATGTAATATGCCAGTATTTTGCCCCTCAATATGCCACTCTTTAGCCATTCAATATGCCATTCTTTTGCCATTTAATATGCCAGTATTTTGCCCTCAATATGCCATTCTTTTGCCATTTAATATGCCATTCTTTTGCCCCTCAATATGCCATTCTTTTGCCATTTAATATTTTGTCCCTCAATATGCCAGCTAATATGCCAGGATTCTGCCCCTCAATATGCCATTCTTTTGCTCCTCAATATTCCAGGATGTTGTCCCTCAATATGCCATTCTTTCCCCATTTAATATGCCAGTATTTTCCCCCTCAATATGCCATTCTTTTGCCATATGCCAATTAATATGCCATTATTTTGCCCTGAATATGCCAGGATTTTGCCCTCAATATGCCAGGATTCTGCCCCTCAGTATGCCATTAGTTTTCCCTCAATATGCCATTCTTTTGCCCCTCAGTATGCCATTCTTTTGCCCTCAATATGCCAGGATTTTGCACCTCAGTATGCCATCTTTTGCCTTCAATATGCCATTCTTTTGCCCTCAAAATGCCAGGTTTCTGTCCCTCAGTAAGCCATTCTTTTGCCCCTCAATATGCCATTCTTTTGCCCCTCAGTATGCCATTCTTTTGCCCTAAATATGCCAGGATTTTGCCCCTCAGTATGCCATTCTTTTGCCCTCAATATGCCAGGATTTTGCCCCTCAGTATGCCATTCTTTTGCCCTCAATATGCCAGGATTCTGCCCCTCAATGTGCCAGCGTTATGCTCGTTTGCCACCCTCCTCCCCCCTTCCCCAGTACTTACCTCCTTCCTTCTCTGTCTGTCTCCCGGTGCAGGTCGGTGAGGGCAAGCAGCCCACCGGGATTTTTCCTAGTATTCCTGGGGCAGTTCCTGCCCTGCTTATACCCTTTATAGCCTTTTACCTGGACGATCACAACAAACTACCAGGGGTGTATCGTGCCCCTGAGTGACAGGAGTGCTGCCAGTTTGGAGCACACCTGTCACTTGGAGGCACGATGTATGTTGTGTATTTCCAGGGGTTTGTGTGCTGCAAACAGCCAGCACACAAACCCCTGGAAATACATGAGATACTTCCGAGGGGCCGACGGCAGCTGTGAATTCGGCAACAGAGTCACTCACTCTGTTACTAATTCACCAGCACTAAAAGTATTCTAATTTTTGTATACTTTTCGTGCTGGTTGAATTGGTAACAGAGTGAGTGACTCTGTTGCTGAATTCACAGCAGCCGTCTGTCTCCCAGATGTATGTCAGACCCCAGAAATACACAGTGCGGCGGCTCCGTTTAATGTGTTCAAATGGAACATCCATGCCTGCAAACTACCTAAATATTAGAAATGGGCAAAACTGACATTTTCGAATGGATTAAAACGTTATTTGTTTTGTCTGAAACAAATTCCATCCATTGCTGCATTCATTTCAGATGAAAATAAAAGACCTGGATAAAATGAATTTGTTCTGATGAACAATTTTGGTAGCAGCAACTATAGCCGTGAGTTGATCTATTTAAATGTTTTTCATCACTGGGACTAAATACCTTGGAGTGTTGCTTTGTGGGTTTTAAATTCACTTATCTAAAGGAGGTTTTTCTAGTAAAGTTATATTTTATATTCAATAAATGCTCTTTGGTTTTGTAGACTTTTTGGGGGTTACCTCTGGTTTTCAATAACATGCAACATATCTGTGGTATGTTGTAATTATTTAAGTTTAATATGAATGAAAAATTGTAAGCCTTTTTCAGGTCAGAGTGATCATTTAAAAGGTGATATTCCACCTACAATGTCCCAAAAATATTTTAGATATGCATTATGTAAAGACAATTATGTCACCATCCCCCCCCCCCCTCCACTCCATCGCCTTTAAACTGTTAATAAAATATAATGTTTTTATTGCTATAGCAACAGTCCTATAATAAGCCCTGAAGATTGTAACAAGGCCCTCTCCCTAATGCATTTTTTATGTGTTCCTGGATTAAACATTTATTGGTCACCCTACATATGACAAGGACAGTGAGCTGGAAAAACCAGTGCAGCCAGAAGAAGCTCAGTACAGAAAAAGCAGAAGTTAACCCCTTAGTGACATGACTTTTTTGGCTTGTCCGACGCTTGGTGACTTGGGCTGTTTTAACATTTCTGAGGTGTTTGTGTTTTGCTGTAATTTATTTCTGTCTCATTTAGCGTACCCACACAAACTATATATCGTTTTTATCGTCATAAGAAGGGCTTTCTTTTAATACCATTATTTTGATAATAGCATATAATTTGATGTAAAAAAAATAATAAAATATGGCAAAAAAATGGAAAAAATTGTTTTATGACTTTTATTTGAAAAATCGCATACTCATGTACAAGAGACAACAAAAAACACTGATAAATAGTTTCTAATATATGTCCTGAGTTCAGAAATAGCCCATGTTTTATGTTTTTGTGCTTTTTTATTCATGTTACAGGGCCAGAACTATAATTAGTGCAAAGCTATTTTAAAATCCTTTTTTTCAAAATTAGCGATAGTGACATTGTAACACTGATATCTGTACTAAATCCATGAATGACCCCCAACATGTACATATTTTTGAAATATGTCAGGGAATTTAACTTGGGGTATTTTGACACATTTCATGTAGCCATTTTACCACCAATCTTTGCCAAAGTTTGCAGCAAAAAAACTTTTTTTTAATTTTTCACATAGATTGCAATTTAGGTAAACATTACCTTAAAATGTGAAGGGGTATTTCCAAATAACACCTCAATATGTGTTCAGCAACATCTCCTGAGTACAGGGATACCACCCATGCATAGGTTTGTTGGTTTGTTTTGGGGCTAAAAGGCCACAATTCTGACATGCAGAAAACTTGCGCCCATGTTCCATTTGGGACATTTTTGAAGCCAGAAAGTGTATTCTACGCCACAAAGCCATATATATTTTTTAAAACTAGACACTCTAGGGTATTTCAAATGGTAGTATTTTAACACTTTCCATGATCTAATTATACCACCAGCCTATGTCAATGTTTTGGGTAGTAATTTTTTTTCACATAAATTAGACTTTGGCCATGAATTCACAGATCCTGTTATGTGTCAGTGCCAAACAACACCTCAATATGTGTTCAGCAACATCTCCTGAGTACAGGGATACCACCCATGTGTAGGTTAGTTAGATTATTTGGGGGTTAAAAGGCCACATTTGAGAGGTACGCTTATTGGTTTTTCAACTTGGAATTCTGACATGCAGAAAACCTGCGCCCATGTTCCATTTGGGACATTTTTGAAGCCAGAATTGTGTATTTTACCCCACAAAACCATACATTTTTGCAAACTTCACACCCTAGGATATTTCAAATGGTAGTATTTTAACACTTTCCATGCACTAATTCTACCACCAGCCTTTGTCAAATTTTAGGTTAGTAATTCTTTAATATTTTGTTTCCACATACATTGTATTTCGAGCATGAATTCACAGATCCTGTTATGTGTCAGTGCAAAACAACACCTCAATATGTGTTCAGCAACATCTCCTGAGTCCAGGGATACCACGTATGCATAGGTTTGTTAGGTTGTTTGGGGGCTAAAAGGCCACATTTAGGGGGGCGCATTTCCAACTTGGAATTTTGACATGCAGTCAACCTGTGTTCGTGTTCTATATGGGATATATCATTGAAGCCAGCCAATGTAATTTACCCCCACCAAACCATATATATTTTTATGGTAGACACCCATCACTCCTTGTGGCAAGGGCTTAGCAGCCACCGATACATCCCTAGATGACGTATCAGAAAGCTGACCAGGGTCAAAATTGAACCCTGAGTCCACGGCCTCAGAATCAGTGCCTAACCAGTGATCTTGAGCAAAGAAGGGGTTAATAGCTCTTAGAACAGCCTATCTAGTACTGTAATACATTACAGTACAAAGAAATTAATCCATAAAACAGTGCAGTCAGCAAAACATACTGTTGCTGTGCAAGATTACTGCTTATACAGTGATGAATGGCAGGGAAGGGGTTAATACACAGTGAAAGACTTTCATAAAACCTGACAATTTTATAAAATTTTATTTTATATCCCTAATACTGATCTGTCTCTTTCCGTCAAAAAAATGTAAGTGAGGAGAGGGAGGCAGATCAATATTTGTGAATATTGATCCGACCAATTTTGATCTGACCAGGGCGAATGGTGAGCTTATTTGAGCAATCACCAAACCGCCTTTGCCACTAATTTTCTGTTACTGATCGCTATGCACTCAGACAGCTTAAAAAAAAAAAACTCAAATATTTTTACTTTACACGTAATCCCCTATCTCCGGAGCGATCGAACTGCCGACGGGTATTTTTTTCAGTATTGTACGATGCTTCCATATGGAAGCATCGTTACAATACAGCTTGAGCACTGAAAGCGGAGAAACTCCGCTTTCAGTGCTCGTTTTGACACAGGACGGACTAGGTCACTAACGCCTCAGCACACAGGTTGCCAAGGGGTTAAACTACAATGAACTTATTTTTTAAAAAGTACATTTTGTGGTAGGCCTCTTGCCCTATGGCTGTTGTGGAGCAAAAATCTGTGTACTCTCGCAGCGTTTGAGGCGCATCAAAAGATTTGAGTGATCGCACACAAGTGATGTTCATTCCACACCACTACCTGCCCATTTCTGCAAACTTGCAGACTAACAATAACACTTGCCCTGTTGATGGGTAAAAGAATGTGGGGGTTATTTATAAAAGTCAATCCTTTTTAGACTACTTAAAAACACACACCTGAAATGCAAAAGGCAACCGTTTCTACCTGCATCCATACTAACATATATATATATATATATACTGCAGCACAGGTATGATAATAATATGTACAGGGCCCATACAAAAAAAAGCTTTGTAAAGACCTGTTCATTAACAGAACTGTACAAAGGATCAGGAACGGATGCTCCATATGTGCTAGGTAATTGCACGGAGACGCGCTATTTCCAGAGTTTGTGTGCTCTGAACAGACAGCATGCAAACCCCAGAAATACATCTGGGAGACAGAAGGCAGCTGCAAAATACTCGAAAAGTATATGAAAATTCGTATACTTTTAGTGCTGGTCGAATTGGCAACAGAGTGAGTGACTCTGTTGCCGAATTTGCAGCTGCTGTCGGCCCCTCGGATGTATCTCGTGAATTTCCGGGGGTTTGTGTGCTGTCTATTTGCCCTTGAGTGATAGGTGTGCTCCAAACTGGCAGCAAACCTGTCATTGAGGGGCACGATACGCCCCTGCAAATGACAAGATGTCATCCAGACTTGAAGGAAGTAGATTTAGTCTATGTCAGCGGAAGAGATTTTTTACAGTAAAGAAAATTAAGATATGGAATTCACTGCCTGAAGAAGTGGTTCTAGCAAATATGTTAGATGCCTTTAAAAGGGGCCTGGATACTTTTTTATTGAGGTGGAGCATAGAGAGCTATGCATGTTAGTATAGGCATTACCGTATTTGCTCAATTATAAGACGACCCTGATTATAAGACGACCCCCCAAACTTTGGATATTCCTTTAGGAAAAAAAACTAAAAGCCTGAATATAAGACTACCCTATAGGAAAAAAAAGTTCAACTTGTATATATTCACATGTAAATTGATTTATTAATAAAAAAAAATTAAATCAAAAAATGAATTTCTTGTTTTTATTTCCTTTTATGTGCCAATGCTGCCTCTCTCTCCCCCTCTTAGTGTTGCCTCGTTCCCGTCCCTTTGTCTCCCTCCTCGCTCCTTGTCTCTGCCCTCCCCCCCTTGTTATTCTGTCCCCCCCTCCCTCCGCTTGTCTTTCTACCCCTCACCTGTTTCTTGCTCCCTGGTGGCTAGTGGGGGCAGCCGGGGGAGGTCTGCACGATACGTGCAGACATCCTCCATGCTGCCCGACACCTCCGTCTATTATGACGGACAGCTGGCCCGTCATAATAGACGGCAGTGTCGGGCAGCATGGAGGATGTCTGCACGATCCCCCGGCTGCCCAACTCTCCCTGGTGGCTAGCAGGGCAGCGGAGGATGTCTGCGCGATGAGCGCAGACTACCCCTGCTGCCGTCCGGCAGGACCGCCGGGACTTTTATGATGAAGCCGGAAGGACCCGGCTTCATCATAGAAGTCCTGGCGGTCGTGCCGGGCGGCAGCAGGGGAAGTCTGTCCATGTCTCCTGCAGCTCTGTGGGGGACCTGGATCCCTGTCTTATAGTCTGACCTCGATTCGAGGTCAGATTATAAAACGACCTCGATTATAAGACGAGAGGTCTTTTTCAGAAATGTTATTCGGAAAAAAACCTCATCTTATAATCAAGCAAAAACGGTATTATTTATTTGGTGCTTGTTGATCCAAGGAGAAATCTGATTGTCATTTGGAGTCAAGAAGGATTTTTCCCCCCACTGAAAGCAGAATTCAAAATTGCTGAAATAAGGTTTTTTTTTTTAATTTGCCTTCTTTTGGATCAACAGCAGTAAGCATGGAATAGAAAAAGGGTTGACCTTAATGGATGTAAGCCTGCTTTCAACCTAAACTATTATGTAACTATATACAGGAACAGCCCTTTAATGGGGCAGCTTGATAGAAGGAAGTCTCAGCCAATCAGGTGAGACCTCTCAAATCTCCTGATTGGCTGAGATTTCAGAAGCCTCCTGTGATTGGCTCAGGCCCTCCTTCACCCAATGAACTCAAAGCCTAGAGATGCCTGCAGCAGATAAGTTAAAAACTGACAGTGTCTGTGAGTGGATAAAGGGGTTAACTCCTGCTACTGCCTACATGTCTAGCCACCCAAGTGGTTAACTCCTCTAACACTGCCTAGATTTGTCTTGCACACCAAGTGGTTAACTCCTCTGACACCACCTATATCTGTCTGGCCAAACAAGGGTTAACTTCTCTGACACTGCCTATATCTGTCAAGCCATTCAGGGGTTACCTCATTCGACAGTGCCTATATATGACAAGCAATCTAGGGGTTAACTCCTGACACTGCCTATATCTATTTGGATTTTATTATAGAGCTCTTTGAATTTTTTTTTTTTTTAATTATGTATATAAGAAGTGCTTTAGTGGGCATACAAAAATATTTATTTTTCATGCTCCACTCTGAGAATGTGCGGTTATTAGATATTACTGTGGAATTAATCTTTTGTGCTTGCAATGCAATGTATGGTGGGTTCAGCCAGCTTTGTTTGATCCAATGTAATACAAGGAGAGCTTGGGGAGATAGGAGCAACATTATTCGTTTGTGGAAGGTAAGAAACAATCTGCTCAGACTTAGGAAACACATTGGTTAAACTTCTGAACATATATCACATGTAAACCATCCCTTTCCCAAATTAAAAAGTAAAAGAATGGATGTGCGGTAGACCAATGTGTCTGTTGGCCCTACATGCAGTTTCAATATGGCCACAGAATAGCCGTGAGTGGTCATAGCATTCAACGTTATTGTCATGTGCACAGCTTGCACTTCTGTTTATTGTGAAACGTGCTGTTGAGCGCTTGGGCTGTGCGGTGCATTGAGGGTGGGAAGAATGCAGAGGGAGGCAGATGAAGACTGTGTCAGTATGAGGACATTGGGAAATACATGAGGACAAAGAGCTGCACCCTTCTGTGCCAAGATCAAGTGGGAATAATTAATAATAAATTTTCTTGTTTTTTTTAAATTTAATGCTAAATTAACCAAATATGCACTTTAGGCAGCCTGTTTTTTGATTGATGATTTAATGAGGGGGCAGTGTATCAGACAGCGATAGGTTTAAAGGGTGTCACCAAACCCACTACAGAAGTGCAGGCAATGAAGAAAATACTAAATTGAATATCTTTTAGCAAAAATATTAATAAAATGTTATAAATTTGCATACCTGCACCCACCAATATCAATGTGCAGCACGATATGCTAATATGGGACAAAAACACTCCCAATGTGTTGCAGAGGATTGCACACAAACTGGTGAAACTGCTTCAAGCACTTCCCCTCAGTAGGGGGAAGTGATGTCACCATCTCCTGGCACCCAAATAGCTCCATGATTGTGTGAAAAACAGGAAATACATCTGGCTTGAGAGATGCTGAAGATGTGGTAGGTACCTTGTGCTGCCACCTTGGAGTATTATACCGTATTTGCTCGATTATAAGACGACCCCCCAAACTTTGGATATTCCTTTAGGAAAAAAATTAAAAGCCTGAATATAAGACTACCCTATAGGAAAAAAGTTAAACTTGTATATATTCACGTTAATTGCTTTTTTAATAAAATATTATATAAAAAAAAAAATGCATTTCTTGTGTTTATTTCCTTTTATGTGCCAAAGCTGCCTCTCTCTTTCCCTTGCCCCCAGCTTTGCCTCCCTCCCCACTCGCCTGTCTCTTCCCCCCACATGTTTCTCTCTGCCACCCTCCCTCCCCCCCCCGTTGCTCTGTCTCTCTGCCACCCTCCCTCCCCCCCAGTCTCTCTGCCACCCTCCCGTACCCTTACCTCGATCCCTGGTGGCTAGTGGGGGCAGCCGGGGGATGTCTGCACGATACTTGCAGACATCCTCCATGCTGCCCGACACGGCAGTCTATTATGACAGACAGCTGGTCCGTCATAATAGTCTGCCGTGTCGGGCAGCATGGAGGATGTCTGCATGTATCGTGGAGAAATCCCCCAGCTGCCCGATTTACCCTGGTGGCTAGTGGGGCAGCAGAGGATGTCTGCGCGATGAGCACAGACCTCCCTTGCTGCCGCCTGGCACACTCGCCGGGACTTCTGTGACGAAAGCGGAAGTACCCGGCTTCTTCACAGCAGCACCGGCGGTCGTAAGCAGGGGAGTCTGCGCTCATCGCGCAGACATCCCCTGCTGCTAAAGAGGGGGATCCAGGTCAATTTGAGGTCAGATTATAAGAAGACCTCGATTATAAGACGAGGGGGATTTTTCAGAGCATTTGCTCTGAAAAAAAACCTTGTCTTATAATCTAGCAAATACGGTAAATGTTTGACAAGCAATTATTACTCATAATACAGTGTACAACTGTGATGCTGCCCAGACCCACACTATGTCCACAATACTGCATTCCATGATCTACACCGTCTTACCTCCATTACCCTCCCTCAAACAAAACAAAGGATGCCTGAAGCACTGAGGTCTCTGCAGGTTGCACTTGAGCAATCACGGTTTCCTCAATCTGGTTGCGTTCTTTGCCAGCACATAGTGGTAAACCAACATCCTAGTTTATAAATATGGCAGAATGTAAACACACTTTAATTCCACTTAAGAAATGCCAAAAAAAAGACCCTCGTCTTAGCATGGTACAGAACATCCAAGTTTATCTACCAGCCAATCAACCCTTGAAAGATGGACAACAGTAGCAGTGACAAAAATCAATTAGTCAAAGGGCACATATTTTGGTATCATTCTTAGCTGCCCGGAAGCCCGTGAACAAAGGGATAAGCGAGGCTGGCTGCACTTGAGCATTGGACGGCCTCAAGAATATAGAGTAACAGTTAAAAAAAAAAAAAAAAAAAAGCTGGGTGCAAGCTGGGCCTGGGGAGGCAAGAGAACTTTGCCAAAGTTCGGATGTCTGTGGATAAAGTGATTGCCAAAGAAGACTTTTTTTCTTTGTGAAACCTGATTATATTTTTTTCCGAATACAGGCCAGTAGGGATTTACGCCACCAAGAGCTCTGTTGCTCAGGTGCACACTTTATTACACCTGGTAGGATACTGACTGGCAGCAGTTGCTAATAATATGGGACACAATGTTAAAACCATTTTGCAGCCACTTTCTTTATGGGTATTGACCTTTCAAATAGTTTTATATGGAAGCAGTGTTTAGCACCTGCCTGTCCATGCCTGATTTGTCATGAGACTACTGCCACATCAAATATTCCTGGAAGCCTCATAATACATGTAGCACAGGGACCTATAATATCTTCATCCAGCCCTGGATGGAGAATATGATTATCTGTAATCACCATCTGCTAGAAAGTCTGCAATTGGATTTCAAACAACCTCATCTGGCATCCAAATATTCCGAAAACTGCATGCTGGTTGTTGCAACTTATATTCTCTCATGAGATGGATGGAGAACAAAGTAAAAGTTATTCTGTGTCAGAATACAGCAAAAAGAAGCCATAAAATAAAAATGTAAACCTTCACTTGTTGTCCTACTACTATTAAAAAGCAAACAAAACAACACAAAGTAGGACAGTCTAGTCCCCAAACTCACTATGGTGAAAGTTGAAGACTACTGCTTGTATAGTAAATGTTTTAATATTTTACTGAAGCCCTCCCACAGTGATTAATCTACATGCTTACTACACATGCTGCAGCACTAATTGTGTAAACCCATATAACGTTTTGTTTCATTTAGTCACTTCCTGTGCTGGTGGAATAGGGTGTCTGCATTTTGATCTCTGATCAGCAGAACTAATCCCTCTTCTCACTCTGTCAAATTTAAAGTACTTTGAAAGCACTTTAAATATGCATTAACATTGGGAGGAGGAATTTTGGACACCATTCTTGGTTCCTTTAACATGCATCTTCTTACTACCACAAAACACAATTCCACAGGAATAAGTCACCAACAATAAGCCACAACTTTATTAAATCAATAGAAATAGTATAAATCTCAATTTCAGCTTCACCGACCCAAAAGCAAGACGAATGGAGATCTTCCTGCACACTCACATCGTCAACTCCTACATTGGAAAGAAAGAAAGAAAAAAAATTGTAAAATGGCAGATTTTTTCCCTGATAAAAGTCAAGCATAAGCAGATTTTTTTTCCAAGGAGGCCAAAATATCCTCCCCATATTTCCCTTATCCCATCCCAATACTTCACGCCCCTCCGGACACCGATGGTAAGAGGTTATCTTTAGCAAAGACGCCCAATATCACAATCAAATGTAAAAAATATAAATACTGCATTTAGAACAACGATACATCAGCTAAGGATCCACAATGTCTCAAACATGTTATAGTAAAATAAAATAAATAGTAAACCTCGTATAAGCAGTCACCTGTTGATAGCCTTAACCCAATGTAGTGTTCACAAGAATTATAGCATGTAAGAGTGCCTTAGAAGTAATTCACAAGACTCATGTACATGCAAATAAGCAGGATACCAAAGTGCACTAGGTTTCTAGGGGATTTCAGAAATAAGGCACCACAGACATAGAACCAGTAATTGTTTGTGAAAGCAAATTTTGTAGGACCATGTTTTTACCCTCAATAACAATGCTAGAGAACATAAAGCAGGATAATGTAAAATTTTCAGATCTAAAACAAAAGCAATAAAGTATATTGCACTAAACACGTGTGAATGCTGCACTTACCATAATAGCGTTTACTATATCATTGCTGTTATTCTTAAGTGCACGTACAGCCTTCGCCCTGGATACGTTGGCCTGTGACATTACAAGCTCAATATCCTTGACTTCCACTCCAGTCTCGTCAACCTATAGAGAAAACAAAAGCGTGAATCTAAACTTTATGCTTCCTATTTGCATGCTCTACTATCATGCAGTTAAACAGATCCAGCACTGGTCACAAGCAAAGTGCTAGACCTTTCTTCTATTTGCTGGATAACCAAGAGTTTCACCACAGAAGATGGTTTTATGTGCCAAACAGGAGGTCCAATTTAAGTGGTTGCAATACTTTTAGGAGGGGAAGCAAAATAGACTTAAATGGTGATAAGCGTCCAAGATAAGCAGAATTAGAATCTAAAATAAGCTTATATTATATAAAAATACACCCCCCCCCCCCCCCCCCCCCACAAGCATCTACACTTTTCAGACCTTGTGTGCATGTAGGGTAGTGTCTGACTGGAATTTTCTTTGTCTCTAACAGGCAGTCTGCAGTACTACAAATACATGTCTGTGGAGCTTTTTGTTTTAAAACAAGCAAACGGTAGAGCTTATCATTTGTAATGTCCTATAGATTAGTATACAAAGTATACAGAGTCCCTGTCTGCTGCGTCAGACATTTTTTGCTATCCGACTAACCACCATATACTCCCTTTTTTTATTTCTGTTCACCCGTCCCCTTTTCTCCATTAGGATTATCTCCCCAAAAAAAACAAAAAAAGGAAAATGTTTTCAATAAATATTGATTTACAAAGTATACAGAGTCAACTGGGAATATTTGTCATCTGGGCAAGTTTAGGAATACAGAGACCCAGAAATAAGATACATTTTTAACACTACTTACAGCATAAAGATGAAGATCGACAAAATACATCCCCTCCCACAATGCACCGATGTCCCTTTGCAAACTCACCTCTTCCTCTTCGCTCTCCTCTTGGACTGTGGGAGTCTGTGTGTTTTCTTGGATGTTTGATACTGCCTCTCCTTGTACCTTGAATTTTTCTGCAGCTGCCAGTTGGGCTTGCTGAGAAAGATCCTCAATCTACAGAGAAGACAAATATTTTAAATAGCTGGAGGGTCTTAACTTTCTTGTTCCATATGAAAATAAATATGGCTTTTTGCCATGGATAATAGGACCAATATAAAAATGTTACTTTTGATATCAGTTCATGTCTATCAAAACAAATTCCAAATTATACTTCCCTCCTGTTTGTTTCCTGCTGTACTTGTAGGATTGCTAAATAAAAACTAAGATATTGTCTCACAATAGCAATATATATTATGTACCTTGGCTTCTCCAAAGACAATGTAGGTGTCGGATGCTGGGCTCTTGTATACGTCTGGCTTTGTGATAACAAAAAGAATATTTTTGGATTTTCGGATTGTGACTCTTGTGACTCCGGTAACCTGGCGAAGCCCCAGTTTGGACATGGCCTTGAAAAACAAATTTGTAAGGAGATAACCACATTTATTAAAGGTCTAGAAAAATAAATACACTATAATAGAATATTATCCTTCTTCCCAGAAATTCAGTGTACACAGGGAGAGAAATCTCAAATTGATCTAAGGGGCTGGAGGAAAGATCAGACATTTATTTCTTACTTCAGAACTGGGTAGACTAGTAATTTGTTAGCCAATAACATTTGAACAGCTTTTGCATACTTGTGATAAAGCAGCACAATTACCTTTCTTGCTTTCTTTTCACTCCTGCTCTGTTTGGCTTTGCTGACTGGTTCTTCATCTATTTCTGCTGCTGCTGCAAGCTGGTCAAGGGAGAAATGAGAGCCAATTAACACAACGTTTCAAATGCCACTTCATCTATTCTAGCTAAAACCAGACTGACATGTTCCTCTTGAAGAAGCAAGGACAAAGCCTTCAATAACCTAAAGTAGTGTTTTTTTTCAACCTAATGTCTTTGATGACCAACCCCAATGAACAACCCTAAAACCTAACCAAAACACTTAACTCTTCCCTGTAACCATAGATCTGAACCTACAGAGCGACATAAGCGGGGATTTGCTGCTTCTGTAACTGGTGCGGTTTATCAAGTGTGACGCATAACTTAGTCCATAGGAATGATCATGTGTGCGCCAGAAGGGCTTTTTCAGTATTGCTGGATGCCTCCTCATGAAGGCTACACAGTCTGATTGCCAGATTAAAGAAGAACAGTCAGCAAAAAATGTATTTGTTTAATTGAAAGGTTATATCAAGTGTAGGTATTTAAAATAGAAAGGCTTTAATGAAAGAATATAGCTCTATCAGGCAGCAGACATTGTTTAGAATCTTGGGTCTAACCCAAGATATCTGCTCTGTGATATAGCTATATGGAGTAAGGTATTTTATTTGTATTCTTTCATTAAAGCATTTCTATTTAACATGTCTACACTTGACACAATCTTTCAATTAACCCCTTTTGCTACACTTAGCGATCGTGGGAGCCATATTGCTGGAGCACCATGCTCCGGCAATATGGCTGTGCCCTCTTGTGGTCAGAGCTCTAGAAGTAAAAAAAAAAAAAAATCAATTCCGTCGCTCTGAATATATTGCTTGACTGCCCCTAGAGGCAGTCAGCAACATTGCAATGAAAAAAAAAATCTAGGATTAGATTTGCTGTCAGGGTCAAAATTAAATTAGGGTTAGCATAAGGGATAGGGTTAAAATTAAAATATATTAATGGTTAGAGTTGGGGTTAAATTTAGGGTTCGGGTCAATATAGGAAAAAACCACTATAACCGTGCAAAAAACTGCAGAAAAAAATGGAAACATGCATATTTCTAAACTTGGGACAACATTTAGACGGAGTCTTTTTTAATGATTGAATTTGTGTAAATTATTTTTTAGGTCAAAGTTCGAAAAAAAAAAAAAAAAAAGTGTTTAATACTACATAATGTGCAATTGTAATTTGTTAGTATAGCAAAACCTTACTGCCCTTTTAATCATATGTACGTGTGCACACTAGACTTACCTGTGCTTGCTGTGTAGTGGTTTGTGTGTCCTGTTCCAGCTCTGGTGGGGAGTCATCACTATCAGAGTCTGTTCCAGACCCTGCCAAACAAAAAGCATTAAAATGTTAACTATACAAGTTCTCAGAGATGCTGCTTGGAGTCCATTGTTTCTGCAGGAAACAGGATATGACGAAGTCAACCTGTGTGGCAAGAAGGCAAAGCTAACACTCATGACAGCATGTGAATAAATTAAGTGTTTTGACACAGGACAAATCCACACAGAAGCCAACAGCTTTTCAGAAAACACAAGTGATCCAGTTACTTGAATCATTCACATATAAAACCATTTGGCAGAATTTGAACATGCACACACAGGGAGGTGATTAGGTTACCCCCATTTACAACTAGTGGGCATGAGCAGGAAACTGCTTCTTCCCAATCCGGATTCCCAATATTGTGAGAGGTTATCTTGTATATAACCCCTCAGAGACTAAGGCTTGCTTTCTCAGTTTGTGTATGAAACGTTGTACTGTAACCCAAGCATATACTACTGAATCATACGATATCAAATGAATATCCTATGCTTCCAAGAAAGGAACTTTAAAACAAATGAGCCTCAAAATCAGAATACTATATAGTTCCTCCAACTACAATCCTCCAGGTGTTTCTGGATTACAATAATTCTCTGCCATTTTTATGGCATTAAGGGATTAATCAACTGATCAGTAGTTGGAGGGCCACAGGCATATGAAGATCTGCATTAAATATTTTTTTCTTTTTGTGCTATACTTTATAGAAGAGCCTGGTCTCGGTCTAGAGTGACCACTAACATTACATGGTTAACAATGACAACACTGGAAGGATTATATTGGAATGGATTGTTTTGATCATCAATTCTTAACAAGACTTCCTTTAAATGCTACAAAAATGGGCAAGCTCTTTCAATGACACGGGTCAAAACAATTCCAGGCTTCCTATAGATATTATAAAACTGATCATTTGGAAGGTCACCTCAGTGTTTGCAATGTACAGTATATAAAATGTAGAACTTATTTAAAAAACCCTCAAAATATTACAGCTAGCGTACTTTACAGTCCCTTTAAACCAATATCTAAATGCTCAACAACAGATCTATTAAAACAAATCCAAACAAACCAACAACAATTCTACATATACTGTGTGTCACGTGCCATGCAAACGGTGTGTCCAGATTAAAATTTGTTAGCAACAGTACATACTAGGAGCAGGGTTGCTTCCCTTTCAGGGAAAATGTACAAATAGAAACATACAGGCATAGGATGTTCACACACTTAATGTCTAGGTATTTACGGATTTAAAATTACTCAGCATTTCAAATAGGACAGGGCAGCAAACAGAATTAATGTGAAATAGAAAATAGAAAGCCATTTAATAAATTAAGCCTGTCAAAACAGACAAATCTTATCAAAAGTCCAATCAGACTAAAACATTAACCCCACATCACTTTAATAAAAGCTCTTTCAAGACCTGAGAGCGCTCTTCATTTGTAGGGGTTTATACATTTTTTCTATTTCAAGTACTCCACAAGTATTACGATCCCATCTAATTTACAGTGCTGATTAAAAATGCTGCCTTGTAAATTATCACAGCTACAAAATGCGTTTTTGATGGAATGCTGCTTGTGGTTGATAATTTTCTGCACAAATTCGGTTATTGAGTCTGCACAAACATTCTGAGGGACCATACCAAGGAAAGTATGAACAGAGTTAGGTTACCTTTGAGGTACCAAAGCAATAATCCTGCATTTAGAATGTGTCCTGTCCCAATTCAACATCTTTTACTCAAGCCTAACCTTTTTAAATGAGGCAAGTGCATCCAAAAACAGATTAAAAAAAACAACTAACTAGTAGATTAAGTGGAAAGAAAGCTACCCACATCTCTACTTGGGAGATATGTCACAACAGGTGTTAATGTGTTAGTGATCATCTGAATGGTTTACTAGCTTCAACACCATGCACTGCAACACAGAGGGGAAAAAAAACAGAATACCCTTATCGTTCTTCAATATTGGCTCCTTGATGGGAGCAGAAACTGGAGCTGGTTTTGGAGCAATGAGATCCACCACGACAGGCTGGAAGGTAGTCTCCTCAACAGGTACCTCTGGAGGAATCAGAGGTGGCAGGTCCTCCTCTTCAACAGCAACAGGCAGAGGAGTAGACATTGAAGGTATAGGGGCAGAGGTTTTGGAGGCAGGAAGTGTTGAAATAGGAGCAAGTGGAGAAGGTGGTACTGGTTCCAGGGTAGGCAAAGCAATAGGAGGGGTTAGCTCTTTTGCTGGGTGTTGGGCAACTAACTCAGCAGTAGGCTGGGGAGTAGCAAGCTGAGAAGGCACTGTTTCAGCAGTGTTAGCTAGAAGGGGAGAAGATAATTGATTAGGAACAGTAGAAACTGAAAGGTCTGTAGATAGGATCAGGTCACTGCCTATAAACGGGGCTTCAGAAGCAGGAATGAGTAGTGATGTTGCACAAATCACCAGTAGAGAGTCAGAATATCTAGTTCCAGTCTCTTCAAGGTTAAATTCAAGTGGTACAAAATCAGCAGGCAATGACACAGATGAGCCAGCATGCACCGGAAGAGAAATATCAGTGGAGTCAACAGGAAAAAGTGAATGGTGCTCCAAGGTATCAGGATGAACTAAAAGTGAGGCTTCTACATTAGGAACAATGGCATCATGAGAAGCAGAGTGCTGAACATGCTCGTGACAAGGCAATTCAACCAAATCTATTTTGTTTGCTAAAGAAGCAAGACCACAGCTAATAAGCACTTCAGCTGACTCAAGTAACCTTTCAGAGGGAGCCGGCGCGGAGTCCGGCACCGCCTCAGAGGGAGCCGGCGCGGAGTCCGCGCCGGCTGAGTCCGGCACCGCCTCAGAGGGACAAGGCAATTCAACCAAATCTATTTTGTTTGCTAAAGAAGCAAGACCACAGCTAATAAGCACTTCAGCTGACTCAAGTAACCTTTCAGAGGGAGCCGGCGCGGAGTCCGGCACCGCCTCAGAGGGAGCCGGCGCGGAGTCCGCGCCGGCTGAGTCCGGCACCGCCTCAGAGGGACAAGGCAATTCAACCAAATCTATTTTGTTTGCTAAAGAAGCAAGACCACAGCTAATAAGCACTTCAGCTGACTCAAGTAACCTTTCAGAGGGCGCCGCCTCGGAGGGAGCCGGCGCCGCCTCAGCTTTTGGAATGACCACGGGTACTAGGAACACTTCTGGATCCAAAGCCACCTCAGAAGGTACTACTTTTGTGCACTGCACCACCTCAGCTTCTGAAATAGCCACAGGTAACGACAATACTTTGGAATCCAGCACAATTGATACTTTGATATCTACTTCAGCTTCTGGAATAGTCATAGTTACTAGATCCACCATAGTTGCAGATGACTCTGAAAGAGACTCTGGTGCAACTTGGTGAGTGAGCACTTCTCCAGATTTTGGAACTTCTGCCTTCAGAAGAGTAATGGAATCTGGATCTTCTATTACCTCGGGAACAGACTCATGGGAAGCTTCATTTTCTGGCACTACCTCACACACTAGCAAATCTGTGTGTGTGGCCATGTTTAAATCTGGCTCCAGGTTTACCACATCAGTAAGCAGATATTGGTCTTTGGCTGCCTTTATGTTGGCTAGACTGGTTGCCTGATCTTTGACAGCAGGAGAATCAATATGTTGCTTCTGAAGGGCTGCATCAACAGATATTTTGTAAGATTCTGATGAATCTAAGTCATCTGTATTAAAATCAATTTCAGAAGACAGGACTTCAGAATCTTCAAAACCAAAAATGGTTTCTGTGCTTTCTTCAATAGCAGCTATTTCTAAACCATTAGATTCAACGATTGCCAAAGAAGCCTCACTTAACTCAGCAATTATATGCTCATCCGAGTGACTATTTTCAACAACAGGCTCACTAGGAAGACATTGGATAATACTTGCAGAGTTTGATGTATTTAATTCCTCAGTTTCAGACTCCAGGAATTCTGTAAACTTCACAGAACTATTGAGATCAGCCTTTAATATCAAGGACTCATTTTCAATTGTACCCCGTTTGCCTAAAATATCAGGTAAATCTTCTTGCCCACCATTTTCCTCAGCAATGGTTAAACTACTGTCAAGGGTACAAATAAGAGCAGAATCAACTACATGTGATACAGGGCTCTGGGTGGCTGAATCTGAACAAATAGGGGATATTGGAATCATGTCTTCATAGAGAGAAAGGGTCATGTTAGAAGCAGGTAATGCAGACTGAGCTTCCAGCTTGGTGTTGATAGCACTATGAACTACAGAATCAGCATTCAAAGCAGAAAGGCAAGCTAGAGGAAGAACAGAATAAATCAACAGGGGAGATAGAGAGGTAAGGGACAAATATTCAGATCCATGCAATGCATAAATTGATGAGCAGTTTTTGGAAGTAATGAGGTAAACAAAGTTTAGAATCATTCAACAGTAGTCTAAGGCAACAGTGGAGAATAACTAGCACTGGAACCACATCTTACTGAAGGAACTTAAAATGTGAACTACAAAACAAACTAATGTTCTTCAAATCACTTGATTTTCCACATTACAAAAAAAATCCACCGAGATACTAGGTATTCATCTGTCTAGAAGACCAAAATGAAAATGTATCTACATTTTTTTAAATCTCAGTACATACTCAATGAGGGGGAAGAAACCCATCCATGGATATATTAAAGATTTCAGCAAAATATCTAGCATAGTTAGTATTCTAAAAGCACAAAAATATCCAGTTCTACAGATGTTGGACACCACAAAAGTAAAAGGCTTACTTAGTATATTTAAAACAAATAAAAAGCAATAAAACTGATAAAAACGTCTAAGATGTATTATTTGGATATCAGGATACCTGTGTGCTTATGACAACACATGCAGCTTATTAAATTAATTATGGAATAAAACACCATTTGGCACTTATTAGGTGTTCAACAATTGTTTCTAAAACGAATATTCTGTCTCTCCACTACTGTGAAAATACACTAAAAAATGTGCCATCTACAAACCAAAATTAATTGCATAAGACTAACTCTGCAGTATCTCCAATAGCCAACCCTTTCAGGTCTAGACTTCGAGTAGTAATCCTCAAACTTTTGTTTCCAGAATTTGTAAGACTAACTGGCACACTATTATCTTGATTAACTTTTTTGTAGGGAAAGTGAATTACATGCTTTACAATAATGTCATTATAAAATGTCCGCAAAAAAAACAAAACAGCTGAACGATTAGCTTGTAGAACAAGTCTCAGAACTGGCTTTGAATAAGTTAAAAAAATAAATATATATAGATATTCATAGGGCCAATCTTCCCATTAGGCATCTACTTTTGCTCTTATCGTGCCTTGCCTGCAGAGCAGTGAGATACAAATTGATCAAGCCTACGTATATATTCCAATTGAAGCAACAAATAAATGTTCATTACCCTCAAAAACCAGATACTAGAGACAAAAAAAAAAAAAAAAGAAAAAAAAAATTATATACGATGGCAGCAAAAAAAAAAACAAAAAAAAAAAAAAGAAAATAAATATACTATAGTGCCACATTAATCTACTGCATGCATCACACTAAATATTCAAATCACTACAGAAAAACCTTTAAATAAAAGCCAAGCACGAACATTTATAAACTTTAAATCTTTATCTGGGTGGGCTATGTTAGTCATAACATATACAGCAATGCGACTCGTGCAGCTGGAAAGATACCTGAGGTTTGCAAATTGGCAGTTTGGACTTTAGCTGCAGTAATAGCATCTGGAGCTAGGAAGAAAGTGACAGCAGGGAATCAATTTCATGTACAGGTTGAGTATCCCTTATCTGCAATGCTTGGGACTAGTATTTCAGATGACTGATCATTTCAACCAAAATGATATATTAAATTCACTCATGAAATACAGTACTATCAAAGCATATACTTCACTTTTACTGTGATGAAGGCATCAGGCCTGCACACATGCCATTTTATTACCATTTGTGGGCGTGCTTGCATGGGGGGAACATGGGCAAGATAGGAAAAGGCATTTTGTGGTTTAAGGTGGCTGAATGCTGAATGAACTGTTGTGTGCTTACATTTGACAGCTATGTATAGAATTTGCGGTAAAAAAAAAAAGAAATTTTTTTGGGGGGATAACATTTTCATTTTGGAAAAGGGATTTACGGATAAAAAAAAAAAAAAAAATATATATATATATATATATATATATATATAAAAATAAAAACTCAACCTGTACTAGTTACACAATATAATTACAGCCAACAAGGTATGCACCATTAGCGTAACTGGTATAGGCAGGGTTCTGATTAAGAGCAAAGTCATATGTCATTATTCTTACAAGGGTGCCTGTTGGTTTTAGTATAAAAACATTTGATTTTTATATCAAGTGTGTGCGTGCATGCATACATACACAGAAAGAAGTGGTGTCCCCTTCTCTTTAGAGATACACATGGGTTTAGTATTAGCTCTGCCTTACAACTAAGGAACAACCAGTCAGTAGATTGGCACATGGTGACAGTACCAGTGCGTGCACAGTCAAGCAGAGCAGGGGCTTATCCCTGCTCGTCTGACCAGGGTCTGCATGTAGCTGGGTCTCTCTGCTAGGGCCGACACAGACCCTTGTTTTTATATTGTCTCAGAAGGGTTTTTCTTGCTTCTACAGAGTTCAAGAATTAAAGCAAGAATTTACTAAAGTCCTTTTTTGTTTAAAGAAAATCTGCTGAATAGGACATCATATATTCTCATATAATGAGGCTAAAAAACATGCTATCATTTGATGTTAAATGAGAAAAAAAAAAAAAAAAAAAAAGGTACACAAATTTGGCAGGGCTTAAATACCACAATCCAAGGCTCCTGACAATTTCCCATGCTGCTAAATAAAGTATGCTGGACCCTGGAGTCTACAAATACTTGTCAAGTCCTGTACCAACACCTTGGCTACTTTACAAACAGGTTTGCAAATCTGTAAAAAGGTAAAATAGTGGAGTTTATAGTCCAAATACCTGGAGCTTTATGGTCAGCAACAGGTACATCAGGTAATGCAGAGGTATCAGCAGTAGGAGAGCTTGGTTTAGAAGCTGAAGAAGAAATATTTGTACTCAAGTTGGTAAAGCGCATGCTCAGAGATGCTACTAATTTTGTACGGGTAAGCCCACTCATGGCATAGAACCATTTTACCACTGCTGTAAGTTAGCGGACTGCTACTATAGTGCTGCCGAAATGAAGGCATAACTCATCTATACATTTCCATGGTTAGTAAAGCAAAAAAGTTACAAGTGTACAAATTGTTCCAAAGTGACAGTGTTAGGCATCACTCTATTCTGATAATACCTGCCACTTTACAATCAACAATGGGTACATCAGGCACTGCAGGAGTAGAGCTCGCCTTTGGTGCTGTAGGGAAACAATTGATTAAGGTGGGACATACAGGCTATTTTTCATTTGAATAAAAAAAAAAAAACAGAAAACCCTGAACCAACATTCTCTTACTTTCCACCGACCAAAAACACACATTACATTCAGAACTAACATTTTCCCCTGCAATCAAGGTATAAAATATGCTGCATTCTGGGAGCAGCGGTACAGAAGTCACAGCTAAATGTCAGTGGAGACATCATGCAAATTGGATACCTGAAGCCTTTGCATTAGCAACAGGGGCTTTGGGCACAGCTGGGATGCTGGCGAGAGAGGGAACATAATCCGGAGCTAAAGAAATATGAAAAAATGTACATGCAATGAGCAAGAACATTTTTTTTGGGGCCGCTACACATTAAACAGATGCACCTTGGAAACAAATTTTAAGGTAGTTTGAATGACTGATATGTTAAGTGTTAAGTTGCACAGGTCCTTTATACATATTACTCAATGATATTATATCACAAGGGCATCCAATTATATCTCAATTGAGTTACATATGGGAGCAGGAATAGGTTCTGGGGCTTTAAAAAGGAAAATAGAAGGAATTTTGAATGAAATGTAATAGAAAAAAAAGTTTTAAAACCATAAACTAAAAAAGCATTAATCAGTGCATTCTGAATACCTAAATCTTTAGAAGGCACAATCGGTGGTAATGAGGGAGCAGAAACTGGTGCTGGAGCTTTTCAAAGACAGAAAATAAAAACAAAGGAAGTATATATATATATATATATACACACACACACACACACACACACTGTGCACAACAGTAATGAACATGAACTGGTCCCTACTACCCGAGCTAGATCAATATTTATGTGGTCAAAGACAGAAAAAAAAACGAAGGAAGTCCATTTATATACTGTGCACACAGAATAAAGGCCCCAACTTTACCTCCTAAAACTACATAATTTCTACACTGTTAGATGAGTCACAGCACACTGTTAGTTGGAAACAAAATGTAAGGTTGTTTGGCTAACTGGTATTGTAAGAGTGAAGTTGCACAGGCCGTTTATACGTATTCCCCTTAATGATATAATATTACATTACAGGGGCAGCCAATACATATCTCATTTGAGTTGCATATTGATAAATGCATAAAATATAGTCGCTGGTCCCAAAACACCAAGGAGTGAACACTACAGGTCAAGCGCTGCATTTATAATACCTGAGGCTTTATTCACAGGCACTGATGGGACAACAGTGGGAGCAGGAGTAGGTACAGGAGCTTTGAAATGCAAATAAAACCCAGTAATGAACTGTTCCCTGTGGTCAATTTCACCATAACACATGTTTAACAATCACTGGTCCCAAAACACTATAATGAGTGAACACTTCAGGTCAAGCGCTGCATTTATAATACCTGAGGCTTTAGTGACAGGCACGGATGGGACAACAGTGGGAGCAGGAGTAGGTTCTGGAGCTTTGAAAAGGAAAATAGTAGAAATTCTAATGAATCCGTCCCGTAGTAGAATAGAGACTTTAAAAGATGTCAAACGTAAAAGCATTAAATCAGTGCATTCTGAATACCTGATGCTTTAGAAGGGACAACCGGTGCTAATGGGGGAGCAGAAACTGGCGCTGGAGCTTTTCAAAGACAGAAGATAAGTAAAAAAACAAAGAAAGTCCATTTATACACTGTGCACACAGAATAAAGGCCCCACCTTTAGCTCCTAAAACGACATCATTTCTACACTATGTTAGGCCAGTCACAGCACACCGTTAGTTGGAGGATGCAAGAGTACATTGCAGCTATCATACCTGGCACTGGAGCATCAACCACTGTAGATGCAGTAGAAGGGAGAAGTTTAGCCTCTGTAGCTAAACAGAACAACAAATAGGAAGTAGGAAGTTACAGACTTTACATAAGACCTTATTTCTGGGTTTAAGTAGGAAGCGTGCACCCCATTCACCAATGTTAATAACCTACTACCCGAGCTAGATCAATATATATGTGGTCAAAGACAGAAAAACAAAAACAAAGGAAGTCCATTTATATACTGTGCACACAGAATAAAGGCCCCACCTTTAGAACCTAAAACTACATAATTTCTACACTGTTAGATGAGTCACAGCACACTGTTAGTTGGAAACAAAATGTAAGGTTGTTTGGCTAACTGGTATTGTAAGAGTGAAGTTGCACAGGCCGTTTATACGTATTCCCCTTAATATTATATTATAGGGGCAGCCAATATATATCTCAGGTGAGTTGCATATTGATAAATTCATAAAATATAGTCGCTGGTCCCAAAACACCAAGGAGTGAACACTACAGGGCAAGCGCTGCATTTATAGTACCTGAGGCTTTATTCACAGGCACTGATGGGACAACAGTGGGAGCAGGAGTAGGTACAGGAGCTTTGAAATGCAAAAAAAACCCAGTAATGAACTGTTCCCTGTGGTCTATTTCACCACAACACATGTTTAACAATCACTGGTCCCAAAACACTATAATGAGTGAACACTACAGGTCAAGCACATTTATAATACCTGAGGCTTTAGTCACAGGCACTGATGGGACAACAGTGGGAGCAGGAGTAGGTACAGGAGCTTCAAAATAGGGGGGAAAAAAAATCTGAATAAGCTAAAAATTCATCTAATCTAGTTCCACCAACAGTAATGAACTATTCCCTGTGGTCCATTTCACCACAACAAATGTTTAAATGGCTGACAAATATTTGCTCGATTATAAGAGCAATAAGGGGGAACCAGAGCAACAAGGGGAGGGAGGGGGGGAGGGCAGAGAGAAACAAGGGGAGGGAAGAGACAGAGACAAGGGGAGAGAGAGACACAACAGTAAGGGGGGGGGGGGGGGGGGGAGAAAAGCTGGGGGCAAGGGAAAGAAAGGCAGCATTGGCACATAAAGGGAAATATTTATTTTTATTAGAAAAGCAATTTATATGTGAATATATACAAGTTGAACTTTTTTCCTATAGGGTAGTCTTATATTCAGGCTTTTAGTTTTTTTCCTAATGGAATATCCAAAGTTTGGGGGGTCATCTTATAATCAAGAAAATACGGTATATATAAAAATAAATCACTGTTCCCAAAACACTACAATGAGTGAACACTACAGGTCAAGTGCTGCATTTTTTATACCTGAGGCTTTAGTGACAGGCACTGATGGGACAACAGTGGGAACAGGAATAGGTTCTGGAGCTTTGAAAAGGAAAATAGATGGAAGTTCCAATGAATCCGTAACATAGTAGAAAAGAGGGAGGGGGAGCTTTTAAAAGACGTTAAACATAAAAGCATTAAATCAGTGCATTCTGAATACCTGATGCTTTAGAAGGGACAACCGGTGCTAATGGGGGAGCAGAAACTGGTTCTGGAGCTTTACAAAGACAGAAAATAAGAAAAACGAAGGAAGTTTGTTTACATACTGTGCATTCACAAGAAAGGCCCAACCTTCACCTTATACAAACTACATAATTTCTACACGAACTTAGGCCAGTCACAGCAAACAGTTATTTGAAAACAAAAGTTAAGGTCGTCTTGATGACAGGGATAACGCAACTATAAAGCACAATCCCGATAGTTTAAAGAGTTAAAGTGCCCTTTATACATATTCCTCAAGGATATTCTATTACAGTGGCATCCAAGTTATATCCAAAGTGGATTACATTCAGAAACGCTGGTGTGTTTTGTGCTGCATTAATGTTTTTTTCCAGTAACAGCAAGAGTAAAAGGACGGCTTGTTAAATAGAACAATGCTAGGTTAATTACGTTTACTACAAAGCAGCCCAGAAACTTTACAAATCAACTTTATTCAAAAACAAGTAGAAACAATAGGTTGCTACATAACAGAGAAAGGTTTCAGAAAAGCGAAAATAACCTGATCAATGGCTAAAATAAAGCCAGAATCAACTAAATATCAGAATACAATTTATAAAATACTTAATGCACTAAAAAAAAAAAAATATTAAAACCTTGAGGGTCGTCCAAAAGCTGCATACATGGACTACATACAAAGTCAAACGAATGTACTGTGCCAACACAATTTAGCTTTGCTGAAACCTTAATCAATAACATGTTTTTTTCTGTATGCTTGATGGGTGAGCAGTAACAGGCACTGAGGGAGCAGGATCATGCTCTGTAGTTTTAAACAAGTGATAAAACCAAAAATAAATAAATATGAAGGGTTTCACAGCTTATTTATTTCCCAAATATCAACCACGTGCATGCCAGCTAACATAAGATCTAGATAAGTCTAGAAGAATGGCAGGCGTGCCTCTGGAATTTGGCAGTAATTTGTGGGGGTTATTTACGTGGGTAGGACATGTGGATTCTCCGGCCGACCTTTATAAAGCCAATTCCCATTCAAAGTTTGGGAATCCAACGGGCAAGATTGAACATACATGTTGCTGGTTAGTGGCACATCAAAACTCTATTGAACAGGAAATGTTAAACAGCTAAGTTATATTTGCAATATCCATTTCTTTTAAAGTAGAGACTGGCACTATGAGGACAACAGTGGAAGCAGGACTAGGCTCTAGAGCTAAAATAAGTAAAAACAGAAACAAGGTTCTAAAACTTCTTTGAACAATTTTGGTGTGTTCAATGACCACATGACATCCATTTACAAATATTTCAGTAGAGAAAAACATGTTACAGACACAACAGTTAGCAAGCACTGTTAGTCAAGGAACAACCATGTTATTTAGAATACCTGGTGCTGCTGGAGCACTGGCGGGCACAGGAGGTGCTTCAATGGGGACAGCAGCCGACACTAGAGAGTTTTTAAAAATGAAGTGGTTACATTAAAAACAAAAAGGACAAATAGAATAGCCTGCGCCAATAAAACGCAGAAATAAAGAATACAAAAAACAGTCCAATAAAAAGATAAAGTAGCAGAACACCTGATACTTTGGAAGCAATGACAGGCACTGGAAGGGCAAAACAGGGGACCTCACTGGGGTTTGGAATTTTCCCAATCAAAATTGGCAAACAGTAAAACCCACTTTTTTTTTTTTAATAGATTAGCAAAAGGTGAATGATTTTTTCATTTTAATCAGATACTAAAGTAATCAGATACTTACTTTTTTTTTTTTTAAATCAGTGGGTAAAAAATTACAATGATAACCTGATGCTTTGGGAGAGACTACAGCCATAGAGGAAAGAAAACATCAGAACAAAAAATGCACAACTCCACTAGTTACAACAAAGTACTGTAACATGCAGTTAATTTCATCTCAACAAAAACACTGCAAGGAGTGAACACTACAGGTCAAGTGCTGCATTTATAGTACCTGATGCTTTAGTGACAGGCACTGATGGGACAACAGTGGGAGCAGGAGTAGGTACAGGAGCTTCAAAATGGCAAAAAAAAAATCTGAATAAGCTAAACGTTCACAAATCATCTAGTTCCAACAACAGTAATGAACTGTTCTATGTGGTCTATTTCACCACAACGCATGTTTAACAGGCCGACAAACATAAAAAAAAAAATCACTGGCCCCGAAACACTATAAGGAGTTAACACTACAGGTCAAGCTCTGCATTTATAATACCTGAGGCTTTAGTGACAGGCACGGATGGGACAACAGTGGGAGCAGGAGTAGGTTCTGGAACTTTGAAAAGGAAAATAGAAGGAAGTTCTAATGAATCCGTAACATAGTAGAAAAGAGAGGGTGGGAGGGGAGTAGTTTTTAAAAGATATCAAACTTAAAAAGCATTAATCAGTGCATTCCGAATACCTGATGCTTTAGAAGAGACAACAGGTGGTAATGAGGGAGCAGAAACTGGCGCTGGAGCTTTTCAAAGACAGAAAAGAAGTTAAAAAACTAAGGAAAACCATTTATACACTGTGCACACAGAATAAAGGCCCAACCTTTAGCTCCTAAAACGACATCATTTCTACAATAAGTTAGGCCAGTCACAGCACACCGTTAGTTGGAAACAAAATGTACGGTTGTTTGGCTAACTGGTATTTTAAGAGAAGTTTCACAGGCAGTTTATACGTATTCCCCTTAATGATATTATATTACAGCGGCATCCAATGTATATCAGGTGAGTTGCATATTGATAAATGCATAAAATATAGTCGCTGGTCCCAAAACACTGCAAGGAGTGAACATTACAGGTCAAGCGCTGCATTTATAATACCGGAGGCTTTAGTCACAGGCACTGATGGGACAACAGTGGGAGCAGGCGTAGGTACAGGTGCTTTGAAATGGGAAAAAAACCCCACAAAGAACAGTAATGAACTGAACTGTTTCCTGTGGTCCATTTCACCACCTGTCTAACAATCACTGGTCCCAAAACACTATGAAGAGTGAACACTTCAGGTCAAGTGCTGCATTTATAATACCTGAGGCTTTAGTGACAGGCACGGATGGGACAACAGTGGGAGCAGGAGTAGGTTCTGGAGCTTTGAAAAGAAAAATAGAAGAAATTCTAATGAATCCGTAAAATAGTAGAAAAAGGGGGGGGCTTTTAAAAGATGTCAAACGTAAAAGCAGTAAATCAGTGCATTCTGAATACCTGATGCTTTAGAAGGGACAACCGTTGGTAATGAGGGAGCAGAAACTGGCGCTGGAGTTTTCAAAGACAGAAAATAAGTTAAAAAAAGACAAGGGAAGTCCATTTATATACTGTGCACGCAGAATAAAGGCCCCACCTTTAGCTCCTAAAACTACATAATTTCTACACTATGTTAGGCCAGTCACAGCACACCGTTAGTTGGAGGATGCAAGAGTACATTGCAGCTATCATACCTGGCACTGGAGGATCAACCACTGTAGACGCAGTAGAAGGGAGAAGTTTAGCCTCTGTAGCTAAACAGAACAACAAATAGGAAGTAGGAAGTTACAGACTTTACATAAGACCTTATTTCTGTGTTTTAGTAGAAAGCGTGCACCCCATTCACCAATGTCAATAACCTACTACCCGAGCTAGATCAATATATATGTGGTTGATTTATCGTTGGGCATTACCAATATCTAACCCATTCCTATATATATTTATTCCACCTAAGTCATGCAAAGAAATGCATGGTATCTTCCCATTTATATATTGTAATAGACAACTGTTTTTCAAATGTAGACATGAAGGTGGTGCAGACTTTCCTGCAAGTTGTCAGTATGCATATAAACTACATATATGTCTGCACATAGTGGCACATGTATCCAAACTGCTGAGTAGTTAATTTGCGTTGCCATACACAGTTACACTAGGCATCAGGGAAGTGTGCAGATGACTGATATGAACTCACTGCAATGAAGGTATCCAAGTAAGTACATCAGGGCTTGACACAGCGTGAGCCAGTTAGCTGTGGCTAATTTTTTAAAAAAAGTTTAAATTGTTTTATGCTTCTCTAACGAAGTTCCATTCCCTGGCTTTTGCATTGGTCTGTCTGGCTACTAAACTCAAAAGAAATGGGTCGAGACCTGAAGTACATAATGTGATTAACACATTTAAGGTGGATTTCCTCAGGAGAGATTTAGATTATATTGCATTCCCAGTATGAACAAGACAAAGTCACAGTTTTGGGAATGGAAGACATTTAGTGCAAAAATGTTTTTGTGTAACTGTAACTCCCCTTTTTATACTCTGTACCAAGCGCTACATACATTTCTTGAAACTTGTTTAATAATGTATGTATTTTTATCTACTGTTAAATGTGTAACTGTGTAACTCCATTCTGGACTGGGTCCCCAGGACATACTTGAAAACGAGAGAAATCTCAATGTATTCTTCCTGGTAAAATACTTTCTAAATAAATAAATAAAATAGTGTTCCAATAAAAACCTTTGCACTACAACTTATTGTCTTTTTTTTTTTACAGGTTATTTGACCAATACATTGGTTAATCTAACTGGATAGTATATACATTTATTTGTTCAGTGCCCATCTCAAGATAATTTTACAAGGACACTGCAAAGACAGAAGTGTGATCCGCTATAACATGTTTTCACACAACACTACTGGTCTGTCTTAGGTCTTCCTGAGATCCCCAAACAGTACACTGGATAAATTAGTGAAGACATCTTACAGTTAGTAGTGGAATGAAGGTCAACTATCATACCAGAGCCTGGAGGGTCAGTCAGTGCTGGTGCACTAGCCTGGAGAAGGTTACCATCAGGAGCTATACAAAGTTACAACAGCATTTACGTAAGTGGATTTAAAATTGTAGAATATTTGTGTGATTAGGACATATCCAAATAAATATGAACTAGCAACTGTGTGATGAAACATTTAATTTGCAAATTCCCATCAAGGATCTCCTGTACACTTGTATGAGTTGGAATACAATGCAAAACAATTCTCCTCATTTACGATCAGGTTTGTTAAAAACATGAGTTGACTAAGCGGCTGCTCTGGGTTCACACTTAATTTTACATTTGTTGTAAACATCCAAGAGCAACACAGGCAGCCACAAAAGGCAGATTTTTTACAGATCACTAGACTGTGCATTGAGTGCGATATTCCAGTTACACAATCAATGCGATAACTCAGCATTTTCCCACACAGAAGATTAGCTAAAGCTAAAGCCAAGGCGAGGCAGCCAGCCAGCCAGCCACTCATCACTGTTTTGGGAGAAGCATTTTATAAAAATAAGCTAAAATTACAAAATTGAGATCAACATTTGTAAATGTCTAGCACAAGCAGCACAGCAAGTATAGTGCTGGACACAACTCTCAAAGTGCCATGTCATTTAAATAAATTGTTCTCTAAGATTCGGGGTCATATAAAGCCACAGAATTTCATATAGAATAGCCAAACAGTAACAAGATGGCAATACTAAATAAGGCTGAAATAATTGAAATTAAAAAAGGACACCAAGTACACAGAATAACTTATCCAAACATGCAGTTAGATGTCATACATTTGCTTTATTTTTAAAAAAGAAAAATAGCTATGGTTTGAATAATATTTGGCCAGAGTCCTAAACACTTAAGTGGCATAGTAGGTAGTGACTTGCCCTCTTGCACTGCAACTACACTAATCTATCCATTCATATTGGAAACCAAAAATATTAAATTGTTCCACTAGAAATGTCATATCTTTAGTTTTCCTACTTCACCATCATACTTAATGAGTCTATTGAAGTCATGTTACATTGTAAAGTTGCAATGTTACCATCTTTGCACAGGAATGGTTACCAAAGGAGATGTGACATTACGTAACAGTGTTTGGCATTCACAAGGTGTATTAAGCATACAAAATACCCTTCTTGACCTGACCTCTAAAGAAACCTACCTGATGACTCTAAAGCGGCTTCACTTGCCACCTCAGGTTTCTGGGCAACAGCCTTTTTCTCCTCGACTGCCCCCACCACATCTGCAGGTGAAGCAGCCCCTTCCACTGGGGCTTGGGGAGAGGTTGCTGTAATATCAGCAGCATAAGAACATGTGACTTGAAACACTACATTATTCTCACAACTACATGCTTAAACAATTTTCACCTTCTCCAATAATAAGTAAAATACAGACAAACATGAGGTGCTAGTATGCAAATGGACAATTAGCCAATTAAAAAGACATTGCTAAATAAAAAAAAAAACAGATTATAAAGAAAGTGAAAAAAAGTTGATGATTATTCCTTAAAGTCAAAGTAAACATGCCTTAGTCTTTCTAGTTCCGGTGGATCAGAGAATCATGCATCTATGTCTAACTATTGTTCTCTAGCAGAATTGCTGACTGCACAGCACCACAACTTAAGATTAGTATTGTAGTATTGCTTGCAACTTTAATCAAGTGCAAGCAATTTTTCTGTTAATGTGCAAGTGTCACAAACAACACCACTGAAGTGAGAGAAACACCCTGAGTGACCAGTCGTTTGTAGTAGAAAGAAGAAAAACATGCTTATTATAAAATCCACACACAAGGTTTGTTTTGCCTTTTTTTGAAGAAAGACCAAAACCATTGAATGCAACTGCCAAAAGGAAATAAGTGTGCTCTGCCAATCTCCACTGAACAAGCACACACAAAAGTTGCATCCCAACACCAAAGCAAACTGGTTACAAAAACCAAACTGTGTTCAGTGTGTTAGAAACCAGGGATGAAAAAGGTCAAACCAAACGCAAGCTCACAACAGCACTGTGTCAAAGGTGTTACCAGATCCCACAACTCAAATCCTGTTACCATTTACCAGTCTCATCAACACCATTACAAGAGTAATGCATTTAGATACAACAAAGAACGAAAACTGACTTTAGACAATAGATGTTCTCACAGAAAGGTTCCCAGTGATTGCAGGATTTCTGTCCCAAATGCAGGAGAGGATGGTTGGGAAATCTGAGTTTTGAAAAGTGTACAGGGTTTCTGTTTTACTCACCTGTCTCAATCTGAGGCTGATGGAGTTCCTGCTCTGCAGCTGGGACGGTTTCTGTGGCTTCACCAGGCATTTCTAAACAGATAAACTTGAGATTTACATTTTATAGTTAAGTAAAATGATATGGGCACATTATGCAGTAATCTAGAGCTGTCGGCTACTCTGGAATCTCAGGTCAAAGTTTTCAAGATTTAGGTGTCACTGTTTGCCATTTTACTCCACAATGTGAAACTTGATAAATCTGACATCACGTTCTGAAATACATAATAGCCAACTGCAGATTCCAAAAATTAACAATGAGGCCTACACATCAACAATCACATTTTGGATGTAGACATCAAAGCTTGCACTTTTAATTAAAAAAAAAAAACCCCTGCAGAATACATTCACTACTGGAGAGAGTGCAACTTCCTAATCTAGCAGCAGATTTTGAGTAGTGAAAATGGCAACATGTTTGTATTACATTACTGAATCATTCCTACTGGAGTGTAAACGTTTTTAAACAAGAATCCCTGGTTTACTATTTTAGAATGATTTGTTTTGCAGTTCAACAGCTGTAAAGTAACTTGAACGTCTCAATTGTCCAACCCCCCCCCCCCCCCCCAATGTGATAAGCATATATACCATCGAATACTGTACATAAAACGAACACAAATACTGCCATTATCGTGATGCAGATATAACACTGCTTGCAGGTAACCACAGCAACATATAGAGAAACAAAAATACACTTTTCATTCAGTTCATAAGATCGGAAGACAGCAAAGTACACAGCACAGCCGAGGTATGGACTGTGCTTGCGGCAGTATAATAGACACAAGCTTTTAAACAATAAAATATTAAGGGAAACCTTACGATAAGGACATCTCTGTGGTACAATTTACCACTCGTTTCTCAGGCACGTTACAGAGACCGACTCAGTGCCACAAAAAGCGATAAGAAAAAAAGTTAGGCTATTTGCCAGCTATTTAGGCTATTTGCCAGCTATTTCTGGAACCAAAGGCTTGCCACCGCCGAAACAGAGATCATCTGGCGGGGCCTTGCCGTGTATACACATGTGACGGCCCATGATTAGTTCAGCGTTACCGGCTACATGGAGAGCTTTCGTACAGGACAAGGCGCCCTCTGGTCGAACTCATATGCGTGAGAACCTAGAAAAATAGCTAAAGACGGGCATAGGATATCATTGCTTGTGAAACCCCATACACCGCACCAGGCTTTCTAAACAGCAGAGCCCATTCGCTCCACCTCTCCCCTCGCTCTCCGGGACACCGCACGTCCCACTGCTTTCCCATGCAGTTTACCCTGCCGCCTAACCTCTCTGCTCGGAAATACAGCCTCAGTTCCAGATGTTATATTCCCCTCTGTCACTTGGTACCAGCCCGAACCTTTTGGGCCCACCGAACACCACGGATGGCAAAGGATAGAGCCAGAGACACTTACTGTGTGAGGAGTTCAGATCCAAGATGGCTGAAGAAAGAAAGTCTAAATCCGACTGCTTCCGGGATACAGAAGCATCAGTGAGAACTGTTTCCGGGTCTCCAGCGTGGTTTGCACCTGCTGCCCGTACACAGCATATGTGTTATACTTTATATGGACATGGCTACCACATTCAGCAACACATCCCGTAATACATGTACTCAAATATAATGCTATGCATCTTCTTCTTTACTGCTAGCGCTAGATCTTACAATCTTTATATATGAGCTATATTCCGAGTTATTATAAAACTTGTACATACGTTATTGCTAAACATGAATATACTTGTTCATTTCTACAGACGACAAAATGATTGTTTGTTGACTATCAGGGATGTTAATGCATCTTTATCATAGAGCAAGTTTGACGAGGAAGTCTACCGTTTATCTTCCAACGCAAAGTTGCCAAACACTTGCACAATCACTGATCAAAGTAAATACATTTTTGTTGAAATACTCATTATTTGAAAATGACATTGCAAAGATTACAATTTATGGCTACTTTATTAAAGGAACTCAATCACCAAAACATTATTTTTCTTTTACGGTGAATGTTTAAAAAATGATTGAAAATGATCTATACTTTGTGTTTGCAAAATTGCTCACACTCACACACACACACCTTTAAAAACACATTTTTCTCCTAATTTAGTCATAGTCACTGTATAAATAATTTTCAATCATTTCTTATTCTCTACATTCACAGCAATAGCAATGTTTAAGTGATACAGTCCTTTTAAAGCACCTTGCAATCAATGTCATTAACCCCTAAAGGATCAAAGTGCCAAAATGGCATCTTTTTGCTGCTGGTCCAGATAACAGAGTGATCATGGGCAGAAACCCGATCATATTATTTACAGACCCAATGGGTCGCTGATGAAATGTCATGAGATTTCACAGTCATATGTGAGGTGTGGCCAAAACCGGAAGTTCAGGCACTTCGCAATTTGGTAAAATGTAGCGGGTGCTCACTTTAGTGTCAGCTACATGTTCCATGTCAGACTAAAGGACTTATCTGACAGCGGATCCTGTCCTCAAAGTAAGCTGCAGAGGGATTCACAGCACAGCTCATCGCTAGGGGCCGTGATGAGCTGTAGGGAAACCACTCCATAACTCACAATTAGAATGATCTATATAGTAAGCTTCTGTAGGGGGGGGGAGGTTCTAAGAGATCTTTTAAAACTGGATTGCAGGGGGAGAGGGCAAGAGTCGATAGTCTTCCCATTGGACTAGGGTGTGGGATGTCCGCACTCTTTTTGCTCAGTCTCCCCCCTGAGTAGCAGAACGCAGACCACTACCCTACAGTCAAGAAAACATGGTTTGTAGGTAATAATCAACTCACCAGATAGTCTCATATATATATTTTTTACTTGTACTTTATTGTTGAAACACAAAAATCAAGTTGCTCTAGTAAGAGGATGAAATGGCATCTAGTTTTATGATACATGCCATTTTATCCTCTAACTGGCTGCCTCTATGTGCCTTCGTTAAGCATGCGGACAAATCTGTGAGCTACTCTTGTTCCCATCAGAATTGGTGGTCAGTGCACAGATCTGCTCAGCTTAGCCAAAAGTATACACATGTACATCTATAAAGATACAAATCTGACTTACTGTGGAGAGAGGGCACAGGAGTTTGAACTTTTGCTGTATCAAAGAAGCAAACATTCAAAACATCCTTTAATGTTAATATAATTACAAAATGTTTTAATGCATATGATAGGGAAGGTTGCATTTATATAATTTCAACACAGGCTTTGGCTGGTAAAGAATGGCAAAAAGGTCAAACAATCCCTTCAACAGCTGTGAAGCTAATTATAATGGAAGCACATGCTTTCCAATGTCAAAAGGTTACATTTTGGACACTGCCAAAAAGAAGGTAAACTTATTTTATGTTAGTATAACCCGCTTCTTAGAACAGAATTCAAAAGTGAGGCAAACTACTTATTGCACCATGTGTAACTTTATTTTCTTTTATGAATTAATTCCTCTTTAATGGATGACCGTATCCAACCACTACAATCAAAATCACAAGCCGGAGACACGACTGAAATCTAAAGTGGAGTTTAACCCTCAAGTGTCCATGACTGTTTGTGTTTAAACTAGAGAGGAAAATTACAGCTAATGTACCCACATATTTAATCACCATTAAGAAGGGCTTTTAAACATTTAATTTACTAAACAAAAAATATCACAAGATATGATGAAAAATGGAAGAGAAAAAGCCTCAACACCGAATGCTCAATAAGGAAAAAACAAAACCCTAGAAAGGCTTGAAGTTCAGAACCTGCAACACATTGAACAAGTATAAAGCTGCTGCACTCTAAAGAGCACCTTGACACTCCATAACGTTACTGGGACATTGTTATGTGGACTGATGAAATGAAGGTTAAATTATTTGTGGCATATTAAGGTCTCTGTGTACCAACATGAAATCATCCTGACAGAGAAAGTATGGGAACGTCATGATTTGGGGCTGCTTTGCTGGCTCGGGGCTTGGATATCTTGCCATCATCGAGGGGAAAGGAAAAAAGTGACACAAACAATAATGTGAATCAGTGAAAAATAAATAAACAATACTCCTCCTCTGGCACTGCAGCACCCACTTAAGTGATCCTCGAGCACTTAATACATGTAGAAAAAGGGGAGACTGAGGCGCATGTACCGGGAAGAGAGAAAAAAATATAATAGTGCAACACTGCGAAAAATACTTGAAAATATTGGAAAGGCTGGGGAATACACTCACAAATGAATTGGTCATTCAGGCTCATCAAGGTAGTAGAAAATGCAGTTTTAATCCATACATCTAAAAAACATATTAAAAACCATAGCGCAGTAACCTTAACACATGTAAGGTGATTAAAAACAAATACACGTACAACAGAAAAAGCACAGTAAAGTGCAAACTTGCGTAAGAGTAAGTCTCTTTCCTGCTGCCACCAGGATGGAACACTTCAGTGCAGCTCTTAGATTACTTGAATCCGGTCTTTTCTCAACGCGTTTCGCAGGCTTCCTCAGGAGTTAAGTAAATCTTTTTTACTTAGACCCTATATTAAGGGAGGGTCAGAAGCACTTTACTTTTGCACATACAACTTATCTCCTGAGGAAGCCGGCGATACATGTTGAGAAAAGACCGGATTCAAGTCATCTAAGAGCTGCACTGAAGTGTTCCATCCTGGTGGAAGCAGGAAAGAGACTTACTCTTACGCAAGTTTGCACTTTACTGTGCTTTTTCTGTTGTACGTGTATTTGTTTTTAATCACCTTACATGTTTTAAGGTTACTGTGCTATGGTTTTTAATGTTTTTTTAGATGTATGGATTAAAACTGAATTTTCTACTACCTTGATGAGCCTGAATGACAAATTCGTTTGTGAGTGTATTCCCCAGCCTTTCCAATATTTTCAAGTGTTTTTCGCAGTGTTGCACTATTATATTTTTTTCTCTCTTCCCGGTACATGCGCCTCAGTCTCCCCTTTTTCCTCATCGAGGGGACAATGAATTCCCAAGTTTATCAAGGTATCATACAGGATAATGTCACTGTCAGTTTAAGCGCAGGAGAAGCTGAGTAACAGCAGGACAATGACCTTAAACACTGTACATTTGCTACTTAAAAAACAAAATAATAAAATTTGCCTTTCGAAATGTCTCAGTCATTGTCAAGACGTTAACCTTATTTAAATGCGGGAGAACTATCTTAAGAAAGCTGTTCACACCATACTAAGAATATAGCTGAAAGCATTTATGCAAGGCAGAATAGTCCGAAATTCCTCCTGAACTTCATGCAGGTCTGATCCGCAGCTACTGGAAGCACTTGTTTGAGGTTATTGCTGCCAAAAAGGAGGTTCACCCACTTATTCCACCAGCACAGTGAATTTTTTTTAATGGGAAGACAAAGAGCCAGCATTCCAGGCATAAACAAGGCTGGACAACAGTGGAAGAGTGAAAAATGAAAGTCCTGTGGATTTAAAAGTACAAAAATACATTCAGTACATTGTTCCTTTCACTGGTGATGTCCAAACCGTTTGTAAGGGAAAGACACGTTCTGTTCCAACTCACTAGAACCGCTGACAATCTATATAAACCTTCATAAATTAAAAACATGCTCTCGACCAGTCCGCTACTCTCACAAATGTATGCAAAACAAGAGTACACACACACACACACCTCGTCGCAACAATCAGGAACTGTCAATCTAAACAATGTCTGTATTATGAATATAGAGAATACAACGCTATGAAAAATGATCTACACGTTGTGTTAGTAGGATTGCACGAAGAGAAAAGCATGTTTAAATATTTGTAGGGTCTCCTGCTACAATTATTAATTTCCTATTGAAAAGTAGTCCATTTGCATATCAAGCCACAGATGAGATCATAGACATGAGACACTACAGACATGTTTAAAACATATATTTCTCTTATTTCATGCAGTTCTGTTAACACAATGTACATCATTTCTCTACCTTCATAGTATAAGCAATGTTTAGGTGAGAAAGTCCCTTTAATAGTGCATGAGTTAATTATACAAATATAACAAAAGGTGTTAAGAATCTGAAAGATTATCATTGTGTTTGTCTATATCTGAATTCTGAAGGTTTCACATACGTTATTTTGCCACTGAAATTTAACCGTAATGAAAACCCCACATTTCATCTAAAATGAAAATTGATTATTTCTGTGTAAATATGGTTACAGTTTTCCTTTAAGTACACAGTCCTAGCGAAAATAATAGCAATTGTATCAATGGAATATATTCATGCACATTCCCATTACTTCACATCACAATGACCACAACCAATCCTCAATATTTTGTACAACCTCTCATACAAAAATAATTTATAGGCATATTGATAATACACAAACTTCAGGTCACATGATGTGTGATCTTTGTAAAGTGGCAGATTTATTATAAAAAATAATTCACTTTTTAACCAAGGTATCACAGTCTCTGTTTTATACAAAAAAATTATAATCTAGGAGTACATAGATTAAAACAAAAAGTCTCCTCACAATGTTTGATTTCAGAGAGATGGATTCCTTGTGTGCACGGTATGACAACTAATGAACCTCCATGTAACTTGTATTGTAATTCTGAATGAGGAATAAGTTCAATTAACAGTTCTGGCGCCAGTGAGCACGTGAAGTTCTGAATTGTTCAAGGATGCTTGCACTCGGCAAAGAAATTGTGACAACAGCAGCTTCAAAACTCTTTTTTCAGATCTAGTGGAAGAAAAAAAAAATAAAAAAGTTTTCTTGTCAATCTACATTTACAAACAGTGTTAAAATGAATCCATTTGTGTCCTTAAGACCATGGGATGGTTTGTACTAGCAGGGCTATGTGCATAGGCAGTGATGTTAGGAAATAGTTGGAGCTTATAGACAAGCCAATCTCAGGAGCATTTTAAATATTTCTCATAGCAACTTCTCAGAGTTCATCATAAAACATTAGCTTGTGTGAGGATATGCGGAGTGAGTTCTATACATTTTCATGGGGTATATTAAATTTTTCATCATATAATCACTGGCAGGTAAGAAAATGTTGAAAAGGTTTAGAAACATAATTTTTCTATCACCTTCGCGACAAAGGACGTGCATCAAGCAGTTTTTGCGATCAACGATTGTGAAAACCGCTTTAACGGTGCTGGTCTATTGTCTCGATGTCGAGGCAATAGCCAGCAACGAAATTTCTATTTTGGGGCACCCACGATCGCCCCATGGAGCGATCGTGGGGAGCCATATTGACGGAGTATGCTGCTCCGTCAATATGGCTAAGCCCTCTGCCAGTCTGAGCTTCAGAAGTGAAAGTAACTTCACTTCCGTCGCTCTGAATATGCTACTTGACTGCCCCTAGTGGTAGTTAAGTAGCATTGGAATGGAAAATATTTAAAATACATATTTAATTAATAAAAAACAGGTCATATAGCTATTTCAGCCTATAGGGTTAAAATAACATTTTTAACATAAGGGATAGGGTTAAAATTAAATAAAAAAATATTAAGGGATATAATAAGGATTAGAGTTGGGGTTAAATTTAGTGTTAGGGTTACATTTTGGGTTCGGGTTGGGGTCAAAATGTCAAAACACTCTTTGGTTTTTGCCCCATAACTCGCAAAAAAATACCGAAAAATATGGAAACATGCATATTTTTGAACTCGGGACAACATTTAGAAACTAATTAGACAGTGTCTTTTTTTAATGATTTTATTTGTATAAATTATATTTTAGGTCAAAGATAGAAAAAGTGGTTTTTTTTTTAAATTTTTCATCATATTTTATGATTTTTTTTGTAGTAAATTATAAGATATGATGAACATAATGGTATCTAATGAAAGCCCTTCTTATGACGATAAAAACAACATATAATTTGTGTGGGTACTGTATGCGAGAAAGAAAAATTATGGCTAAACACAAACACCCTAGAAATGTCAAAACAGCCATTGTCACCAAGAGAAAGTCAAGGTGAAAATGTCTTCTCACTAAGGGGCTATTTACATGAAACTGGGCGATTTCTTTAGAATAAGCAGTTTATTAATAGGAGACAGGGTAGAAAATGTTGCTGGAGGACTATGGAGGAGGGAGTATTTGTAAATTTATTTGAGTCACATATGGAGAAAAAACATCATAAAAAATGAAATAAAACAAATCAATGCCATACTTTGGTATGTTGCAATCAGAATACACTTAGAAGTTAAACTAAATTGAAAGGTTCCATATTTATAAGTTAAATATAGTCCTTAATATACAGGCTTCCATGCCACTGCAAATGTAGCAGTGTTTGCAGAGTCTGATCCATTGAATTCTATTTACATGAAAATGACGCGTCCATCTTATGCTCTTCATTGGCCTGCTGTACATATATAGTGCCAGATCCATATCAAACAAATTTGTCTGCTTCAATAAATACTGTAATAAGTGCATGGGGGGGGGGGGGGGGGGGGGCTTGTGTCTTATACTCATCTAAATAAATTTTCTACTTGCCTGATAATGTGACATTTTAAATCATGTGTTTATTTGGAAATACATAAATTTAGTATTTTTTTTTTCACAAAGAAGTACTTAAAGGGTCTAAATGTTATTTTTCACTTGTGCATCTAATATAGAAGCACAAGTGAAATTTTAGTTGTTCCTCTAGTGAGGATGAACTGGTGTGTACTTTTGACAGTTCACGCCAGTTTATCCTCTGACTGACAGCTGCCATGTTTCCATAGGAAGCAGGCAGCCGTCTGGTTCGGCTCCTGTCTCTCTCTGCTAGTGCAGAGAGAAACCCTCATTTTGGAATGGAATCTGCAGGGGGGACCTTAACTAGGTCCCCCCTGCTAATCCCATGCAAAAAGGAGCGGCTCTCTTCGCTAGCTGCGAGAGACCCTCACATTTTGGATGTCAGATCGGGGCGAGCCCCTGCTCCGACAACGTGAGACACAGCATATAGTAAACCCGCGTGTATCTATTAAGATGCACGTCGGGTTTACTTACATGTCCCGGCACATGTATTGTTTATCACTGGCTTAACTTCAATGTTTAATGTTCCTTTAATATAATCTTAATTGTATGGTAAGAAGTAAAAGTTCTTATGAAGGCAACAAAATGGCAATTAATTAGGAGCTTCTTTTATCAACAGCTCCAAACTTAAGTAGGAGTAGTTTAAATATTTAGCATAAATCTCTAATAAAAGCTTGATATTTACAAATACATAATTAAAAGGATTAAACATCATTTTAAGCTATAGTCAGTTATCTTTCTTACTCACCACTTTTGATCAGTAGGTCTCCTTTCCGAGACTGTTCCAGTTTATCTAAGAATTGCTCAAAAACTTTTATATATGGTGCCAGGCTGGTTCTCTTATAGTCTGAAACATGAGAATTTTAATGTGAAACGGCAAAAAACAGTCAAAAAAGATGAATACAATTACTTAAAAATCTATAATCCTATAGTGAAAGCACATTCAGTGTAGCAGGGATGTTTAGATTTAATGTTGGGAAGTAAAATGATCAAGGAAATTTTCCTCAACATGGTGCTGTAAAGTGACATGGAAGACTAAGAACTCCAGCTGCTGTGAACAAAGCTTCCCATGATGGTCATAGATTCTTTGCCTTGACAAATATAAGGTGTTTTTTACACTGATGTTCTAATTGGCCTGAAGAAACCAAATATATAATGATTCATGGCACAACTCTCACAACAACCTCTGCTGGAACAGCTGCCAGTTAATGAATAGTGCATAAATACAGATATTTAATCTCATTTCAGGAGTGCAAATGTCTAGCAATTTATGCATTTCTAATCTCAGTTGAAGAGATTGCAGAAATTACCTCGGGTTCGTTTTTTCATTTCAGGTTCTCCATCACCAGAGTGGTCTTCCTCCTCATCCTTCTTTACTGTATCTAACTCACTACAGATGAAGCTATCATGAAAAACCAAATGGATAAAGACGATTAGGTGATTTTTTTGAACAAGGGAGTTTCATGGCAACTGTAAGTTGAGGAATGCACAGCTATTAACCCACTACAGCCAGTACTGATCTTGGCCTTCAAGAAGGCCCTAAACATGGCTGATATCTTGGTAATCTGATCTATAAATAGATTGAAGAACTTTCTGTTTAGATGCCACCCAATACTGGAGACTGTGTTTTCTAGTATTGGATCGAAGGGGTTTCAGAAGGAGCAGTGTTAACATATGTTTTGGACTGGTCAGTTGTTTAATATTGGCATATGTAATCCAGTTTATTCTATGGTGTTGCTTTAGAGTGTGCATTATTAAAAGATTTTAATCTCTTATGTTACCATGGTAAGAAGAAGTTTGTACATAAATCAAAATCATAAAGTTACAATTTTACGAAAAAACATTTTATGAAAACATTTTACAATATTACATAATAAAACCACCAAAAAACATTGCGGGGAAAAAACAAAAGTCAAACTACTGATTGCTGCTACCTTATGGTTGGCACTGCAAATGGATCAAACGTGTCAAACTTTTTAAGGTCTATAGGAACAGAAATTCGACCTATAAAAAAGAAAAAAAAAAAAGAAAAGTATGTTAATGTTAGCACAATAGGTCTATTTCTTTCACAACTATGGGCTTTATTCCTGAAAGAGGCAATTACATACTTACGGCCAAGGTAACAGAAATTGAAAAATGTAAATATACAAAAACACACACCCATTATTGTACACACACACACACACTATATCTCTCCAATACATAGACACACACACACACACACACATATATATATACACACACACACACACACATAAATATATGAAATTATATATTAAAGCAATTAGGTAAATTTTCCTGCTAATAGATAGCTTACCTGTTTTGGGATGGACACTAAATGGGCTCTTTAACAAGTGATTGAGTCCTTTGCTGACGTTTATATCCAAGCGAGGATAACAGTATTGCAACATGATTTCATTCGGTGCATTAACACCTTTCTTAAGATCCTATATAAAACAAATAACCACAAGCTTTATACACTGGTATATTTAAGTATCACATGCTTGTTAACCAATTCTGCCTCAAATCCATGAAATGGTAAACTGCCAACATTTTTGCAGGAAAGGCTTACCGAGTTGCTTAAATTTCTAATCAGCTTCTGCCACCGCTCAACAGAGGAGCGTGCCTTCTGGAATTCTCTAAGCAGGTTTTCACGTACTGGTGATCAAGAGAGGTCAAGGAACACAAATACTATCTGGCCCAAGGCAACTGAAACTAACAATCAATCTTTGTAATAGATTGTAAACCGGTGTCCATATCAGTACATAGGAGTTGGTGGCACATAAAGCCCACATTGCATTATGAATACCATGTTTAGTCAGCTAATATTCCAAAAATATATATTAAAACTGCTTAACAGTTAAAATTTTTTTTTAAAAAAAAAAGCCTTTTTGTTCATGCTCTAAAAATAGGCTGGAGGTGCAAAGATTTTTGACTGGTGAATTTTTCTTTAACTACTTTAATTTGTTATGAAGGTAAAAGGATATTATCAGGAACCAGCGCCAACACTTTGTCCCAGCATTGCTTGTTCTCCAAGATGTCCTGCTCAACCAAGGCATATTGTTCAAAATACTTCTCAACTACTTTGAGTGATTTCCTGAAAGAAAATGAAACAGTTGTAATTTGCTTGCAAAAGATTGCAAGAACACAGAATGTTTTTTCTGTGGCGTTCAATCAAGCAAGTTAAAGCAACATTGCGCAGCCCAGCCCCTTTAGTGTTCTAGGATTTGGAAGGTATGTCTCACTATCGGCTAATGAAGTAAAGAAGAGTATCAGGAAAGGCAGTGTATGTTCCTTCATTGTTTTCAACTGCCAGCCATCTGTTCCAAAAGGACCACATGACCTCAAACGTTTTATTGTTATCCATTTGAAGGGAGATGCCTCTCTCCATATTGTATTGCTAGACTAGATGGTTCTGAACCTGGTTCCAGCTGGGGGACACCTTCTGTTGCCAGTTTCTCGATAATACAATCTTTGTGGACAACACTATATGTACAATAAAGTATCTTTTCCTAAAGGGGAGTCTTGTTGATTTAATATATTTCAATGCTTTTATTACATACAGCACAGATAGGTTTTTACACAAACTGTGTCCATTTTGTATTTGATATAACAATACTACAATTCAAAATGGTCACGCCATGGCCTTTGATTACCAATAAGTTATATTAAAATGCAAAACAAAAACACAATTTATTCCTTATTTACCGATACTGAAGCCATCTAGGCTTCAAAACAGAAAGGTGCATTGTATTAAATCATGTGAACTGGCAGGCTTAGCAATAACACGTTTGCTATGTCTTCCACATCAAACCTATTTTTTTAAACTGTGGACCATTGCTTAATGGTGTGAAGATCCTATGCTTGGTGCATTCCTCATTCAAAACTAAGAGGGGAAAATTGGGTATGCACAAAGACCATGCATGTACAACTAGCACTCTGTTTTCCCCAGACCTCCCTTACAGATACAATCAACGGTATTACAGTGCACAGAAGATCTTTAGAGCATGTGACTGATACTGAAAATGGTTTGGTATGTCCAGATTGTCTGTAAAGATGAAGAAGCATACATCCCTGTATGCAAAATATTGATGCACCTATAACGCCAACTTTGATATGCATTGTTCACTTTCTTTTTCAATGATGGAGTGTTCCTTAAAGATAAAAGGTCAAAGAATGCGCTATGCCAACCGAACCGAAATGGCTGCTTAAATATCTTGTTTGGGAAATGGCTTGAGCATTCTCTTGTTCATGAACTATACTCTAGAGTAAGCTATATAATGTCCTTTTTTTTTTTTTTTTTACAAACCTGATGAATGGATGAATAGGATCAGACAGATGTACTTTCTTAATTGTATCGTCACCTCCCTGTTGGGAAAAAAAATAAAAACATATTTGGTAATACTTCTTGCAAAGTATTGTAGAGATCATGCTTTAAGGCATTCAGTGGACTCCCTCTAAAACATGGATGTCAAATTGAGGGGCTCCCAGCTGTTGAAAGACTACATCTCCCATCCTTCCCTGACAGTCTCTTTTCTAAAAGTATTATGGGAAAAGCAGGCCATGAGCTGGAGGGCTGCAGATTGACACCCCTGCTGTAAAGTATACTGTCACTCTACCAGATTATAAACCACTTAAACAAATTTTTCCAGGCTTGAGCCTAAATATATTAGGATTGTCATCCTTTTTATAAAGTGAATAATATATAATAGATCATTTTGTGTTTTTGTTCAGGCGACTGATTATTAAAATCCAGGTGCATAGGAAGAAGTCATATGCACCCATCGCTTGTGCTTCTAATATAGAAGCACAAGTGAAATTTTTGTTGTTCCTATTGTGAGGATAAACAGACGTGTACTTCTGATAGTACACGCCAGTTTATCCTCTGACTGCCAGCTGCCATAGGAAGCAGGCAGCCTTCTGCCCCCCCCCCCCCCCCCTGCTGATCCCATGCAAAAATGAGGGGCGCTCTGTGCTAGCAGCAAGAGACCCTCGCATTCAGCAGTCAAGAGCAGGAGGGAGCCCCTGCTCCGATTGGCTGTGTGCGTGCGGACATTGTCATCACGAGACATCCAGCAACTGCTGTGTCTCACATGTGAGAAATAGCAGATAGTAAACCCGCGTATATCTATGCTGGATACAACGCTTAGACCTCAGTGCCTGGGGACATGGCTGCATAAACCTGGGGATTGCAGTTACATAGCACCAGGCCCTGTGTCCCAATTCCAGCGCAACAAGCTCCTGAATCCAGCATTCAGGGTCAAATAACATCCAGGATACTGGTCGTGACAACATGCATCACTAGACAAACCTGAAATCTCCATGTATTCATACTACAAAAACTATGAATAATAAATAAAGGACTTGTGTACTATTTTGGACGAATTCATAATTAACCATTTTGTTTTCTTCACGGTCTCCTTTCCGTTTGCTAAGAAGCCCACAACGCACCCAAACTTGTTAATACATTACCTTCACCACACTTAGGTACTCAGCCACAGCAGATCTTTCTGCTTGAGAGAGCTTTCTCGCAGACTCATCACACACCCAACAGTGGACACCTCTTCTGCCCGAATATACCCAGAGTCGGTGTTGAAAGCCAAAGTCCTCTAAGAATTTGCCAAAAACATCACATCATTGGAAATTTCAGAACCGGATATTTTTATTTACATGTTTTGGTCGATTTTTGACAAATTGACAGAAAGTACATGCAATACATGGAGGGAAAAAAAAAATTGGGTGAGAACTTAATTCATATGCACTCACAGCTTCACATTTATTACATGAATTTCTTAGAAAGTCTCCAGGCAAAATGGCATCCCGATTACTTGTATGAAGCCTATCAAAGAACTTTCACAGATGAACATGCCCAGTTATGTATCAAGCTCGAGGCGTCTCACCATTCATGTCAACGCAAATGCATGACATCTCTCCGCATATGTGTATAGCAGGGATCGACAAATACCGGGCGCCAGGGCGACTAGATTCTGGCTCCTGGAATACTCTTTGAGCAGAGTAAACTGCAATGTCCGGGTCCCACACTCTGCTATCCCTTACCTACCGATCAGATAAGGAGCAGAGTGTGGGAGAAGCAGCACAGAACAGCCTGCCGATTAGCTCCTCCCCCTGGCTTCCTGTTCCTGCTGCTCACCGGGCAGTAGCTGTAGCAGTGAGAAGATGTGTGTGAGAGGTGATAGGAACTCCTACTGCTGCCTCAAAATGTAAGTCTAGTAAATAGTGTGTGTATTAGAATGTGTGTTAGCATGTATGTGTGGGTTCAGCACCTGTTTTTATGAATGTGTCAGAATCTGTGTGACAACATGTTAGTGTGTATGTATGTATTTGTGTCTGCATATGTTAGTGTGTGTACCAGCATATTAGTGTGTATGTATGTATGTATGTGTCTGCAAGTGTTAGTGTATCTCAGTGTGAGTGTGTGTGACCTGTGTATGTGTGTGTCGGCATTTAAGTGGATATTAATGTGTTTCTGCATGTATGTAAGAGTGAAATCATGTGTTAGTGTGTGTCCGCATTTAGGTATGTGTGTGTATTTGTGGGTGAGCAAGTGTTTTGTGCATGTATGTGTGTTAGCTTGTGTGTGCATTAGTATGTGTGAAAATGGTGTGTATCCATAAGTGTATGTCATTTATATATGTTTATGGACTGGGACCCAAGCATTTTTCTTTGTGACACAGCATTTGGTACTGGCTCCTAAACCTTTCAGCTGGCTCCTAGATTTAAATCAAATTTGTCAAGCTCTGGTGTAAAGCACACATTACGCATTTGCTCGATTTCGATGGCTACTGCTGAGCATACCGTTACATACACAGCAATGCAAAATCTATTACATGAACCAAGCAAAATGTTGCATTTGCTTGAGGTGGTCTTTTAATAATATTAAAAATCATGTTTAATATATTTAATTTACATAGATAATTGTCCATCCTGTCAGCACTCCTAACAAAGAAGTTCCCCAATCTGAAACCAGCCCGGGTGCTGTACCGTCACTTTAAACTGCATACAACACAAAAAAGTCACACTCACTGGTCTTATGAGTAAAAAAATAAATAAAAAAAAAGTTACACGGATGTCTCATTTCCGAGTGTGGAACATGGGTGACAACAGGAGCAGCTGGTGAGTGTTTATTGATTTTGGTATATTTAAATGTTATTTTGAGCTTCATTAGGGGCCAAGTTGGAGCCCGAAACATCACAGCATGTGTCCGTTATAATAAAGCGGCAACTACTTTTGTTACTCCTAAGACCCATGAGTGTGACGCCTCGTGTTGGATGATACATAGCTATAAAATGTATTAAACTTTGTGACTGTTGTGTTACAATGTTCCATACTAACCTGCCAAGGCTCTGTCCAAGATTTGAATAGCAATGGTCATTAGCGTCCAGCATTTTTTACATATATCTGCAGAACTGGAAAAACAAACAGATTAAATAAAACACACTTTCTAAATAGTAGTATAAGTGACTAGTTGTAGCATTAGCAAAATACAGTTTTCATTACTAGAATCTGATTAAAAGATTTGCGCCTTAAATACTATATAACATGCTTTGTTTATTTACAGACAATGATTACAGAAGCAATTTGAGAATCCGTAAAAGACTAAATAACGCTAGTCACAACATAACTACAAGTGGTCATCTAAAAATGGAGATACACCCATGCAGTGTATCAAAAGGAAGTGGTCAGTTCAACTTAGAAAAGTTAATCTCATATGAAATAACTTTTCCCCTTTGTTTAGATATTTTGTTTGATTAATAGCTGTTTTGTAACTGGTACCATGTAAAAAGTTAAGTTAATCAGCAGGAGCGTTATGCATTCACTACATAATATGATTCCAGGAGAGGTGTTTAACAGATCTACACTAAAGAATGAGTAAATACAATTAAAAAGTCTCACCTACAACATCTTCGAACATCATCATAGTCTGTCATATCTATATCAAAAACCAGCTCCTTCTCCTGTGCTTGGAATGTTCCAGACTTCACAGAGTTGTGCAGGCTAGGCTGTGGATCAGAGTTGCAAATGACAGACAAAAATAAAACTCCCTTGTTTGTTATTAAGATCAGCTCAGTTTTTGTTTAAATTTTGTTTATTATTATTAATGACATATAATAAATGAAACATAACATTCCAGCAATGTGTAAGCCACGTTATTCAGTACAATATAAAAAATCATTTAGTACATATGTAAACATTATCTGCAGCGATTGGAGAGGGTCCATTCTTGGGCACCAAATTGAACGATATAGTATAATGAAAATCGCGTTGCAGCCGTCATACAACAACACTTTAGAAAATATTGAAATCTGTGGGCTCACAATAACTGTATTGTATTAATTAAATAAAATTTTGGGAAATAATACAGAAAAAATGGGGATAGAAAAAACGATAAAATAAATAAAGAAATAGGAAGGGGATTGAAGAGAGAAAGGGGGAGGGAAAATGAGTGCCGAAGGGAGAACGCCCAGTCCACGTTTTAAGCAATAAAAAATAAAATAAAATCATTCAGCTGCAGTGATATCAGCCTCACATTCTGGGCTGTTGACATATAGCATCCGATGTGTCCACCTATTACTGTGTATCATACCTTTGCCATTTGCGGTGTGAACCATATCCTCGACCACCCTGATGGACTCCACAGAGGCTAACCACTCTCGGAAAGTGGGGGGGATCTGTCTGTTTCCACTTTCTGGGGATCAGTAGCTTAGCAGCATTGAGGAGGTGTATTGTAAGCGATCGTTTGTATGCCCCGAGTGGGTGTGGTGTATGGTGAAGCAGAACCGTTAGAGGAGTGTGTGTGATGTTGGGGTCTCCTAGTGTTTTGATAGTATTGAGAACTGCTGACCAAAAAGGCCTCAGTTTAGGGCAGGACCACCAAATATGGAGTAGATCACCTGGGTGTAAGTGGCATCTCCAACACTTATCCGAGGTGGAGCGGAAAATTCTATGTAGTACAGTTGGTGTAAGGTACCATCTTGTGAGTAGCTTATATGAGTTCTCTTGTATATGTGTGGACATGGAACATTTGTGTGCTAAGGTCACTATTTTATGCCATTGGGGTATTGACAATTCAATCTGACAGTCTTTCTCCCAAAGTGATATAAAAGGAGGTTTGTCCTGGTCTACTAGGTCCGTGAGGATACGATAGACTGTAGAGACTAGTCTTCTCGGCCTCTCTTCGGACATGCAGAGGAGTTCAAAACTCGTTGCTCCTGTGGGGATTTCATGTTGGGCCCCCAGCGTTGTTGTGAAGTGGAGTAGTTGTTTGTATTTGTATAAAAGCCCTGATGGTGGGGGGTGGGGTAGTATCAAGTCTGCAATGGGTTGAATTGAACCTTCATTTAAAATATGGCCTAATCTAGGATATCTAACTGGGTTATGGAAAAATTTTTGAAAAAAAGAGTATGTCTGCCCCGGGGGGAAGTGGTCATTTCCAATAAGAGAATGCATCAAGGAAGGGGAATTAATTACACTTGGGGCGGGTGAGAATTTTTTAGCTTATCCTTGGGTGTTTGTGGTGCCAGATGAAACGGGTATTTAGAGACCTAAGTGTTGCAAAAAAGGACCTGGGTATAAATATAGGCAAAGTTTGAATGATATAAAGAAATCGGGGTACGATGTTCATCTTAATTATTGATGCTCTTCCGAACCAGGAATGTCGTTTAAGGGACCACTTAAGTAGGTCACGTTTACAGGTCGTCAAAAGGGACCCTAAATTGACATTAAATAAAGAGGTGAGGTTCTTACATAAAGAGATACCTAGATACTTAATGTGTTGGTCACTCCATTGGAATGGGAAGGATGCCTTCAGTGGGTCGAGTATTTGTGGAGATAAGGATATATTAAGGGCCTCAGATTTATTATAATTGATTTTAAAATTGGAGAGGGAGCTGAATGTGTCGAATTCCTTCATTATGTGAGGGAGGGATATAACGGGGTTAGTCACAAAAAGTAGCAAGTCGTCAGCATACGCAGCCAGCTTATGATGGTGTGGGCCAACTTGTAGCCCCATAATATCAGGGTTCGCGCGGATTGCACATGCTAACGGTTCTAGGGTGATTACAAATAAAAGCGGTGACAGCCCTGTCTAGTCCCGTTTGACAGGGTGAGTTGGCCTGATAGAGTACCGTTGACCCGTATTCGGGCTGTAGGAGTTTGGTACAAAGATGAGATCCAGTGTAGCATGCCTGGCCCCATGCCGGCATGTCGTAGCACCGCTTGTAGAAAAGGCCAGCTCACCCTGTCAAACGCCTTCTCTGCATCCGCCGATAATAACATAGCAGGTGTATTGTATAGCTTGGCGTAATGGATAAGGTTAAGAATTTTGGTAGTATTATCCCGTGCCTCCCGACCCGGGACAAAACCAGCCTGGTCGGAATGAATGAGGGAGGGGAGAATACGTTTGAGTCTATTGCTGAGAATTTTAGCAAACAATTTCAGGTCTACGTTTAAAAGGGAGATTGGTCTAAAATTGGAAAAAGATTCTGTGTCTCTACCGGGTTTCGGTATAACTGTGATATGGGCCTCTTGCGATTGCTGGGGGAGTAGACCATCAGTAGAGAGTGAGTTAAATGCGAGTAAAAAGGGGGCGCATAGAGTATCTTGAAATAATTTATAATAGGAAATAGTGAACCCATCTGGGCCTGGGCTTTTTCCGGTAGGGGAGGTTTTAATAGCTTCGATAAGTTCGTCAGCTATAATTGGCGAATCTAGACTCGATATATCTGAGGGGTCAATTTACATGTCATATGTGCATCCAGGTATTCCTGAATCTTATTATTGGACATTAATATCTGGGATGGAGTGTTGGGAGCGGGTAGGTTGTAGAGCTCTTCATAGAACAACTTGAATGTCTCTGCAATTTTAGGGGTAAGGCTCGTATGATCTCCTTGTGCTGTTCTAATTTTAGGGATGAAACAAGTGGAGTGTCTGTCACGTAGTGACCTGGCTAGTAATCTACCTGATTTATCTTTAAATTGATACAGTTTACTTTTGATTTGGAGGTGCGAACGGAGATCTCGGTGGTTACACAGATCTGCCAATTTGGCTTTAAGTATTAATAGAGACTGGTAAACTGTAGGGTTAAGGGTGAGCTTATGAGATGTCTCTATATTAGAAATCTCTGCCAGCAACTGAATCATAGAGGCCGAGTGTAACTTTTTCTTATATGAGCCTATACTGATAATTTGTCCGCGTAATACTGATTTATGCGCTTCCCATACAACAGTCGGAGGTACATCATGGGTTGCATTTTCTTTGAAGTAGTTTAACATATTGGTTTTTAGAGTTGACACCGTTTCCGGGTCTTTGAAAAGAGATTCATTGAGTCTCCAGTGGGGTTGGCGTTTACTTAGAGATGGCATGGTGATGGTAATTTGGATGGGGGCGTGATCACTCCAAGTGATGTGACCTATCTCGGAATGAGTTAGAAAAGGGAGGTGTCTATGGGAGAGGAACAGGTAGTCAATTCTGGAATATCTGGAATGTGGTGTTGAGTAAAATGTATAGTCCTTTGTGGTGGGATGTTGAATGCGCCAAGAGTCTGCTAGCTGAGCAGAGTGTAATGCTCGTTTTACCTGCTTAATTTTAGTAAATCTGAGAGAGGAAGCCCCGGTGGAGGAGTCAAGGCGTGGGTCGAGCGTAAGGTTCAGATCACCACCCAATATCACCAGCCCTGAAGCGAAGTCCTGTAGTTTGTCTATTGAAGCAGAAATGAAAACATGTTGGTCAACATTTGGGATATAAATGTTAGCCAGAGTAATAATATCAGTTCCCAGGGTTCCCTTTAGAAATAGGGCCCTGCCTTCACTGTCCGACCACTGGCCCTGGACCGTGAAGGGAAGGCCCCTAGACACAAAAATCGCAACCCCTTTATTCTTCTGGAAAGGGGAATGGGAGTAGTACATGTGGGGGAAATTGTAGTTATGGAAATTTGGGACCCTGTTTCTGAAAAAATGAGTTTCCTGTACTAATGCAATATCAGCATGGAGAGCCTTAAGTTCACGGAACAAACGAGAGCGTTTATTCGGTGAATTCAGCCCCTTTGCGTTGATGGATATTATCTTTATCTGAGCTGGTTTAGCCATAAGTGTGTGGGAGGTATGAACGCTTGCAGGGCGTCTCCCCTCCGGCACCCGAGGGAAGGGAAAAGAAAAGAGTGGGAAAAAGGAAGGGGGGGGACATGAACATAAAAATTTTCTTATCTGAACAATAAACATATAGTATATAAATGATACTGTGGGCAGCGGTGCCTAATGGGGGTCTAGGCGCATCTTGACAAGATGAGCCCAAACTCCCATAATTTACAATGGCACGAACCTGCTTTGGGGGTCGTGGCAGCCCAGAACAGTGGCGAAACCAAAACATAGTCTTAATTACCTAAACAACAGTGGACCCGAACTAGAACAGCGGGCCAGAGTAGGTGAATAACGCAGGAGGTGTGTCTAAGACAGCACCAAGTATTAAATATAGTAACACACGTTTCAGTGCATGAATTCTATATATGTCCATCAAGCGGACAGATGTAACCGTAAGGGAAATAGGTAGATCTTCTGTAGCAAGGTGTTAGTATTAACTGATCTATTCAAATAGACAAAGGGTATTATGAATATATAAGCTTAAGTTACTATAAAAATCCTCCCACCTCCCCCCCTACCAAAAAGGGCTCTTCGCCCCCCATCTCATCACATATTATCCGAGTTATTATTTACTGAGTGGTCACTTAGGAGTAGGGGAGACAAAATATATCCTGTTAGTTATCAATTACAGTATATTGAATGGGGAATAATATGTAAATTATAGTTTAAAGTGTAGTGGAGATTATGTTATAAGGGGTATATTGTGGTGAGGAGTTGTGAGTGCCCTCAGGTATAGCGAGAACCGACATGGCCTCACCACTAGGGGGGGAAAAGGATGTCAAGAATACCAGTTTTCTCACAACAAACAGTAATTATTATCAATTAGAAATAAAACTAGTAAAAAACATATTAACGTTTTGTGTTTTCAAACCCATTTGTGAGGCGTTTATATATCCAGGTACCAAAATAGATCTGTAGTGTAGAAGTTATAATGTCAGGATAAAGTTCCTGGCACTAAGGTGAGTTCATCCATGTGGGATATACAAGGCAGTAGGTTCTGTCGGCTCCGGTACCGCTTCTCTAGATGATTGGGCTCGGCGCGGCTTTCTTTTCCTCTGCGCTCTGGGGATCCATGGGAGGTTCTGTAGATTCGTGAGTTCCAAAGAAGTGGATGTGCTGTCCATCCATCCAGGTAACGCCGGGGTTTCCAGCTGAAGGGTGTCGCAAAAAGATGGTAGGTCTTTAGGGGACCTTAGGATGATTGGTGTGGCTCCCTTATAGACGGTTATTGAGAGCGGATAGCCCCAGCTGAAGGGTATGGCAGCCTGCTTCAGGAGATCTGTAAGCGGCTTAAGAGTCTTTCGTGCCTGAAGTGTAGCCCATGCCACATCAGGTAGTATAATCAGCGGGGCTCCTTTGAATATAATGGGTCCGTGCTTACGTGCTTTGCGCAGGATTTCCTCCTTTAAGGTGAATGAGTGTAGGCAGCATACCACGTCCCGTGGTCTGGGACTAGAAAGGTCCTTAGGCCGCAAGGCCCTATGAGCGCGATCTAGCGCGATGGGTTGGTCAGGAGTGCGCTGAATAATCGCCGTGAAGAGCTCCGTAAGTATTTGTACCAGGTTTTCGGGCCCAGCCACTTCGGGTAAGCCTCTTATTCGTAGGTTAGAGCGCCTACTCCTGTTTTCTTGATCAACCACCTGTTGAGATAGTAGGGCCACCATAGACCGCTGTTCCTCTAGCTGGGCTTTAAGGTCGGTGAGTGCTGTATGTAGTGCCGCTTGGTCTGTCTCAACAGCTTCAATTCGTTGGCCTTGTTGTTTAAGGTCGACTTTAATGTCCTGCAGCTCTTCCCTTATGGTAGTTTTAATAAGGCCTACCGCCGCGGTCAAGTCTCGTTGAAGTTGCATAGAGAGTGCGGAGAAATCAGACCTTGTGGGTAGGTCTCCAACGGGGAGCTGTCGAGGAGGCTGTGAGAGGCTGCTTTCGTTGTCCGAGTCCTCTGGTGTAGCGTTAGAGGGAGCCTCGTCGTTGAAGGCATCCAGCGCCATTTTGGATTCGCCTCGTGGTGTTAGCGGGACTAAGAAGGTCCTCAAGTTAACCGGGAGCGGTTTTTTTGCCTTCTTTTGCTGGTCCTTGTGTGGGGAGCTTTTCTTTGATTGCTTTCCCATAGCTTTGTAACGCAGATGGACGTGTGTTATGTCCGTTTTCTGCCCGTTGTTCAGGAGCTCAGCTAGTCTGCGTCTGCCAACATCGAGGTCCGGACACGCCCCCCAGATCAGCTCAGTTTTTACTGGACAATCTCTCCTGGTCTTATATTTCCAGTTCCCTATTTTAAACATTTGTTTTTAACCACTGAAGGGAATTATTATATGTCGTGTTAAGTTAGTGTCAATAGAGTAGAAAAAAAAAGGGAAAGTTTGTTAACTACTGCTCACCACTATCAGTGATAACTGTTCCCTTAAAGTGTTCAAGAGAAGAGTGACGAATATACTGAATGAGACGGATATGGGTACTAGTTCTTAAAAAAAAAAAAAAAAAAAAAGTTTTGTTTTTAACCATGTATACAATACCTCTTATTATAAAATTGTATATGTATATTTTACCATTGTTCTATGTTATATATGTATGGCATATGTTTATTTATTAAAATAGTTTTAACCATAACATTGTCAAGCAACTTTTTATAAAACTGGCGCCCACATCCGTGCCATTCAGTGATTATGAGTATCAGCCAGAGAAACAGTACTTCCATACTATTCTATCTAAAACAACTAATGCCATGAGCCTTTATTCCGGAAGTTTGTCAAGTCTTGCATTTGACTATCACCTTCGAGAAACTCCCTTAACGACAAAGGACGTGCCTGGAACGTGAATCAAGCGGTTTTCGCGATCAACGATCGCGAAAACCGCTTTAACGGTGCTGGTCTATTGCCTCGATGTCGAGGCAATAGCCAGCACTGAAATGTATATTTTGGGGCCCCCAGGATCGCCCCACGGAGCATGCTGCTCCGTCAATATGGCTAAGCCCTCTGCCGGTCTGAGCTTCTGAATATGCTGCTTGACTGCCCCTAGTGGTAGTTAAGTAGCATTGCAATGGAAAATATTTAAAATACATATTTAATTAATTAAAAACAGGTTATATAGCTATATTAGCCCATAGTGTTAAAATTAAATAATTTTTAGCATAAGGGATAGGGTTAAAATTAAATAAAAAAATATTAAGGGATATAATAAGGATTAGAGTTGGGGTTAAATTTAGTGGTAGGGTTAAATTTTGGGTTCGGGTTGGGGTCAAAAGGTCAATATAGGAAAAAAACAAAAAACACTATTTTTGGTTTTTGCCCCATAACTCGCAAAAAAATACCGAAAAATATGGAAACATGCATATTTTTGAACTCGGGACAACATTTAGAAACTATTTAGACGGGGTCTTTTTTAATGATTTTATTTGTGTAAATTATATTTTAGGTCAAAGTTAGAAAAAGTGGGTTTTTTAAATTTTTTCATCATATTTTATGATTTTTTTGTAGTAAATTATAAGATATGATGAACATAATGGTATCTAATGAAAGCCCTTCTTATGACGATAAAAACAACATATAATTCGTGTGGGTACTGTATGTGAGAAAGAAATAAATTACAGCTAAACCCAAACACCCTAGAAATGTCAAAACAGCCATTGTCACCAAGGGAAAGTCAAGGTGAAAATGTCTTGTCACTAAGGGGCTATACATCATACAATAAAGACATTCCTTACAAATACATGATACAATGTTATTCCTGCAATATCCGGACTGGCAATAATTGACAATTTAAACTTTCTGAGCGCCTACTACCATCGTAAAATAACATAATAATAAAATCACCTTGTGAGAATATACAGCTCCAATATCAATTTTATATGGATTCATTTTCTGCATCTCTTTCTCAAGTTCACTCTGGTTGTTGAAGGATTGGTATCGGACGTATATGTCATCTTTCAACGTGAAACTAAACTCTCGGTGCTGAAAGTAATTTTTCACAACTGGAAAAAGGATATAGATAGGATGTTGATTTGCAGTAAATGAGCATTAGAAAACAAATGGAAATAACATTGTATATGACAGACAAGTTGTCTGAGACAACTCTAAAGTTTCATATATTTCCACTATTAGTTTGAAGGGGCTTATAACCATCTCACGCAGAGTAAATATTCTTTCACGTTTCCAATAATTACGCGGGCACATACATTATGTGAGATGCACAAGTGCGCCAAGTATCCAGTCACTGTCAGTAACCCGGGAAACGTGCCACTATAATCCTGCACTTACCGCCTCCATAGTTGAGCCACCGGTAATACTGGTAAAAGGGAAACAGCCGACGGTAATAAAGCGGCAAAAGATCCGGCAGACTGGCCGAGTCGTACACCGATAGATCCATAGTTCAGTTGCTATATTCGGAAAGTATATCCACTGTATCTGACAGGAGCAACACAAACTACGCGGGAAAAGCTTCGTCGCATCTCAAAGTACGTGTCTGTGACATCATCATGGCGAAGGAGCTTCTGGGAGGTGTAGTTGTGTACTAACCGGTGGTGAATGTCGTACTGACCGAGATGGTCACTAGCACTAATATATAACAATGATATTATATGTGTATTCCTAGATCATGTCTACAGAACTGCAAGTCTAACGTGACAGAAACCCTTAACATGTTAGAATTCTGATTATATTAGAGTGGAGTGTATTCTGTTGGTCAAGAGCAGGGTGGACTTCATTTAAATCAAGTTGATTTAAATCACTAGTCAGTAAGACTTGATTTAAATCATGTTTTTTAAATGTAACGACTGATTCTTGCTGGTAGTTATATTGCAACCTGATGAAGTTTTCATATTGAAAATAACCTGTCAGATTAGTAAAATAGCTACATTCAGAACTGATTTTAGTTTAATAAATTAACCACTCGTATTTGGAGAACAACTTACATGTTTTATTTAACTTTCACAATAACATTATATAGTATACATATGCTGATCAGCCATAACATTATGACCACTGACAGGTGACAAGCCGGGTAATGTTCTGCTGGGAAAACTTGGGTGCTGCCATTCATGTGGATGTTACTTTGACATGTACCACCTTAACCTTAGACCATGTAAACCCTTGTACACAGTATTCCCTGATGGCATTGGCCTGTGCACCCTGCCACAAAGCAAAAATGACTCAGGCATGGTTTGACAAACACAACAATCAGTTCAGGGTGTTGACTTGACCTCCAAATTCCCCAGACCTCAATTCAATCAAGCATCTGTGGGATGTGCTGAACAAACAAGTCCGATCCATGGGGCCCCACCTCGCAACTTACAGGACTTAAAGGATCTGCTGCTAAAATATTGGCGCCAGATACCACATCACACCTTTAGAGGTCTAGTGGAGTCCATTCTTCGATGGGTCAGGGCTGTTTGGCATCAAAAGGGGACATACACATTATATCTCAGATTGGATGACTTGGATTAATTGAATCAGTTTACCAAAATATAAATATTGCATGAATATACAGCCACATGCTACATAACTAAGCTCTATTTCATGCTAAATAACCTTTGAACTATAATGTTACTTAAACTGAAAAACTATTTTTAGTTAGATTTTTTCCTCCAAAAGCATTTCCTTAAAATAAATTTGATTCAAATATAAAAAATCCGGTTTAAAAAAATAATCAATTTTAATCCACCCTAATCAAGAGAAAGGAATGTCTTTATTTCTTTATCTTGGAACTGAAAAATACCATTCTCTTATAATTATTAATGTAGGGACCAAGGGCATGTTGCCGGCCCCTGGTCCCAGGGAGACCATAGTTCATTTATTTATACAACCAGAGTCATTGCTCCAGCCCTTAGCCCCAGGAAGGGGCTATTTATTTATTATTATAGGGACCAGGAGCATTACACTGGTTCCAGTGGATGCCCTGATTATATTATTATTATAGGGACCAGGGGCATTGAACCAACAACGTCTCTAAGTGGGGGAATTAAATGATTGAATGGGGCACCATGTCGCCGTCCCTGGTCCAAGGGGAAACTGTAAGTTATTTATGGGACCTGGGGCATTGCACCAGCTCCTGACCCCAGGAGGAAGCAATTTATTTAATATTATGGGTGGCACTTCGGCATCTCCAACACCCCACTTTTATGGGAGGGGTTGAGGGCATTGGTAGAGTCCCAAGTCTCTCCCAGCATTTTGTTTTTTGTTTTTAATTTAAGGCTTACCCTTTCAGGGCTGTAGTGAGCAGTATTTGTGTTCTCTATAGCACTGAAAGGGTTAATGTGCACATATCAACTGCATTGAGCAGACAATGCACATTTAGGTAGACTTTTTAACGGACACAAATGTATGATGATTTTTTTTTTTTAATTACCATTTGTGCAGTAATTACTGGACAGAACAGTTTTTTTTAAAGGAACACTAAACATTATTTTTAATTTGTGCTTCCAATATAGAAGCACAGGTGAAATTGTAGTTGTTCCTATTGTGAGGATAAACTGACGTGTATTTTTGACAGTACACTCCAGTTTATCCTCTGATTGACAGGTGCCATGCTTCCATAGGAACGGCTGAGCCCCATTTTTTTGCATGGGATCAGTAGGGGGCACCTTAACTAGGTCCCCCCTGCTGATCCCATGTAAAAATGAGGGTCTCGCGCTGCGCTGCAAGAGACCCTTGCATTCGGCAGTCAGAGCGGGGCGACCCCCCACTCTGATTGGATGTGTGCGTGCTGATGACCAGGAACAGCTGTGTCAACCAGGAACGGCAGAGACACAGCAGATAGTAAACCCTTGTCTATCTATTAAGATACACGTCTGGTTTATGTAAAAGTCCCGGGACATGTTTTGTGTAACCCTTGCTTCCTTCAAGGAAGCAATGGTAATACAAGGTTCACTGTTCCTTTAACTGTTTTTTTTTAAAGATCCATCGCAAGCATAGGGTTTATTTTAACGGTGAGGTCATTTTAAAAGAATTTCACAGCACCTGTTAACTTTAGTGGCAGTCGCAGACATTGAATGGCTAATGCCTGTTAATTTACTGCTTCGACTGTTTTTGACTTAACAGGCCCATTAAATCTAGAACAATGTGTAAATGATCATAGATGCATCACGTGTCAACTGACAGATGTTTAACCCCTTAACGCATGTGGATGTATATATACGTCCTGAAAAGCATGGTCCTCAAGGACGTATATATACGTCCTCCGTTTACATGTAGTGTTGCGCTCCTTAGCGCAACACTACATGTCTGTAGCTATTCCCAGGAGAGTGCCTTCAGCCCCCCCCCCCGCGCATACGATCACCGCGAATGTGATCGTATGCGCGTTACACACATAGGCAGTGAAAGCTGATCATTGCCTATGTGTGTTAAAGTGTTGCAATGATGCCTCGATCGAGGCATCATGCAACACATTCTGTGCCCCCCTGGGCACCGCGATCACCCGGTGATCGCAGGTGTGTGCTGTATCGGAGGAGATTGACGGAAGAGAGAAAAAAAAAATCTCTTCCGTCGCTCTGAAACCGCTACTTGACTGCCCCTACAGGCAGTTAAGTATATTACAGTTAAAATAGAAAATTAATGAATTAAATAAATAAATAAATAAATGGAAAAAGCTAACCCTTGATCTACTAGATCTAGGGTTAGGGTCATAAATAGGGTCATAATTAGGGTTAAAGGGGGGTTCGGATGATTACAAGGGTTAGATTAAGGGGTGGGGGTCAATTTAGGTTTAGAGTAAATTTAGAGTTGGGGTAAATTTAGGGTTCGGGTTAAAAAATCACTGTAGAAGAAAGCACTAATATTGTTTATTGCCCTAATACGTGAAATAAAACATAGACAAACAAGGAAACATTGATATTATTAAACTCAGGACAAATAGTAGAAATATATAGACGGGGGTCTTTTTTACCATTTGTAATTATGTAAAAAAAAAAAATCAGGTCAAAGTTAGAAAAAGTGTTTTTTATGGCATATTTTCATCATATTTTATATATTTTTTAATAGTAAATGATATCATATGATGAAAATATGAGTGGACTGAACACAAAGAAAGAAATTCACAGTTCAGTAAACATATGACAAAAATAATGGAATTCTGGTCTTCAAGGCACATCAAATGCAGCATAGCACTAGGTCACTAAGGGGTTAAAGGGTTCCCTGATTTTCAGAATGCTCCCAGTTATTGTTTTCCCATAAAATATCCGCTGTGATGATCTAAACAGATTCTGAAATGCAAAAGTGAGTCCAGGTCAATGCAAGTTGTTAGCTGGCCAAACAAGCAGATTATCTATAAAAGATGATTTATGTATATCAGTGGTGATATAGCATATGCATATTCTCTGTGACCATTGATACAGCCAAAACTGGGTGTGAAATATAGTTTTTTTTGGATGCCACCCCCTAGTCACTTTACAGCACACATTTCTCACGTTGGGGCTGGGGACACAGAATGCAGTCTATTGTTCTGAATTCTGGCCATAGACTTACATTGAATGGGAGGGTAATGAAACTATTACATAACAAGGGGGCAGAGTTATATTCCTGTTTGATCAGGTCAATCTCCTCTCTTTGTGTTGGAAGGCAGGTAAAAAAAATGTTGTACACAGCCACCTAGTACTGCCCACTATGCATCATGTGAAATATTCACAAAATGGATCCAGGAGATAAACACTTAATTTTATTTTTCCTTTTATATGCAATTAATTCAATCATATAACAAAAAAACAGTGGCATATGATTTATAAATGTGTTTGTTTTAAATGAATCCTATGTAAGTGGTAGTGTTCCTTTAATACTTTGAATAATGGTGTCCAGAGTATGCACAGGTATATAAAAATAGGTAAAATCACACCAATTACAATGTGTAGCTATATTATTGTAGAAATTACCATATTTGCTTCAATATAAGATGTCCCTGATTATAAGACGACCCCCAAAAAACGAAAAGCCTGAATATAAAACTACCCTATAGGAAAAAAGTTTAACTTTTATATATTCACATGGAAATTGCTTTTTCATATGTAATAAAAATTATGATAGAACAAAATGCATTTTTTATTTCCTTTTATTTGCCCATCTGCCCCCCAGACATACCCAATGCATCGCCCCACAGCCTTTTGCCCACCAGACTTAGCCAATGCCGCCCCTACCCCCAGACTAAACCAGTGCTGCCTCCCAATGCTGCCTTCCCCTCCCTCCCTCAGACTTACCAAATGCTGCCTCCTTCTCCCCCAGACTTGCCCAATGCTGCCTCCCCCTCCCCCAGACTTGCCTAATGCTGCCTCTCCCCCCTCCCTTACCCAATGCTGCCTCTCCCGCCTCCCTCCGTCGCTCAATGATGCCTCTCCCCCTTCCTTCCCCCAGTCATGCCTCTGCCCCTCCCTCCCTCACCCAATGATGCCTCTCCCCCCCCTCCTCCAAAACTTACCAAATCTCCCTGGTGGCTAGTGGGGGCAGCCGGTGGATGTCTGCACGATATGTTGCTGCCCGACACTTCCGTCTTCTATGACAGACTGCTATCATAGAAGTCTCGACAGAAGTGCCATGCAGCACCGGAGGATGTGCAGACATCCATTGGCTGCCCCAATCTCCCAGGTGGCAAGAGGGGACAGCCAGTGGATGTCTGCGCGATACCCGCAGACATCCTCCGCTGCTGCCCGGCCCTTCTGCCGGGACTTCTATGACGGACCGCCTGAAGGTCAGGTGACCTCCCGGCTTCCGTCATAGAAGTCCCATTAGAAGTGCCGGGCTGCAGCGGAATGCGGGCAGACAACCACAAGCTTCTTGCGAGGGGGATCCAGGTCCCAGTCTACTAGACGACCTCAAATATAAATATGAATATGCTGAGTGTAGTACAAATAAAGCAAAGAATTGGCATAGGCAAGCATCTATTTTGTTCTTCTCCCTTGAATATAATTACTCTTAATGATGTAATATAAGTATCATATGTGATATTATATTTTAGCAAGAGAACATGTTATTTCTAGGAATAAATCTTGAAATTTTTGATCCATTTCTCATTGCAGTTTATCCTTGTGTAGCTGCACTTTTTGGTTCTTTCAGCATGAAGTCTTGCACACACGTGGGCAGGTAAGACATGGGCATGTAGAAGAACCTGGCATATGAGCCGGCAGAGTATCTGGTCCATGGATTAACAGCAGTCAGAGCATGTTCCATACAGTCAGTGACTATTGTAAGTTTGGAACTCCCCAGGGAACATGCATTGCTGATAAAGTTATAATCTGCAAGGAGAAAACACACAAATTAGCTAATAAAACAACTTTCAACACTGAAATGTTAGGCAGTTCATAACTGATGTGTAGGTTACTACAGTTAGTGGGAATGTGTGAAGGAAACGTCAGTACTATTGCTTCTTGATCTTCTATGTACATTTTAACCATTGGTCCTCACTTGCTAAAGTAGCTTTGGATCTTGTAATGTTCTGAACTGTACAGTCCAGTGATAGTGCACATTTTACTGATCAAAGTGGAACCAGGGACGATTCTGGGCGGGTGCACGGGGTGACTGCGCCCAGGCGCACAGGAGGAAAGGCGCTCTGATGAGGACCTTTCCTAGAGGTGTGGCCCGCAGGTGAGCGCCTGTGGTCACCGCACCTCCGGCAGAAGAACTGAATGATGGTGTTCTGCCTCTGCAGACACCGTCCGGAAACGTACTCCTCCCTGGTTTTTTTTTGTGGTAAAAAAAGAAAAGAAGTGTGTTTCAGTGTGTGTGTGTCAGTGTATAAGTGTGTGTGTTTCAAAGTGTGTGTGTCAATGTGTAAGTGTGTTTCAATGTGTATGTGTGTGTGTGTGTCAGTGTGTAAGTATGTGTGTGTGTTTCAATATAAGTGTGTGTGTGAATGTGTGTTTCAATGTGTGTAAGTGTGTGATTCAATGTGTGTGTGTGGGTAAGTGTGTGTGTTTGAATGTATGTAAGTGTGCGTGTGTGAATGTGTGTTTCACTGTGTGTGTGAGTCAATGTGTGTGTTACTGTCTGTGTAAGTGTGTGTACATAAGTGTGACTGTGTGTCTAAGTATGCAACGGTGTCTGTGTAAGTGTGACTGTGTATTTCTGTGTGTGTGTATGTGTGTAATGGGCAAACTAACAGTTGCATATTAATGGGCAAATTGGCTATGACACATTAATGGGCAAACTGGCTGTGGCCTATTAATGTGGAAACTAACCGTGGTATATTAATGGGCAAACTGTCTGTGGCATATTAATAGACAGATACAAGGGGATTATGAGGAGGGAGAGACATAGGGGAGAGAGATACATGTGAGTTATGAAGAAAAAGAGACAGACAGACATGGGTGTATAGGAGGAGAGACAGACATGCAGAAAAAAAGACCACCATGGGGAACAGAAAGATAGACAGGGAAAAATATATGGGGCATTAAGGGAGAGATATACATGAGGGTATGAGTGGAGAGAGAGATATACATGAGGGTATGAGTGGAGAGAGAGATATACATGAGGGTATGAGTGGAGAGAGAGTTATACATGAGGGTATAAGTAGAGAGAGAGTTATACTTGAGGGCAGGGGCGTTGCTAGGTCTCCAAAAGATCCGGGGCTGGAACCCATGGCAGATTTGATAGAAGTGGAGTAAATAAGCTCACATGCTTAGGCGGCATACAGACTGATATAATTGACGCCAATGAACAATAGGTATATATGGGTATATATCAGGGCTCAACAAATCCCGGGCACCAGGAAATTATACCTGGCGCCCAGTTATTGTTGTCCCTGCATGGTGCCCTCGCCGCTGGGATCATTTTATTTATCCAGCGGAGCGCGGGGGAGCAGTGTGTGCACCGGCTGCACAGTCTTCCTGCTCCATCCCCACATGCACCGTACTATAGTGTCCGAGCGCTGAGTGTGCTCAGCAGGGCTAAAAACAATAGCAGGACACAGACCAGGCTAGAATGAGGTATAGCAGCCAGGAGGGGGACATATTGAAAGATGCACTTTTTTTTATCGTAAACAACAACAAAATTGCTGACTTGTGTGTAAGTGTATGTGACTGACAGAGTGTGTGTGTGTGTGTGTGTGTGTATGACTGACTGCATGTGTGTGTGTAACTGTGTGTTTATGTGACCCACTGTATGTGTGTGTGACTGACTGTATGTCTGACTGTGACCGAATGTATGTGTGTGTCTGTGACTGACTGTATGTGTGTGTCTGTCTGTGACTGACTGACTATATGTGTGTGTGTGTGTCTGTCTGTGACTTACTGTGTGTGTGACTGACTGTATGTCTGCCTGTGACCAACTATGTGTGTATATGTGTGTGTGTATGTGTCTACCTCCACAGCAATAAAAGTCACAGTAATGTGCAATGTGTGAATATAACACAGACTCCACAGCAATAAAACTCACAGTAATGTGCAGTGTGTGAGTGTATCACACACTCATGCTGTACATTACTGTACCACAATACACAATAAGACTCGCAGCACACAAAAAACTCACATTACTCAAAGTTACACTTATACACAAAAATACACAGCCACAAATACACACACATGCAGCCACACATACACACACATTCACACACCCTTACACACAGAGCCACACAATCCCACTTACACACACAAACTTACATCACACACACACACACTTGTATGTGAGCAAATTCCCATGATTTCAAAATAACTGAGCATACAAAAATTTGTGTACCCTGGGGAGAATAGGCTGAGGTATGAAGGTATGCTCCTTCTACCCTGGGGAGAATAGGCTGAGGTATGAAGGCGTGCTCCTTCTACCCTGGGGAGAATAGGCTGAGGTATGAAGGTATGCTCCTTCTACCAACCTCATAAAAGAGAGAAGTGCAGGGAATTCAACTGAATGGGAGAATTTTTCCAACGTTGCTACTTTAGCCTTAATTTTGAAAATTCCCATCTCACTTCCCTCTTTCATGAGTAAAGCCTATAATATAACGAGCAGCACATTCATTCATAATGTATGGGTTTAATACTATCCAGGTACATAGGACTTTTATTGCCATGAATATAAAAACTATATATAAAGATGAATCACTATTATTCATATTGAATGTGATAATCAGGTGTGAAAATAAAAATGGTATGAGCACTGTTTCACACTTGATTATCACATTCAATATGAATAATAGTAATTAATCACATTTTCTCCTAGTAATCTCACTGCCACTCACACACTCTCATAACTCTGCCACTGACGCTTTCACTCTCGCACACTTACACTCTGCCAATCAAACACACTCATAACACTGCTGCTCACGTTTACACTCACACACTCTGCCACTCACACACATACACACGCACACTTATAACTCTGCCACTCGCGCTTACACTCACTCACACACACACTCATATCTCTGCTGCTCACATTTATACTTTCCAATACTCTGCCACTTACACACACTTACACTCTGCCACACACATACATGCACACTCATAACTCACACTTACACTCTTCCAAACATTCACACTCGCTCATACTCACACACTTAAATTCTGCCACTCACACACATACACACTCATAACTCTTCCACTCATGCTTACACTCACTCACACACACTCTCTTCCAAACACACTCTGCCACACTCACACACATACACTTACTTACACTCTGCCACTCACACCCACTTACACTCTGCCACTCACATACATACACATGCACACTCATAACTCTGCCACTCACACCCACTTACACTCTGCCACTTACATACATACACATGCACACTAATAACTCTGCCACTCACACCCACTTACACTCTGCCACTCACATACATACACATGCACACTAATAACTCTGCCACTCACACTCTGCTGCTTACATACACATGCGCACTAATAACTCTGCCACTTACACCCACTTACACTCTGCCACTCACATACATACACATGCACACTCCTAACTCTGCCACTCACACTCCAAACTGCCAAACACTCACGTGCAAAGCTTGAGGGGGCGGAGTTAAGCACGAGGTTCGGAGCCGACCATGAGGGGCGGAGTCTGGTGCTGTTCAGCATACAGATTGCAGCTTGCAGGAGGCGGGATTGACTGCTAGGGGGCGGAGCCAAGCGAGAGGGGGCGTGGTCAGTCTCCATTCGGGGCTATAGAGGGGAGATCCAGGGCTTCAGCCCCAGTAGCCCCCCCAGCGACGCCTCTGCTTGAGGGTATGAGTGGAGTGAGCGAGATATACATGTGTGTATGAGTGGAGAGCGAGATATACACATGATATTCAGCTGTCTGAAGTAAACACATATAAGTCGATGGGCCCTGATGGGATGCATCCAAAGTTATTAAAAGAACCTAGTGGTGTACTAGAAAAACCATTAACAGATTTATTTAACCAATCATTGGTAACGGGAGTATTCCCAGAAAATTGGAAATTAGCAGTCCAATATTGAAAGTTAACGGTGTTCAAAGTAATCGACCCTGATTATAAGACGACCCCCCAAACTTTGGATCTTATTGAAAAAAATATATCCCCTATGGGGAAAAAGTAAAAACCACCATTTTGAGTGAGTTCACCAAATGCCCTGTGGGGTCTATTCACTGAAAGGTAAAGCTAAATTGATAAAATTAAATGTCCATCTTACTTTAACTCACCAGCAACTCACTTTTTAGTGAATAGCCCCGTGAAACTCACTCATATGCACAAATTGCCATATAATCAAGCAAATATGGTATATAATAAATATAATGTTCGCCTGTGAGTGTAATCTCATCAGAAATGAACTGTATCCCTGAATGGCGGAAACAAAATGTAGCGAGAATAAAATGTGATATCACTGATAGCTAACCACTGACACACTAGCTATCTTGAAGTACCTATGATTTAGGTCAGTCGGTTAAATTATTGGCTGAGCATGATGAGAAGTGCAATCCAGATAGGTGGGGACAGTGAAAGAGGGAAACCAGTGGCACTGGCAGGAGATAGGTCACTGGGAGACAGAGACAAAGAGAGGTTACAGGACAGCAAGAGGCAGGGTTAGTAAGAGTGGTAATGGCACAGGTAGGCAGGGGCAGTGAGAGTTGTCAGGACTGTGGGAGGCAGGGGCAGTGAGAGTGGTCAGGACACTGGGAGGGAGGACAGCAGGGTAGTGAAGACACTGGGAGGCAGGGGCAATCACAGTGGTCAGGACACTGGGAGGCAGGGGCAGTGAGCATGGTCAGGACACTGGTAGGGAGGGACAGTTAGAGTGGTATGGACACCAGGAGGCAGGGGCTGTTACAGTGGTCAGGACACTGGGAGGCAGGCACCCGGGAAAGCAGGGAACAGAGCAAGGTGAGACTAGATCAGTGAGGGTAACTGGAGAGATTGAAGCAGGGACACGGTGCAGATAAGGATGTGAGTATGGATAGGGTGTGGACAAAATGGAAAAGATTGATAGGTAACCTTTTGCATAGCAGCTGCAGTGGAGTACTGTACATATGATGCAGGAAAGAGGGATCTGGAACTTATCTATCAATAAAACTATTGTAGCAATCGAAAAGTAAAGGCATAAAATATAGAACCTTTTGTATTTTTCTGGAAGGAAATAATTTATTCAAAGTGTTGCCAGTTAGGGAGAAAAATGTCTTCCTGACTCCAAAATCAATTACATTTATCCTTGGATCAAGAAGCTCTAACATATTCATGTATATTCTATTATATATATAGCCCTGTATTTCCTGCTTTGGTAAAAAGAAATATATCCAGACTCTTTATTACAGGAATAAGTTCCTGTAATACCAAACAATTCCAGTAGGAGGTATCAGTATCACTCACGGTGTTGATAATATTGCTCCCCATAGTAGTCTCGAGTTTCTTGTGGCAACTTGCTCCAAACATTTTGTAGATTTTCATGAAGTCGTCCTGAATCCAAAATGGAAGTCTTAAAGAAATCTGGTACAATAATTGAGACTTTTATTCCAAAGGGTTTGAGTTCACGTCTATAATGAAAAACAACAGCTTTGAAATGCACAGTATATGTATTTAGTATAACTTAGAGACATATGATATACCATTCAAAGCCCAAATATTTTACTGATCACTTTTTGTTAATTTAATTGGCTGATGTGATCTGATCTACACAACTGTAGATCATTGCTGGAGCTGTGAAGGGAATCTGTTAACAAACAGATAACATATGTCCAAGCCATAAATAACTGCCAAAAGGGCCCACTGACGATCCTTTAAAAAAAAAAAAAAAAAAAAAGAGCTTGTCCGCAGAGACGCTGACTGGGGAGGTCAAAAGATCTCCTCTCACCAGTCCTCTGCCCTCCTTCAAACACAAATTTCAGTACATGTCTGCCTGCCCCTAGACTCCAAGTAGCTGTGGCTGATAGCTGGGGTAAGTTCTGGATCTTCAATGTGGGTGATGGGGCATGTCATGGTGTGCAATGTGGGTGATGAGGCATGTCCTGGAGTGCTGGGGCATTTCCTTGGGGTGCAATGTGGGTAATGGGGCATTTCCTGGAGTGCTTAGGCATCTTCTGGGTATGCAAATTAGGTGATGGGGCATGTCCTGGGGTGCTAGGGTAAGACCTGTGTGTGCAATATGTGTGATTGGGCATATCCTGGGTGTGCAATGTGAGTGATGGGGCATGACCTGGGGTGCTGAGGCACGTTCTGGGTGTGCAATGTGAGTGATTGGGCATGTCTTGGTTTGTTGGGGCAAGTCCTTGGTGTTCAATGTGGGTGCTGGGGCATGTCCTGGGTGTGCAATGTGGGTGATGGGGCACACCCAGAACATGCCATGGTTCCCCATATGTATAATGGGGAAGTTTATAAATAGTATTTAAGATGCTTTAGTGTTTTTAGTAAGTGAGATGATTTAAAAAATATAAATTCAAATTTAAGATCTACTCTGATTTTTTTTTCAGTAAGGGGCCCTGAAATTTCTGATGGTGGCCTTGGCCTCTACTAGCAAGATCATGTCTCTTTCCTATTAATGTGTAACTAACATTTGCCGTTTTGGTGGGATGTAAGGAAGTATTTGGGCGGTAAGTTGGCGGAAAGCAGGGAGAAACTTGTCCCTCACTAACAGTGGTGGGATTCAGCTTGTTCGCACCAGTTTGTGCAAACCTGTTACTAAAATTTTCCAAGTTCACCGAACTGGTGGAAGCCAGAGAGTCCCAGCAAAATGGGAAATGCCCCATGTATCGCAATCGTGGGACAGTCCTGGTAAAATGGACTGTCTTGTGATCACGGGGGTCACAGGGACACGTGACGTCACTGTGCCATGTCACGTGACTGCATGTATGCCTGTGTGAGCTACCGCTCACAGCAACAGCCTTTTTTCTCTTCTTTGGCCACTCTATTTCCCTCCTCCAAGAGGGAATCCTGCAGCACGGAGATGACGGCGGGGTCACGGAACAGCCAGGAGGTGAGTATTGGGGAAGGGGGGGGGGGAGGAGGATGACAAGACATATTAATGTGCAAAATAACACTGGCAAATGAATGAAAAAATATCCATTTGCTGCAGTGTTAGCACTGCCCTGCCCATTTCCTTACATGGGCAGTATTTTGACCACACCCACCATTGTTGGTCAAGGGGCTGGGCAACGCATCACAAAAGCCTCAGTGTATATATAGGAGAGGCTTGTACTACTATGTCAGTCTGTGGACCCAGAAGGAGCCAGGATGATCTCATGGCCAAAAAACATATGCCAAAGTTGGCACAGTAAGTACATCTTTTATACTGAGTTTTTGGGCTGGGTTACTTACTGAGTGAGTATTATTAATACGCAGGTCATTTCTTTTTCTAGATAAGCAGCCAGGAGGATCAGGATAATCTTGTGGCCATGGAGCACTACAGAGTTATAGTATAAGTTGTTTAGTATAAGTTAAGATCTGTTGTCCACAGAATTCATGAAGAGAGTATAAGTTATACAGCCACTATCCAGGGTTAAACAGCCGATCGCTGGTTTTCAGGGTCAGGAAGGAATTTTTGTCCTATTACTCAGGGTTTTTTATGCCTTCCTCTGGATCATTAGGCTTGGCTTGGTCTTTAAAAATGAAATAATAGAGTATAAGTTATACAGCCCCGATCCAGGGATAAACAGCCGATCGCTGGTTTTCAGGGTCAGGAAGTAATTTTTTCCTGTTACTTGGGTTTTTTTTTTTTTTTCCTTCCTCTGGATCATTTGGCTTGGTTTGGTCTTTAAAAATGAAATAATTGAGTATAAGTTTTATATAGGCCCGATCCAGGGTTAAACAGGTAATTGCTGGTTTTCAGTGTCAGGAAGGAATTTTTTTCCTGTTACTCAGGTTTTTTGCCTTCCTCTGGATCATTTGGCTCGGTTTGGTCTTTAACCCCTTAACGACAGATGACGTGCCAGGCACGTCACGGCAAATCGTGGACTTGCCGACAGGTGACGTGCCTGGCACATCATGCACTAAATGGAGTAAAGAAAGCGACCAGCGGTCGCTTTCTTTACTCTAACGGTGTTGCTACAATGCCTCTAGGTAGAGGCATTGTGCAACACCCTCCAAATGTGCAGGGGCGCGCTACGATCACTCCACGGAGTGATCGTAGCAGCCATTTAAAAATGGCTGCGCCCGCTGCACACATGTGCTTAGAAAGCGAACGATCGTTCGCTTTCTAAGCATCTGCGGTGTTGTTAAAGTGCCTCGCTAGCGAGGCACTTAACAACACCTTCAGCTGCCCCAGATCCGATGGTGGTCGCTCTCCTGAGCGACCCCATCGGCTCAGTAGAAGGGAACGCTGCCTGTACAGGCAGCGTTTCCCTTCTAATGGCAAGAGCATCGGAAGTGAAAGTATTTCACTTCCGATGCTCTAGGGGGAGCCAGTCGATGCCGGCACAACAGATCTATGTGATCTGTGTGCAGGCATGTATGGTAAGTGCTCTGATGAGCACTTACCATACTGTCAAAGGCAATATTACTAAATATTGCCTTTGACAAGTATTGATCTGCCTCTCTCACCTTACTACTTTTAGTAAGGGAGAGAGACAGATCAGATCAAGTAAAAAAATAAAATAAAATAATAAAAAAATATTTAATAACATTTTAAACACCAAGGGCTTTTATAAAAGCCATTTAACCCCTTCCCTGCCATTGATCGCTGTGTACGCAGTGATCATACACAGCAGCACATTTTTTGCTGTCTGTGCATTTTTTAGGTGTTATTTTTTTTTACTGTAATTCATTACAGTATAAAAAAACCTCTTTTAAGAGAGATTAACCCCTTTCTTGCCGTAGATCACTGCCTAATCAGCGATTTGACGCAAATGCAGCAATCTTGCTGCAGAAGCATTTTTAATTTTTTTAAAACTTTTTTATTACACCCGTCACGTGTTAATTATACCCGCTAGGGGACTACGTTTAACGTAAAAAATTTTTTTTAGCTGTCTGAGCGCATGTATAGCGATAACAGCTGATAAGTGACAATGGCGGGTTGGCGTTTGCTCAGATGAGCATCACCATTCGTCTGGTTAGATCAATATTTGTAAATATTTGATCTGACCCGTGTAGATCTGCCTCCCTCTCACTTGAGTTTTAGTGAGGGAGGGAGACAGAGCTGTATAATGTAAGTTTTTAATTATAATATATTTAATAGAATTGAGACCCAAAGGCTTTTATAAAAGCCGTTTCCAGTATTTAACCCCTTCCCTGCCATTGATCGCTGTGTACGCAGTGATCTTACACAGCAGCACATTTTTTGCTGTCTGTGCATTTTTTTAGGGGTTATTTTTTTTTACTTTGATTTATTACAGTATATCAAAGGCTCTTTTAAGAGCTATTAACCCCTTCCTTGCCGTATATCACTTCCTAAGCAGCACATATGGTCACTGCCTAAGCAGTGCATATGGTCACTGCCTAAGCAGCGCATATGGAGCAATCTAGTCGCAGAAGGATTTTTTTTTGCTATCAGCATTTTTTTTGTCAGACTCGCTAGGGGTTAGTTATACCCACTAGGGGATTACGTGTCTGAACGCGTGTATAGCGATCAGTAACAGCCGATCAGTGGCAAAGGTGGTTTGGTGATTTCTCAGATGAGCATGGTTCGTAAATATTGTTCTGACCCATATGGATCTGCCTCCCTCTCCTCACTTGAGTTTTAGTGAGGGAAAGAGACAGATCTGTATAACATAATATTTTAATTGTAATAAATTAAATAAAATGTAAAAAAATGGTGAGTCCCAAGGGCTTTTATAAAAGCCATACCCTTTGTATAGTGTAGTGTATTAACCCCTTCCCTGCCACTGATCACTGCACAGCAGAACCTTTTTTCTTGTCTGTGCATTTTTAGGGGTTAATTTTTTTGTACAGTACTACAAAGGCTCTTATAAGAGCTATTAACCCCTTCCTTGCTCTACATGTTCAAATTCCAAGTTTGAAAATCAAAAAGCGCACCTCTCAAATGTAGCCTTTTAACACCCAACAAAGCTGACAAAGCTATGCATGGGTGGTATCCCTGTGCTCGGGAGATGTTGCTGAACATATATTGTGGTATTGTTTGTCAGTGACACATACCGAAATATGTGAATTTGTGTCTAAAGTACAATGTATGTGGGAAAAAATACACAATAAAATGACTACCACAAACTTTGACAAAGGCTGGTGGTAGAATTGGTGCATGGAAAGTGTTAAAATACCACCATTTGAAATAGCGTAGGGTGTCTACTTTTAAAAAATATATGGGTTGATGGGGTAAAATACACTGGCTGGTTTCAAATATGTCCCAAATGGGACATGGGTGCAGGCGGTCTGCATGTCAAAATTTCAATTTGGAAAACCAAAAACTGCACCTACCAAATTTGGCCTTTTACCCCCCAAACAACCCAACAAACTTATGCATGGGTGGTATCCCTGTACTCAAGAGATGTTGTTGAACACTTATTGGGGTGTTATTTGGCAGTGACACATACCAAAATCTGTAAATTCATGTCTGAAGTACAAGGTTTGTGAAAAAAAAACACAAAAAAATTACTACCACAAACTTTGACAAAGGCTGGTGGTAGAATTAGTGCATGGAAAGTGTAAAAATACCACCATTTGAGATAGCCTAGGGTGTCTACTTTTAAAAAATATATGGGTTGATGGGGTAAAATACACTGGCTGGTTTCAAATATGTCCCAAATGGGACATGGGTGCAGGCGGTCTGCATGTCAAAATTTCAAGTTGGAAAACAAAAAACTGCACCTCACAAATTTGGCATTTTAGCCCCCAAACAACCCAACAAACCTATGCATGGGTGGTATCCCTGTACTCAGGAGAAATAGTAGAATCTATTTAGCATGTTTTTTCGTTCGCTATTGTCGATGAGGAGAAGTTGTTTCAAATAAAAACAAAGAAATTTGTGTATTTTTTTTTTTTTACCATATTTTTTTTTTTTTTTTTTAATAATATGATAAGATATGATAAAAAATATGGCATCCATAGAAAGCCCTTTTTGTCCCGATAAAAACAATATATAATATGTGTGGGTACAGCAAATGACGAAGAAGAAAATTACTGCTAAACACAAACAGCACAGAAATGTTAAAATAGCCATTGTCCAGAAAGGACAAAAATGTTTCAAAGGCTCTGTCCTTAAGGGGTTAAAAATGAAATAATAGAATATAAGTTTTTTCCCTTTGGGAAACAAATACAAAAGACACAAATCAAAACCAATGTGGCTTACCTGTACCGTGAAACAGGAAATGCAAAACAAGAAAATGGCATTCAAACATTATAAAAGCAAGGGATCAACATTATCATTTATAAAATACAAAGATGCCAACAAAGCCTGCAAAAAGGCATTTAAAATGGCTAAATTGGAAAACGAGAAAAGGATTGCTAAGGAGAGTAAAATTAACCCCAAAATTTTTTATAAGTATATAAATGGAAAAAAGCTAAAGAGGGAAAATGTTGGGCCCTTGTTATCCCAAATGGGAAATTTGGTAAGTGAGGACAGAGAAAAAGCAGACATTTTAAATACTTTTTTTCTTCTGTTTATACTAAGGAAGAACAGATGGATGAGCCCCTGCTACCGGAAGTTACGGAACAGTCACCACAAACATGGGATTGGCTGACACAGGAAAAAGTGTTTATGCAATTAAACTCTGTTAAGATAGACAAGGCCCCAGGGCCAGATGGTATACACCCAAGGGTCCTTAGAGAGTTAAGCATAATTCTGGCCAGACCAATATTTATGATCTTTAGGGATTCGTTCAGTTCAGGTATAGTGCCAACAGACTGGCGAAAGGCGGATGTCATTCCAATATTTAAAAAGGGATCAAAATCTCTGCCTGGTAATTATAGGCCAGTGAGCTTGACATCTGTAGTGGGGAAATTATTTGAAGGATTGCTAAAGGTGTACACTCAAGAATACATCTTGAATGAGAATATAATTAGTAAAAGTCAACATGGTTTTGTGAAAGACAGGTCTTGTCAAACAAACTTAATAACATTCTATGAAGAGGTCAGTAAAAATATAGATCTAGGTGTGGCAGTTGATGTGATCTATTTGGATTTTGCTAAAGCATTTGATACAGTTCCACACAAAAGGTTACTCTACAAATTGAGAGAAATAGGATTGGGGGCAAATGTATGTATTTGGATTGAAAATTGGCTAAAACAGGGGTCCTCAAACTACGGCCCGAGGGCCACATGCGGCCTGCCGAGCACATTTGTCCGGCCCGCGGGGGGTGCTGCCGGCACCCCCCGCTCCCCGCTGTTTACCTTTTTTTTTTTCTTGCAGCCGCAGAAGATGCGGCTGCAGGAAAACGGAAAAAAAAAAATCTCCGCGACCGGATGTGACGTTTCGTCACATCCGGACCCGGTAACTGTTTCCCTCCTCCGTGCAGGGAGGAGGGAACACTGAGCGAGACGTCCGGCCGGGGACACAGCAGCTGGAGGTAAGTGATGGGGAAGGGGGGGGAGGAGGGAGGTATAACGAGCACTGTACTATTCCTGGGCATCTGAATGGCATAATATTCCTGGGCATCTGAATGGCATAATATTCCTGGGCATCTGAATGGCATAATATTCCTGGGCTCTTACTGGCACTCTATTCCTGGGCATCTGAATGGCATAATATTCCTGGGCATCTGAATGGCATAATATTCCTTGGCTCTTACTGGCACTCTATTCCTGGGCATCTGAATGGCATAATATTCCTGGGCATCTGACTGGCATAATATTACTGGGCATCTGAATGGCATAATATTCCTGGGCATCTGACTGGCACACTATTCCTGGGCTCTGACTGGCATAATATTCCTGGGCATCTGACTGGCATAATATTACTGGGCATCTGACTGGCATAATATTCCTGGGCATCTGACTGGCATAATTTTCTTGGGCTCTGACTGGCATAATATTCCTGGGCATCTGACTGGCATAATATTCCTGGGCTCTTACTGGCACTCTGTTCCTGGGCATCTGAATGGCATAATATTACTGGGCATCTGACTGGCATAATATTACTGGGCATCTGAATGGCATAATATTCCTGGACATATGAATGGCATAATATTCCTGGGCATCTGACAGGCACACTATTCCTGGGCATCTGACTGGCACACTATTCCTGGGCATCTGACTGGCATAATATTCCTGGGCTCTTACTGGCACTCTATTCCTGGGCATCTGAATGGCATAATATTCCTGGGCATCTGACTGGCACACTATTCCTGGGCATCTGAATGGCATAATATTCCTGGGCATCTGAATGGCATAATATTCCTGGGTATCTGACAGGCACACTATTCCTGGGCATCTGACTGGCACACTATTCCTGGGCATCTGACTGGCATAATATTCCTGGGCATCTGACTGGCACACTATTCCTGGGCATCTGAATGGCATAATTTTCTTGGGCTCTGACTGGCATAATATTCCTGGGCATCTGACTGGCATAATATTCCTGGGCTCTTACTGGCACTCTATTCCTGGGCATCTGAATGGCATAATATTCCTGGGAATCTGAATGGCATAATATTCCTGGGCATCTGACTGGCATAATATTCCTGGGCATCTGACTGGCATAATATTCCTGGGAATCTAACTGGCATAATATTCCTGGGCTCTGACTGGCATAATATCCCTGGGCATCTGACTGGCACACTATTCCCATTGAAATACTGGTAAGTTTGTTGATTTAACTTTACTTCATTTTAAATATTGTATTTGTTCCCGTTTTGTTTCTTCACTTCAAAATAAGATATATGCAGTGTACATAGGAATTTGTTCATAGTTTTTGTTTTTACTATAGTCCGGCCCTCCAACGGTCTGAGGGACAGTGAACTGGCCCCCTGTTTAAAAAGTTTGAGGACCCCTGGGCTAAAAGATAGAACACAGAGGGTTGTTGTAAATGGTAAAGCTTCAAATTGGACCAGGGTAGTGAGCGGAGTACCTCAGTGGTCTGTTTTGGGACCTCTTCTTTTTAATCTGTTTATTAATGATCTCCCATGTTGTGCTGAGTGCCATGTCTCAGTGTTTGCTGATGACACAAAATTAGGTAAGGTAATAAAGACTAATCTTGATGTTTTTTCTTTACAGGAAGATTTGGACAGAGTAGGGAACTGGGCAAGAAAGTGGCAAATGAGGTTCAATATAGACAAATGTAAAGTTATGCATTATGGGAAAAATAATAACAAAGCAACATATACGTTAAATGGTATTTCCCTGGGAAAAACTACTAACGAAAAGGATTTAGGAATCATTGTAGATAACAAACTTGGCAACAGTGCCCAATGCCAGTCAGCAGCTGCAAGGGCCAATAAGATATTGGCATGTATTAAACGAGGTATAGATTCACGGGAGGAAGACATCATCTTGCCTCTTTACAAATCAATGGTAAGACCTCACCTTGAATATGCAGTACAATTCTGGGCACCAGTCCTTAAAAAGGATATTAAGGAACTAGAAAAAGTGCAAAGGAGAGCTACAAAATTAATAAGGGGATTGGAGGATCTTAGTTATGAAGAGAGACTTAAAAAATTGCATTTATTTACTTTAGAAAAAAGGCGTCTTAGAGGGGATATGATAACATTATATAAATATGTGCAGGGCCAATATAAGGAGCTCTCCAGGGACCTGTTCATTAATAGAAATGTACAAAGAACAAGAGGTCACCCCCTGAGACTGGAAGAGCAAAGATTTCATAGGCAGCAAAGGAAGGGATTCTTTACGGTAAGGACAATAAAATTATGGAACTCACTGCCAAGAGAGGTAGTGCTATCAACCACAATAGATGCATTTAAAAATGGTCTGGATGTTTTTTTAGAAAAGCAGAACATACAGGGGTATTAATAATAGAATGAGCATTAATAATAGAGCTTTTTGATCCAAGGAGAAATCTGATTGCCCTTTTGGAGTCAAGAAGGAATTTTTTTCCCCCTAGGAGGCAACATTCGAAAAAGCTTCCTTAGGGTTTTTTTTTGCCTTCTTTTGGATCAAAACGCTGAAATGATAGGTAGAAGGGTTGAACTTGATGGACTTGTGTCTTTTTTCAACCTAAATTACTATGTTACTATGTTACTATGTTACACACACACACCTCACATACATAGCAGTCACACATACACCTAATATACACACACACACACACACCTCACATACACACACCTCACATACACAGCCAGTCACATACACACACACACACACAGAGGCATCTCTAGACTTTGTGAGGCCTTAGGCGAAACTTGAACATGAGGCTCTCAAAGACACACATTATTAAATAAAATATATGAAATAGTTAATAAAAATGAACTGAATAAATTTCATATTTAATAAAAGCCTTAAACCCCAGCAATTAGGAATTCACAGATCCTGGAATTTTATTTTTCTCATTATTATTCTGCAAAATATCTATAAACAAAAACACTTGTTATAGATAAAAAGTATGTGGCTGACTAAATCACTATCTTTATTGATGTCTCCAAAATGTGAATACTAACATATATACACATTCATATGTTGATCGTGTACACACACAAGCACACACACTCGTATGCTGATCAAATACACACATTAGCACGCTCACAGTATATGCGTGTTAGTGTTCACATTTAGGAGACATCTGAGATGTAAATAAACACATTTATATGCTGATCAAACACAGGACCACATTGCAGCACCCACAAGAATTGCCAATTATTATTGCAATAGTCCAATAATGCACCCACAAGCCACAGCACCCATACTACACCCACAAGGACTTGGCAACTGCACCCACAAGGACTTGGCAACTGCACTAATACTGTACCCACAAGGACTTGTTCCATTTCTGCCCAAAAATCTTGCCAGTGCCATCTGTGATCGCAAACAACTTAGCAATGCATCTAGTTCCAAAACAACTTATCAGTGCCTTCTCTGACCTTCAGCTTTTCCAATGCTATCTCAGTGCCCAAGCAGCTCGTGGGGCCCGCCATTGTACTCAAATCATTGTATCATTACACGCACTCAGCCAACACACTTATTCATAGACACACTCAGTCAACACACACTCAATCATAGACCCACTCACTTATAGACCCACTCAGCCAGCAAGCACTCACTCACTGACTCACTCAGTCAGCATGCAGTGACTCACTGACCCACTCAGTCAGCACGCACTCACTCACTAACCCACTCTGTCAGCACACACTCACTCACTGACCCACTCAATAAGCATGCACTCACTCACTGACCCACTCTGTCAGCACGCACTCTCTCACTGACCCACTCTGTCAGCACGCACTCTCTCACTGACCCACTCTGTCAGCACGCACTCTCTCACTGACCCACTCTGCCAGCACACACTCTCTCACTGACCCACTCTGTCAGCACGCACTCTCTCACTGACCCACTCTGTCAGCACGCACTCTCTCACTGACCCACTCTGTCAGCACGCACTCTCTCACTGACCCACTCTGCCAGCACACACTCTCTCACTGACCCACTCTGTCAGCACGCACTCTCTCACTGACCGACTCAGTCTGCACGCACTCACTCACTGACCCACTCAATAAGCATGCACTCACTTACTGACCCACTCTGTCAGCACGCACTCACTCACTGACCCACTAAGTCAGCACTCACTCATTTACTGACCCACCGAGTCAGCTTGAACTCTCTCACTGACCCACTCAGTCAGCACGCACTCTCTCACAGAGACACTCAGTCAGCACGCACTTAGCGCGAGGCCTTAGGCGACCGCCTAACTTGCCTAATTAGAGAGGCGCCTCTGTACACACACCTCACACACACACACCCAGTCACATACACAGACCTCACATACACAGCCCTGTTACAGAGGTTTTTTTTTGCCTTCCTCTGGATCATTTGTCGTAGTTTGATATTTAAAAATTAAATAATAGAGTATACGTTTTATATAGCCCGATCCAGGGTTAAACAGCAGATCGCTGGTTTTCAGGGTCAGGCAGGATTTTTTTTTCCTGTAACTCAGGTTTTTTTTTTCCTTCCTCTGGATCATTTGGCTTGGTCTTTAAAGTGTCAAATAAATCCATTATCATCCATGGTCAATAGGCAGATCCAGGGTTATACAGTCGATCGCTGGTTTTCAGGATCAGGAAGGATTTTTTTTTACTTGTTACGCAAGTTTTTTCGCCTTCCTCTGGATCATTTGCCTTCAGAACCCAGTAAAATAAAATAAAAACTATTTAAACTTTCAATACTTGTTGTCTCTCTTCTTGGATGGTGTATTCATTTAACTTATTGGGTCATGGTTATAGCCTGGATAATCAAGAGTAGCCAAATATGGAAAGTTCTTATCCCCTGAAAGATATATAGACACACATATACTCACACACTTCACATACATAGCCAGTCACATACACACACACACACCTCACATACACAGTCAGTCACATACACACACACACCTCACATACACAGTCAGTCACATACACAAACACACCTCACATACACAGCCTGTCACATACACACACACCTCACATACATATCCAGTCACATACACACACACCTCACATACACACGTCACATACACACACACCTCACATACACAGTCAGTCACATACACACACGTCACATACACACGTCACACACACACACACATCACATACACAGCCAGTCACACACACACACCTCATATACAGTTAGTCACATACACACACACCTCACATACACAGCCAGTCACATATACACACACCTCACATACACAGCCAGTCACATACACACACACCTCACATACACACACCTCACATACACACACACACCTCACACACACATCCAGTCACATACACACACCTCACGTGAGATACACAGCCAGTCACACACACGCACCTCACATGCACAGTCAGTCACATACACACACACCTCACATACACATCGAGTCACATACACACACACCTCACATACACAGCCAGTCACATACAGACACACGTCACATACACAGCCAGTCACTGTGATGTATGGACTGTTGGGCTGTGTATGATTGTGTAAGTGTATGTATTGTGATGTATGCAGTGCTGTATTTACCACGAGGCATCCTAGGCGGATGCCTAGGGTGCCAAATTTTGGGGAGCGCCCCCCAGCACTGAAAGAAAAAAAAAATTAATAAAAAATAAAAATAAAATCTGGCCCTTTAAAAAAACAAAAACCCGCTTGCAGGCAGAGACAGAGGTGAGAAGGGATCGGAAAATCCCCCCTCACCTTCCCTCTGCCGGCAGGCTGCACGGGGAGCCGAACAGGCAGCACAGAGAAACCTCCATGCTGGGGCAGTGACCTCAACAGTGAAAAAAACCCCAAGAAAAAAAAACTCGGGCAGTGATGATCGGAATGCCCGTGCCTTTTTTTTCTTAGGGGGCGGAGCGATGACAGGTCACGAGACTCGGTGCTCTTATGTCAGACGACAAACCCTGGGCGCCAGGTTGGCAAGATGACCAGGAAATGACCCCCCCCCCCCCCCCATCCTGTAAATGCCCAAGTGTCAGGTCTATTTTCCTGGTCATCTTGCCAACCTGGCGCCCAGGGTTTGTCGAGTCCTGCCTTAAATGGTCAGCAGAGGGGACCTTAACACTGCTAACCTTTTGAGATCAGCAGAGGAGGCCTTAACTCTGCTTTAACTAGGTTGCTTCTGCTGATGCAAAAAATGAGGGTCTCTCGCCCTGCACTAGCAGAGGTTCCCAGAAGATGCAGCCCCTGATCAGACAAATGGGGCAAGTTAGCTGCTCTGGACCACAACTCCAACATTGCTCAGGCAAATGCATAACATAATGCAGCCTGTGGAAAATGCTGAGTTTTATCAATATACAATAACAATTATGATAATAAAAATCGATATTTGCTTAGTGACATCATCAGGGGGGCAATGCTGTGGACGTAGGTCATGTGCACGCCGAAGAGGCGGGGCTAGATGGCGGTTTGATCGAGGTAATACGGAAGAAGGGAGAAACGCTGAGCGAAAGACGGACAGTACCCAGCCGTCAGCTGGATGCCAACGTTCCAAGACGGGAGTCTGCTTAAAACTCAGAATATAACTGACGGAGGTCAACAACGGACGGCAGAAATAGATCCCTGGTCTCCGATTAAGATTGTAGAAACTACAGAGTGGAAGCAGAGCACCGGGTGTATTTTAAAGATCTGAGCTCCACTGGAAATTACTACCGCTGCATGGGGATGATAACCACTTGTATTCCTAACTGGATGAAAGTCACTGGCTGTAGCCACAAGAGTCATCCCTAAAAGCAGAGACAAGCGGATAATCACCGAAGGGGGTACTACGGACGGAAAACGTCTAAATAGATGAGTATATAGATTACTCTCTGTTTAATGATTTTTCACCTTGGGGGGAAGACTTTAAGTAAATAGCCTGCTGAAGGATTCACCACTATTGTTTGTAAAAGAGACCACTCAGAACACCTTAATCAGCTAGGAAAAAGCAAGTGGGGAAAATAGGGAGTCAAAGAGGCGGTAAAATAATTCCCGAGGTGAAGGAGTAAGTAATCTCCCAAGGAATAGTGGACCATTTTTTAAATTTTTTTTTATTTGATCAATGTACATGACAACATTGCAATATGAACATAATTGTGTTGCACACGCATCTTATTGCATTACATCACATATGAATAAACTTTTGACAAAATGTGTATCACGAGTATATATCGTACATTTTTTTTTTTTTGGGGGGGGGGAGAGTTAGGAGACTTAAGACAAAGGAATCACATAAAGGAAAGGAACTAACAACAAAAAAAATAAGGAGGGGGGAGAGGGGGGGGAGTAAAGACAAAGGAGAAGGAGCAGAGGGTAGTGCCTTCAGTCGGACCTTTTCGCTTTCGCAATGTGGGAAACTAGGGGGTCAAAATTATCTGAGTGGGGTTTCCATAATGACCAAGTTTTTTTCCATGATGTAATTTTACCTGCTTGAACAGCTGACATATGTTCGTAGTCTGCATTCAAATTTATGGAACGGATGAGATCAGGTATATTAGGCGCTAAGGGGTGCTTCCATGCTCTTGCTATTGCGGTTTGTGCCGCTATTAGTATATGTTTGATTAATCGTTGTTCGTGAGGTCTAACCGACTTTGGGATGATCAGGAACAGGGCACATTCCACAGTAGTTGCTAACGTTGAAGCTAGGGTTTGATTAATCAGACGAAAAACTTCCTTCCAAAAATGTTTTATGGTCTTGCATGACCACCAGATATGGATCATGGTGCCAATTTCATCACATTGTCTCCAACATCGATTCGAGCAAGTTCTATATATCTTAGCCAGTCTTGCCGGGACAAGATACCAGCGGAACAGAACTTTCTTGTGGGTCTCGATATGATTCAAACACTGAGTGGTACCTTTCAGTGCAGTGAGTGCTTGGGTCCATTGTGAATCCGTCAATTTATACTTCAGATCCTTCTCCCACTGTGTTCTGTAGGTGAGCTCCTTTAGGCTGTACGTCTGATTAAAAATGCCATAGCAGCATGTTAGAGACTTCTTTGTTTTAGGGGCTTTGTTCCACATAGACACAATTCTTTTAGCCAGCGGGACTTTGTCTTCCACTGGGGAGGAATATTTCCAAAGTCTTTTTTATAGTATGATACGTCAGGAATTCCCCTGCTGGAATCTCATATTTTTCTTTGAGGTTTTGTAGTGGCAGTAGGTACTCTTCCCCATACAAATCTCCTATGAGACGCAAACCAGCCTTTTCCCATTGTTTAAGATTTATATTAGGATTGAAATATGACAACACCCTGAGTGGAGAAGTTTTAGTGAGGATATATTTTGTGTTGAGTTTCCTCTTCAATTTGTGCCAGGAATCTAGCATTGTTTTCGTTAAGGGGAGAATTCGGTGAGTTTTCTGCAGAAGTATGGAGGGAGACCATAGTAAATTAGGTAACGAGTATGGATGGGTGTATGTTTCCTCCATCTTCCTCCATGGTTCTATTGGAGATGTCATTCCAGATAGTAGGGCCTGGCTGGCCAGATTTGCCAGATAGTAATTTGCAAAGTTTGGGACCGCCAGTCCTCCTGTGCTCTGAGGCATCTGCAGAAGTTTCAACGCTATTCTGGGTGGTTTTTTTGCCCAGATGAATTAATTCCAGCTCTTCTGGACCGCTTTGCAAAAGGAGCTAGGAAGAGAAATAGGTAGGGTTCTGAGTAGGTACAAATACTTGGGTAACACCATCATTTTGACAGCGTTGATTCTACCCATCCATGACATCTCTAAATTTGCCCAGCGGAGCATATCCTCTGACGTACTCTTGAGAATAGGCAAGAAATTCAGTTTAACACATTGCATGAATTGTTTTGGGATTCTTGTCCCTAAGTACGTAAGATCAGTGGATCTCCATTCATATTGGTATTCTTGTTTCATTTTAGTAATCAGTTGTTTATTGTATCCGATAGGGAGGACTTGCGTTTTTGCCACATTCAGTCTATAATAGGATGCTTTCGAAAAAGAAGCTAAAAGCTCATGTAAATTAGGGAGAGAAGTGTTTGGGTCAGTGAGAGTTAGCATGACATCGTCCGCAAATAGCCCAATTTTGAGTTCTTCAGTTTTGCTACTAAACCCTTTGATGTATGTGTTGTTCCGTATAGCGTGTGCTAGGGGTTCCATAGCAAGGATAAACACAGTGGGGGATAATGGGCATCCTTGACGGGTTCCGTTTGTAATGGAGAAGGCCTTTGATAGGAAACCAGATGTTAACACTCTAGCCGATGGATGAGAGTACAGAGCTTGAATCGCTTTCACACAGCTCGATGGAAAATTGAATTTATGCAAGACTTTTACCAGGTATAGCCAGTGGATCCTATCAAACGCCTTTTCCGCGTCAAGAGACATTAAAAGACATTTTTCCTGGTTTCTTTGAGCCACACAAACAATGTCCAACAGTTTCCTTGTGTTGGCTGAGGCTTGCCTACCTGGGATAAATCCCACTTGATCAGGGTGGATAATGGTGTGTAGAACAGGGGATATTCTGTTGGCCAGAATCCTTGCGTACAGCTTAGTATCTGAATTGAGAAGCGATATAGGTCTGAAATTCGGACATTTGTCCATGGTTTTACCCGGCTTTGGTAGAGTGACAATAGTCGCTTCCAACATCTCCGCTGGCAAATTCCCTGATTCCATGCAGAAATTAAACAGAGTAGTTAGTTGAGGTATCAGTACTGATTTGAAAGATTTATAATACACATTTGGGAACCCATCTGGGCCAGGTGCTTTGTGCATTTGCAATGAGTTGATTGCTCTCTCTATTTCCTCGGGCGTGATAGGGGTGGTAAGGGTGGAGCATTGGCTCTCTGTTAGTCTGGGTAGGTCGAGCGGTGCTAGGACCCCATCGATTGATTCTATTGTTGGGTGGCTCAGGAGTGGATCTTCCTTGAGATTGTACAGGCCGCTGTAGTATTCTGCAAACATATCACCAATTTCTGCAGGGTTCATTATTTTTTCCCCTTTGTCATTGAGCAGATATGCTATCTTTTGGCTTGCATGACGTGTTCTTAATTTAGCCGCCAGTAGGGAGTCTGCTTTGTTTCCTTTGCTGTAATACTTTTGTTTTAGTTTACGTAGCATATACCTCGTGTGTTTTAATTTGAGTTTTTTTAGCTCGACTTGGATATCCATGATTTCCCTCTTACATTTGTGAGATGGAGATGTTTGGTTTTCTTCCGTTGTGGATCTCAGGAGGTTTTCCAGACGTGTCTGTTCTTTAGTTCTCAATTTCTTTATTTTAGAACCAAATTGAATGCACAAACCCCTGACCACCACTTTATGGGCATTCCATACGGTTCTAATATCTGGGCCAGCTGTTGAGTTTAAATCAAAATATTCATCCAAGGCAGCACAAAGTTTTTCGGTGAAATCCCCGGTGGATAAAAGAGATTCGTTTAATCTCCATAGTCCTTTGCCTCTGTTTGAGAAATCTTCCGCTAGTCTTCAGTGCTGTATTCACCGCGAGGCATCCTAGGGCGGCAAATTTTGGGGGGCGGCAGCGCCCCCCAGCACTGAAAAAAAAAAAAAATTGAAAAAAAAAAAAAAAAATTGAAAAAAAAAACCAAACCGCGGCCCTTTAAAGAAAAAAAATAGACCGCGCTTGCAGGCAGAGACGGAGGTGAGAGGGGATCGGAAGATCCCCCCTCACCAACGCTCTGCCTGCCAGGATGCACGGGGAGCCGAACAGGCAGCACGGAGAAACCTCTGTGCTGCCTGTTCGGCTCCCCGTGCAGTGTGACACGGAAGTGCCGACAGTCACGTGACGGGCGCGCTGACGTCGTACGCGCGCCTGGTCACGTGACCTGTCGGCACAATCGCCGGGAAGCCGAACAGGCAGCATGGAGGGACCATGCTGCCTGCCTGCCAGGGAAAGGTAAGTGCTGATGGGAGACTGTGTGTGTGTGTGTGTGTGACTGAGTGTGATGGGAGTCAGAGTGTGTGTGATGGGAGACAGTGTGTGTGACTGAGTGTGATGGGAGTCAGAGTGTGTGTGATGGGAGACAGTGTGTGTGACTGAGTGTGATGGGAGTCAGAGTGTGTGTGATGGGAGACGGTGTGTGTGGCTGAGTGTGATGGGAGTCAGAGTGTGTGTGATGGGAGACAGTGTGTGTGACTGAGTGAGATGGAAGTCAGAGTGTGTGTGTGATGGGAGACAGTGTGTGTGACTGAGTGTGATGGGAGTCAGAGTGTGTGTGATGAGAGACAGTGTGTGTGACTGAGTGTGATGGGAGTCAGAGTGTGTGTGATGGGAGACAGTGTGTGTGGCTGAGTGTGATGGGAGTCAGAGTGTGTGTGTGATGGGAGACAGTGTGTGGCTGAGTGTGATGGGAGTCAGAGTGTGTGTGATGGGAGACAGTGTGTGTGGCTGAGTGTGATGGGAGTCAGAGTGTGTGTGTGATGGGAGACAGTGTGTGTGACTGAGTGTGATGGGAGTCAGAGTGTGTGTGATGGGAGACAGTGTGTGTGACTGAGTGAGATGGGAGTCAGAGTGTGTGTGTGATGGGAGACAGTGTGTGTGACTGAGTGTGATGGGAGTCAGAGTGTGTGTGATGAGAGACAGTGTGTGTGACTGAGTGTGATGGGAGTCAGAGTGTGTGTGATGGGAGACAGTGTGTGTGGCTGAGTGTGATGGGAGTCAGAGTGTGTGTGTGATGGGAGACAGTGTGTGGCTGAGTGTGATGGGAGTCAGAGTGTGTGTGATGGGAGACAGTGTGTGTGGCTGAGTGTGATGGGAGTCAGAGTGTGTGTGTGTGATGGGAGACAGTGTGTGTGGCTGAGTGTGATGGGAGACAGTGTGTGTGTGATGAGAGACAGTGTGTGTGACTGAGTGTGATGGGAGTCAGAGTGTGTGTGATGGGAGACAGTGTGTGTGGCTGAGTGTGATGGGAGTCAGAGTGTGTGTGTGATGGGAGACAGTGTGTGTGGCTGAGTGTGATGGGAGTCAGAGTGTGTGTGATGGGAGACAGTGTGTGTGGCTGAGTGTGATGGGAGTCAGAGTGTGTGTGTGATGGGAGACAGTGTGTGTGGCTGAGTGTGATGGGAGACAGTGTGTGTGTGATGGGAGTCGGAGTGTGTGACTGAGTGTGATGGGAGTAGGAGTGTGTGACTGAGTGTGATGGGAGTGTGTGTGTGATGGGAGTATGAGCTTGATGTGACTCTGAATGATGGGGCATGTCTTAGGTGTGTAACGTGGGTGTACAGCTTGGGTAGGGGCAGTGGTGTATCTTGATTTTGTGCTGCCTGTTCGGCTCCCCGTGCAGCCTGGCAGGCAGAGCGTTGGTGAGGGGGGATCTTCCGATCCCCTCTCACCTCCGTCTCTGCCTGCAAGCGCGGTCTATTTTTTTTCTTTAAAGGGCCGCGTTTTTTTTTTTTTTTTACATTTTTTTTTTTTTTTTTACATTTTTTTTCTTTTCAGTGCTGGGGGGCGCTGCCGCCCCCCAAAATTTGCCGCCCCAGGCATCCGAAGGGCAGAGGTATCTAATGCTGTGTCCGTGATCGAGTTGAAGTCTCCGCACACTACTACTTTGCCCTCTTGAACTGTAGCTAGCTTTCTTAACATTGTTTTGGTAAATGAGGATTGTTTCTGGTTCGGGACATACAAGTTGAGAATCGTATACTTCTGATTGTTGATCACACCTTTCAAAATAATAAACCTCCCCTTCGGGTCAATGATGGATACAGTCTCTGTGAAAGCAACGCTGTTATGAATCAGGATAGAGACTCCTGCCTTTTTTTGAGTTGTTGTAGCATGGTATTGCGATGTGTATAGCTTAGGGTGGAACGGTCTATGAGCATTGGTCTTGTAATGCGTTTCCTGATAACATACTACGTGGGCCGCATATTTAGAGTTTTCCTGAAGTGCCCTATTTCTTTTGTATGGGGTATTAAGGCCTTTGACATTAAATGACACTATGTTCAGTGACATCGACTTAGTGGGTTTGCATTGGTAAGGGTATATGAGGTCGGACTGAAGGGGGGACATTTATATAACATACACAAACAGAAAGGGGAGGGAACAAATGGGGAAAACAAGGGTGGCCCCACAAAGAGGCCTTTGGACTTAACACATCAAACTTGTACACATAAAATAAATATGCCAAGTGCCTGGTGAGGCCAAAACAAAGGCCACCAGGCCTTCCTCTATATAATGGCATAAACGGGGCGGACGCACTGGACCTAGGTCCCGTGGCCCGCATACAGGTTCTCATTCAGAGAAAAAAGAAAAGATCTTCACTGTCTATATGTACCGACATACTTTTGTCTTCTCATTAATAATTCTTGGCCCTGAGAGATAACTCCATGTTTGATAACAAAGCTTAAGTTTTTCGCCCATTGTGGCCTTTCCAAGAGGCTTCTCCTTTGTATACACGTGCATGCACATACATATACATACACACATATATATGTACATATATACATACACACATACACATACACGTGTATACATTTATTTTTTTTCTTTATAAAACATTTGGTACAACCGTAGTTAGGACAGTTTTAGGAGCGTCTGGCAGCACAAACTGTGTGCTAACCGACGTTCCCAAAATCAAACATAGGGAGACCACACACATCTATTTCACGAACTAGAGGAGGGCTAATGCCTCATGGGTCTTGGCTAATATACATCAATAACATATATCTGCTAGTCTGGATCTTAGAGAAAAAATAGCATTGTGCAAAACATTAAACTAAGCATTTCAGCTTCGCTAGCAGCAAAACACATTAGGAATATTAGCAATTTAGTTGGGAACCCCCACGCATACTTCACAGAGGCTTCCCTCAAGGCACTGGTGATGTTTCCAAATTCTCTCCGTCTATACATTGTCCACTGGGACAGGTCGCTGAAGAACTGTAAATGAGCATATTTCTCCGGTAGCACTTCCTTCCCTCTAGTTGCTCGCATTATCGTTTCCTTTGCTTCATAGAAGTGTATTCCGGCAATCACGTCTCTCGGGAGATTACAAGAGATCCTCTTGGGCTTCGGCAGTCTGTGAGCCCTGTCTATGGACAGTTCTAGTGGTGATAGATCTGGTGCCATGATGTGAAATAGGTCTAGCAGGTAGTTAACGAGGTCCTCCGGTGAAATCTCCTCCGAAATTCCCCTGATTTTCACATTGTTTCGGCGCGACCTATCCTCCAGGTCCGCCAACTTCAGTTCCATCCGATGGTACTTGAGATCCAGTGAGATATGAGCGTCGGTAAGGTTATTGTGAGCGCCTGCGAGCTCCTCAACCTTGGTCTCTAATTGAGCTGTTCGCTCTCCGATCTCTTTAATGTCCTTACGAATTTCTTTGGACAACTTCTGCATGTCTGATTGGATCGATTTCTTTAAATCCAGGATCAGCAGTTTTAGAGATGGGTCTTCTCCCTCTATGCCATGTTGACTCTGTTCGTCCGCTTCTGAATCTGACGGGTCATCTTTTCGCGGGTCCGGCATACCTCCGCCATCTTGTGCTTCAGGCCTCCTGCCTGCTCTTGGGGTGAAAAACTCTGTTTGTCTGTTTTTCTTCCCTTTGTTGGTCGTTGCCTGCTGTTCTTTAGGCTTTCCCATATTCAAGTATAGTAAAGATCTTCTCCTCTTCCGTGGTAGATAATTTTAGTAGCTTTAAACACCTGTTGCGGCCCGGGAGCTCGGTCTCACCACGTCTTACTCCATGCACCAGAAGGCCACGCCCATAGTGGACCATTTAAATCACTGATAAACGACTAGAGAAGTATCAAAGCCCAAGTCTTTCTATCTGTTTCTGGAAGGGGCGATAACTATTAACCTCTGAACTCCTGCCTGGATCTGTATGAGCTAAACTTGTATTAGCTAAACTGACAAGAGGTTAATTAAGGGGAGAAAGAGCATTTCTTTTTATAAATAAGGCTCGTCCATAAAGTCATAATCTGTGAATAACTACTAGACATGTGCATTCGTTTTCGGACGAATGCATTTTCGTCCGAAAATAGCATTTTCGTCCATTCGTCCGAAAAAACGAAGAAGAACGAAAATGCTAAGCTAACGAAAGCCGAATGAACAAATGGTTAATAAACGAAAATCATTCGTTCATTCGTCCATTCGTAGTACTATTGCATTCTATAAGCCGAAATAGAGTCGGTTTATAGACTACAATAGCATTTCACTACACGGAGACAAAGTCTCCATTCATAAATTTATGAATGGAGACTCTGTCTCCATGTAGTGAAATGCCGACAGCCTATAAACCGAACGTTCGGTTTATAGCCTGTCGGCTTATGGAATACATGTATTCCTATTGCAATTCTATAAACCGAACGTTCGGTTTATAGAATAGCAATAGGAATACATGTATTCCATAAGCCGACAGCCTATAAACCGAACGTTCGGTTTATAGGCTGTCTGCATTTAACTATACGGAGACAAAGTCTCCATTCATAATGAATGGAGACTCTGTCTCCGTATAGTTAAATGCCCACAGCCTATAAACCGAACGTTCGGTTTATAGGCTGTCGGCATTTTACTACACGGAGACAAAGTCTCCATTCATAATTTTATGAATGGAGACTCTGTCTCCGTGTAGTGAAATGCCGACAGCCTATAAACCGAACGTTGGAGGGAGAGGGTGGGAAGAGATAGGGGAAAGAAAGAAATAAAGCTGAATATCACTTAAATTAAAAGCCACTTGGATAGTGTAGAGATAATAAATAATGACACATTTACCACAGTTTGATTTACCTGAGTTTTGACAGCCCGTCTGGGGGCAGCTCACGCGGTTACCTTTAAGACAGTGGGAGGGAAAAAGGTGGGATGGTTGAGGAGAGGGGAAAGAATGGAGATACATTTTATTTTTTCGAAGAAGGGTGGAAGTGGGATAACAGTTAAGACTACAGGGGAATAGAGGCAAATTTTCCGTCTTTATCAGAAAGGTAGTGCTCAGATTTAAGATTATAGCTCTTCCGTCTAGCCACCAGACAGAGCCCCGCCTTAGGCTCAATTAGAGCCTAGACGGTGTCTAGAATAAGACACCATGAGATGCCACGGAGAGAGATACCCCCCGAGGCATCTGAAGAAAGGACAGGGCCTTAGAAACAGGTCCTTTGTTGTTTGTCATTGTATTCGTTATGTTATTGTAAGTTATGTTTTAATAGCACGTTATTTAAGACCACTGGAGACCCAGATACTAGAGGACCAGACAATTTTGAAGAATATGGTTAAGTTCGCTTCATTAAATATACAAGGACTTTACACCCCACAAAAAAGATGGTCGATCAATGATAATTTGTACAAAGAAAAGGTCCAGGTAGCACTAATCATGGAGACCCATTGGAGGATATCAGACAAAAAAGGATGGTGTGGTGATCAATACCCCACGATGATTCAGGCCTCGAGAGTAAAGGAAAATAAATGTGGAGTGGCTATTCTATTTTAAAAGGGTAAAAGTGGAAATTGAACTTCTAGATGCAGATCAAGAGGGGAGGTACATAATACTGGTATGTAGAATCAATAATATGAGATATACTTTAGGAGGCCCAACCAAGCTCCGGTGGGCCTCCTGGATCAAATGTTGATAAAGGCTGAGAAAGTGGCTATGGGAGTTTTTACAATCGCGGGTGATTTATACGTGCTCCAGATCCCCTTCTCGATAAATGCAATAAAGAGAAGGGAATTACGACAGATAAAAGGTACACTAAAATGGCTAAATCTCTAAATGCAGTAATAAAGAGGAATGGTCTGTATGATATTTGGCGATTGTTTAACCCTGACCATAGAGATTATACATTCTTCTCATGGCCGCATACATCGTATTCAAGAATAGATCTATTTTTGGGTGGTATACCCCTTATAGGAATAGTTAATAAGATTTAAATAAAACCTTGCGTTTGGTCTGATCACGATATGGTACCTATGGAGGTTCAGGAAAACCAGCCCATCTGCCAGAATATCACATGGCGACTAGACGACTCCCTCCTCCAGAATGAAGCCAATAGAGCTTATTTACAAGAAATGTCTACCCTGTTTTTCAAAGAAAATCTGTCAGTTGAAATTGACCCAGCAATAAAAAAAAGAGGTATCCCACTATCCAAATTGTATATTGAATATTACAAATTAGTGAAAGAATTTAAGAACTCTACCGAATGTAACAAGCAGCAAGAAATTAGTAAGATAAGAGAGGCTATAAAAAATAAAATATCAGAAAGAATAAACAAGAATATGGTATCCCTAAAAGTAAAATACTACTCAATGAAAAACAGAGCTGACAAGATGCTATCCAACAAATTGAAAAATACCAGAGCTAATAATAGAATAGATAAAATAGTAAATAACGGGGAGACTTATAGGTCTGCAGCTGAAATAGGAGCAGCATTCAATGAGTTTTTTAGGAAGCTGTATAATCTCACTAGGAAGGTAGAAGAGAAAACAATAAAAGAATATATACATTCAAGTATAATTCCTAAACTAACATCAGATCAAAGAGGTAAAATTTATAAAGATATATCCCGGGAAGAACTTTTGAGATCTATAGAGAAACTAGATAAGAATAAGACTCCGGGCCCTGATGGGTTCTCAAATAGGTTTTATAAAATGTTGGCTCCTAGTTTTTCGGATCACTTGATATCTGCATATAATTTTGCAGCCCATGATGGCTCATTCCCGGCAGAAATGCTGGGAGCCAATATTCTCCCAACTTTGAAACCTATTTCTCTGATAAACTTGGATGTTAAGCTATATGCGTCCGTCCTGGTGGAGAGATTGAAACCAATCCTTTTCAGGGATAATCCATAATGATCAAATAGGTTTTTATCTCGGGCCGAACAGCTAATAATAACCTCCGTAGGCTGATCAATATTAGGGAAGCAGTAGAAAGAGATAAGAGACCCCTACTGACCCTGTCTTTAGACGCCGAAAAGGCCTTTGACAGGGTCAGTTGGGATTTCATGAAATACTCATTGGAGGCCTTTGGGCTCACGGGTTGGATACATTCCGCAATACGGGCATTGTATGGTTCACCGAAGGCAAGGACAGTGGGTCCAGATATATGAGCAAACTGGTTCACACTGGCAAATGGTACCAGACAGGGGTGCCCCCTGTCCCCATGCTATATGTCATGTCAGTTGACATTTTGGCTATCAAAATAAGGGAGAATAGGCTCATTGAAGGGTTCCGGGTAGGAGAAGAGGAGATGAAGATATCATTATTTGCAGACATTCTTATTACTATATTAAATCCACTGACCTCTGTTAAATATGTTTTGAGAGAGATTGAGAAATATGGTGAGGTCTCGAACTATAAACTAGTCTCTCTAAAACAATAGCCCAGTTCTGTAATTTTAGTAAATCTGATAAGGAAACCATCCAGGAGGAATATAATTTTAATAACCCAAAGACATTTCAATACTTGGGAATCCAAATCCCAAGAAAAATGGGAAAATTGATGGAAGTCAACTTTATATCCCTGCTAAAACAAACCAACTTAGATTTAATAAACTGGAGAGGGATGGAATTTTCATGGTGGGGTAGGGTAAATATTTTGTCATATTATGTCCTCCCAAAATGGATTTATCTATTCCGGATGCTCCCTCTAAGAATGCCATCTACCTGGATCCAGATGATCCAATCAGCTTTTACCAATTTCGTGTGGAAAGGGAAGAAACCTAGAATTAAGTCACAAACCATGACTAGCAGAGTAAATAAAGGAGGATTGGGTTTGCCATTAGTGAATGAGTATTACAAAGCAAGTATAATAGCACATGTAGCACAAATATTAGTGGGGGGAGAAAATAATGAGGGTTGGGATAAGTTAGAGACACAAATGTGTGAGGTGAAGAACCTGTCACAAGTGATATGGACTACAAAAAAAGGAGGATATGAGAATTGCATGATTATTAGTCAGATTCTTCCAATATGGGAAAAAATAAAAAATAAATTAAAAATACAGAACAGAATTATGGATTACCAACCCTTAGACTGTGTAGAAATTGGAATAGGTAACATCTCATTGGCAAATTGGAAGGCAAACCAAATTCTCACTATACGTAACTTATATCAGGAAAAACAAGTGAAAACCTTTCCCAAATTGGTGGAAGATCACAATCTGCAATCAAAAGAATTATTTAATTACCTGAGAGTTAAGAGCTATCTGCTCTCAAAATCTAGACTGGATAAAGGGGAGATGTACCATCAGGTAGAGGGGATCTTTTACAAGGGAGGAAACAAAATAATTCTGTCGAGATGTCTGAAAATAATAAGGTCACTAAGAGCGCAGTCCACTCCATCAGGCCTTAACTCATGGGAAAAAGAATTAAATATTAAAATTGATATCTCGGATTGGAATCTAATGATGAGTAAAGTTAGGAAGGAGATACATAGTCTATCCCTGTTAGAAACCCAATTCAAGATCATCAACAGGTGGTATCTGACCCCATCGATACTTAAAGCCATATCACCAGAAAATGATGACAAATGCTGGAGATGTGGATCAGAAAAGGGAACATACCTACACATATGGTGGCAATGCAGTATTATTAGACAATTCTGGAAAGCAGTAATATCATTAATAAATCAAGTAACCAACACTAAAATACCCTTTCTTCCAGAAGCAACACTGCTTCACTTAAACTGGCCAGGGATGAACAAAAACCAAATGATATTCACAAACCACTGCTTAATGGCAGAAAAAACTTTACTGGCTAGACAGTAAGCATTTTAGGAGCATTTTAGCCCCCACCATGAATGTATTAAAAAAAATAGATAATTTTTCAGTTGCAAATGGAAAGAGGAATTCAAGGAGTAAAGGGATTGAAGACGGATCTGTCAGATGGGATGAGTGGATAGAAATGGTACAAAAGGGAGTCTAGTTAGCGCTACAACGGATTTTAAAAAGCTTAGACAATCTTGAGAAGAGAAGGGAAGAGGGAGGGATGGGGAGAGGGGAGTGAGAAGAGGGGGAGAACGAAGAAAAAGGAAAGAAATAACATTGGATTTACGGTAAATAGTCCTCGAGAGATAAGGGTCTTCACTGATCAATATGGGAAATGACTGTTTCGTTTTTTATGTTTTATGTGCACTGGTCTCCAGCAAATTCACTAAAGGATAGTGAAGGAGATTTCCAGGGGCGGTGTCTGTTAAATGAATGAGATTTATCTAAGTTTTTTTTTTTTTGTATAACAATGTGCGTGTTTATTGTATTTATATATCTTTTTTGTACTTTCATAATAAAAAATAAAAAACAATTATGATAATAAAAATCAATGTATGTGTGCTTCCCTATTTCATAATGAATAATAGTAATAATATTATCTGGATCACTGTCTGTCAGTAATAATACTCAGTATTTGCATTAATCCTAATAGATCAAGTCAGTGCAATATGTCAGGATAATGTTAACTAATAATTATATTTTATAAATATTCAGGCAAATAAAAAATACCACAATTCGCCTCTATGCTCAGTCAGTACCAGATGTAGTTGTCCCCAAGGAATCCATCACAAAACATTATATAAAGCATATTAAATAAAATGCTCAGTCAAACTGTATTAAATAATTTTTTACAGAAATTGCGATGTGCCTTACACAAAACGTTTTTTACGCATTGTAGCGTTATAAGACATTCCACACCCATTATATGTATAGACACCTGCTAAGCTGGAACTGAGCATGCTGGGAGTTGAATTCTACAGAAAGTGGCATTGTAAATCTTCTTTGTGTTCTGTAAGGCTATGTATTAAGTTGTCACATTTACTGAAAAACAGAGGTAGCCATCCAGAAAGCTCCTACCAGTGATGGAAGACATAGAAATATAATATAAAATATTGGTGTCTTCTAAATACTAATACCCAGAACCGTCATTTATCCCAGGACATGCCCCATCTACCACATTACACACCCAGGACATGCCCCATCACCTACACTGCAGACCCAGAATTGTCACTTACCCAAAAACGACTTCAATTGTCCTTTAAAAAGGATGATACTGATAATTTTTCTTTATTATCTAATCCAGTAGACAGTTGACATTATATTTTTAATCAATTTGTCATTAGAGTTTACTGTGAAGGAAAAGTGTTTATACTTATGTCACTATAAAATGCTATATAACGCAATGTATCATAAACATAAAGTTAGCATAGGAAACTGATATTTTTTAGTTCAGCATCCATTACTTTCTAACTATATTGATTTGTAAGAACAAAATAAAAACAATACCAATTGCTGAACATAATTTTTACTTTTATTTCATTTTTTTAAGAACATTTACTTGCAATTTACGATATCTTTGCTTAATTTTGGGAACATGCCCTTTACGTGTATAAATTGTGTCCTAAAAATATACAAATTATATTTTTGTCATTATGGGGAAGACAAAGCTATTTTTTTCAGCTATAATTTTACTTTCTCATTTACTGTAGCCACACAAATTCTATATGCCCATACTGTTATTAGTCTCATCCTGCCCCTCGATTACTATAGGGCATGGAGAAGCTACAGCTATACATATCTGATCGCTATGATTGACTGGAGTACCTAGGTCTTGAGGCACTCAGGCATGCCCAATTACACCCCAATTGGGGTTTGCCAGCAGACATACTGCGATTGAATTTGCATAACGTGCAATGCATACCCTTTGTTGTTAGCACGACCAGGGCTGCCATTACAAATTGTGGGGCCCCTCATAAATCAAATGGTGTGGGCCTACCCCTCTTCATTTCATTTTTCATAATTGCCCCACATCCCTTGCCATAGCACCACCTTGCACACCCAGGACATGACCCAGCATCCACATTGCACACACAGGACTTACCCCAGCCAGCACCCACTTTACATCCACATTATATACCTCAGCCCCCACAGGACATGCCCCAGCACATACCCTACAGCCACATTGTACATTCAAGACATGCCCCAGCACCCATGTTGCAGACCCAGGACATGCCTCATCATCCACATTGCACACCCAGGACATGCCCCAGCATCCCTACTTTTTATTATTTCCGGCGTCTAGGACAGTTCATCACTGCCGTTTCACTGCTGACAATTCAGTGCGGCAGTTTGAGAGCTAAACTGGCAGAGGTGAATGGCAACGCGTGGCAATATAAGCACTAACAGTTCAGCCTGACAGTAACAAACCCCCCCTAAAACTAACTCAAAGCCCTAATAAACTCCTAATAGTAACCCCATGAACCCCAATACTAACTCCTAATAGTAACCCCATGAACCCCAATACTAACTCCTAATAGTAACCCCATGAACCCCAATACTAACTCCTAATAGTAACCCCATGAACCCCAATACTAACTCCTAATAGTAACCCCATGAACGCCAATACTAACTCCTAATAGTAACCCCATGAACCCCAATACTAACTCCTAATAGTAACCCCATGAACCCCAATACTAACTCCTAATGCTAAACTAATACAAACCCTACACCCCAATACTAACTCCTAATACTAAGCCCTAATACTAACTTTAAACCAAACCCATATACTAATCTTAACCCCTAATACAAATAATAACTTTCTATGTGAACCCACGATGAACTGTCCTGCGGTGAACTGTCCTGCGATGATCTTTCATGTGATGAACTGGCCATCGAGCGATAGGTCATGGTGAAGCGGCTGTGTTGAAGCATTCGCGATGAACCGTCCCATCCCCAAGTGTCCATACTCGGACAAGAGTGTTCATATGAAGAGTACAGTAAATGTCCACCGTGAATGTCAATGTTGGTGTCTACTGTCTACCTCTGCATCTGACCCAACTATTTATATTCCCATTAGTCCTATAAATGTGTAGTTTTCTTTCAATAAAAATGATTATAACTGTTTTGCAAACATTTTCTATATTTATGCTAAATAGAAACAAACCACGATTGTTCTGTTGATAACAAGTTGTTCTTTCTCATTACTGTAAAAAATATGTGTATGCGACCCAATACACCAAAGCATTTTTGACCCACTGCAGAAAAAACTTGGACGCCCTTGTCATATACCATTAATATTTTCAGACACTCCCCCCTCTTTTTATGGATTTATCAGAATAAACTGCTGACGTGGTAAAACCATCCAAATATCACCACAATAAATATCACACCCCTTATAAGGCCATCGCAAGTAAATATTACTAACATATTGACCACCAAAGCAGCTGTGACTGCATGGTAGTAGAAGTAGAATTTCCTAGCAAATTGGCTAGTGCAATGTATAGGATTTTTGTTTACTATAAACTAATATGATGCCATTTTCTCATAACAGTACACTTTAAGCATGCTTTTAATTGTCTACCTGATGCTGTCTGAAAATGCTTCCACTCCAAATTTTGATACACAGTAGCCCCCTCCACAAAGCGTTACCCGTCCTGCGATGCTGGATACATTTACAATGCGCCCTTGTGCTTTTCTAATTAGAGGAAGCAGACTGAGTGTTACATCTACCACCCCAAGAAGGTTTACATCCAGTATTTTGCGAAAATCCTCTTTCTTTAGCCATTGATTGGGTGCCATAGGAATCAGAATTCCTGCATTGTTCACCAAGCCCCAAAGGCCTAAAGGGAAAAATATCAAAAGATCAGAAACTGTCTGCAATTATTTAGAAAACATTGCATAGTTATACTTTTTACTGGATGTTCTATAGCTTGTTCATTTGACTGCAGAGTTCTTCGAAACGACTGTATTAGTTAAATTACGTTTTGTGTTACTATCTCCGTGTGGCATGTAGTTCTGTGGAACTTGTTTGAGTTTTAGAAATAGAGAAAAATAAGTAATTTATCTCTTTACCTCTGACACATTAAAGGACAATTAAACTTATAGCTAGCTAGGGTTTAAAAATAGTATCTGAATCTTGTACAAATAGAATGTCTTCTAGAGACCTACAGTGATGTTTGTTTATATTACCAACTGTAAGGGGTATTTATAATCATTTTGGGGTAGCAGTTGTGTTTTACCCTCTGACCTTTACTGCCAACGATTTGTGTAACCCACTTGGCCGCAGAGCTCACACTCTGGCTATCTGTAACATCCAGGATTACTGTTTGCAGTCTGCTGGAAGCATCCTTCTTCAGGCCTTCAGCTCCGCTCTCTGTCAGACAAGCTGCCAGTACCTGTAATCCACGTCGGTCTAGCTGCTTTGCTACCAAGTTCCCAAATCCAGTGTCACATCCAGTGATCAACACATATTTATCTGTGAGATTTGGTAGGATCTTGCTTTGTCTGTGCCATCTGTACAAGAAGATCAGAACCAACACTACCACCACCAGAGGGAGCCACATGATTCTCACTGTGAAATACCAGAATGTTTGTGAGTCAGAAATTCTAGAAATGGATTTTCTGATTGTATTAACCCCTTAGTGACAAGACATTTTGACCTTGACTTTCCCCTGTGACAAGGGCTGTTTTTACATTTCTGGGGTGTTTGTGTTTAGCTGTAATTTTCTTCTTTCTCACATACTTTACCCACACAAATTATCATCATAATAGTTGTTTTTATCATCATAAGAAGGGCTTTGATTAGATACCATTATGTTCATCATATCTTATAATTTACAACAAAAAAATCATAAAATATGATGAAAAAGAAAAAAACACCTATTCTAACTTTTACCTAAAACCTAATTTACACAAATACAATCATTAAAAAAGAACCCTACCATAATAGTTTCTAAATATTGTCCGAGTTCAGAAATGTGGTTGTTTCCATGTTTTTCTGCAGTTTTTTGCAGCTTATGCTAAGCCTTAATATATGTTAATTTTAATTTAATTGTAACCCTATACCTTATGCTAACCCTAATTTATTTGGCACCATTAGAGCGGTTTTCGCAATCGTTGATTGCAAAAAACGATTGTTTCAGTGCAGGATGTGTCAGCCGCGTCCATTGTCAGGAATGTCCATTTTTTGCGAAGGGGTTAAACAATGTAAAGATTTGTTCAGGATAATACATCAATTAGATAAAACGCAAAGGCATCATATTGTTTAAATATCTAGCTGGACATTATGTCACAAGTTATCATAGAAAAAAATACTAGACATGTGCATTCGTTTTCCATTTTCATTCATTTGTCCGAAAAACGAATAACGAAAATGCTTAGCTGACGAAAGCCGAATGAACGAATGGTTAATGAATGAAAATCATTCGTTCATTCGTCCATTCGTAGTACTATTGGCATTCTATAAGCCGAAATAGAGTCGGTTTATAGAATACAATAGCATAGTACACTACATTCCATAAACCAACATAATGAACGACTTTCGGTTTATGGAATGCATGTAAGTCTATTGGCATTCAATAAACCGACTCTATTTCGGTTTATAGTAATGCCAATACATTTTTATGAATGGGAACTCTAGTTCGGTTTATAGAAAGCCCATAGTATTACATGTATTCCATAAGCCGAAAGTCTATAAACCGAACGTTGGGTTTATAGACTTTCGGCTTATGGAATACATGTAATACTATGGGCTTTCTATAAACCGAACGTTCGTTTTATAGAATAGCAATAGGATTACATGTATTCCATAAGCCGAAAGTCTATAAACCGAACGCCATGGCGACTAGGAATCTTGACCTGGTGCCTGAATAGGGTCATCCCCACATGGTGCCCCTTGTCCTGGGAACAGTTTTTAAAATATTTTTATTTTTCTATTGGAGGCGAGGGAGCACAGACTTCCTGCTCCGCCCCCTCGTGCTTTAGTAACAGAGCGGTGGTTGTCTGTTTCTGTGTGTATGTAACTGACTATCTCTGTGTGTGTATTTATGTGTCTGTTTCTCTCTGTGTATATATGTATGTAACTGACTGTGTCTGTATGTGTATGTGACTGACTGACTCTGTGTGTATGTGACTGACTGCCACTGTGTGTGTTTGTATGTAGGCGACATATGAATGTGCTGTTGTTTGGCTCCTGGATTTTTTTGCTGGCTCTGAAAACTAAATTACATTTGTCAAGCCCTGCTTTAAGGGACTGGCACCAATTTCCATGCTGCTGTCCCCACTAACAGCTCTGTATAATTTTGTTATTTATGTGTTGTGCGTGGCCTTGAGCCCAGAGGGGTCCATGCGTATTTTTAGGTCCCATCCCTCCTGTGTCATTGGTGTTAGTGGGCGTTCCATGAGTTGGCTTGCTCCGGCATGCTTTGTGGCCAATCAGTGTAGAGCAGCAGAGAGCTGGGTTATTATATGCCTAACCCCCTACTGTGCACAAGGCCTCACAAGCAAAGGTGTGTGCCAATACTGACCTGCACTGTAATGCTGGAGACCTCCAGCCCCCTTCACAGACCTGCAAAGAAGAGTCCTCAACGGGACCACCAGGGATGAGAATATTATGTGCCCCCAAAGTGACTTCTCTAGAAGACTATGAGGAGAGTTTTTTTTTATCATAAAAATAGGTGTTGACTACATATCCTATGACAAATAGAAAATGGTGAAAGCGGCACTCAAAAATGTTATGTGCCCAAGCAAAGGTTCAACCAAGATGATACAAAAAATAAGAATTGAAATCCACTTCACATCATTTGTGCTAAACTGTGTCCTTACTTTTTGTACAAATCCAATGATGCCAGTATCATAGGTCGTTTTTGGTTGGCTAAGCATCAACAGAACTGTAGTTCACAACAGCAGTGTTTCTACAGCAGCTATATGACTTCCAGCACTCCTGGCATGGGCAAACTGGCTGTGGCATATTAATGGATAAACTAACACTGGTATATTAATGGGCAAACTAACAGAGGCATATTTATGGGCAAACTGGCTGTGGCATATTAACAAACACTGGCATATTAAATAGACAAACTAATACTGGCATGTTAATAAACAAACTAAGAATATTTTACATGTAATAAGTATTTAATCAAGATTTCGTTTGCACAGTATTTACGGTTGCTGAAAAAAATCAATAGATTCAATTAATGAAGCCTGTACCTTTATTCTCTAAACTTTCCTGTATTCAATAGTTGCTCGTTTTCTTTTACTTCACTTTATTCTGTAACTTTACTAATGTTTTATAAATTTTGTATGAAGCACCTTTTGAATGTAAATATTTTGTCTTTTCTTAGTGACATCACACGCTAAACAGTGATTAGCATATATTGTTTATCTGTGTAGGGTGTTTGCAATGATATCAATTGCTAGCCCTTTAAAGAGCATTCGTGTGCTGTCACTCTGCAGCCTATGATTAAGTGCCAGCCGGCACGAAACGCGTAAGGCGGATCCTTTCTGTGTGTTGTGGTATTTCAGGATTGTGCTAGCCACTATTTATTTTGTAATAAATCACACTCATTGGATATAATTTCACTCTCTGGTTTGGTCACTCTGCAATCCGATTCTTCAGTTTGTTTAATAAACAAACTAACACTGGCATATTAATGTGCAAATTGGTGGTGGCATATTAATTGGCAAGTTTACTGTGGTATATTTACAGGCAAACCAACACTAGCATATTAATGGATAAACTAACACTGGCATATTAATGGGCAAATTGGCTGTAGTATATTTACAGGCAAACTAACACTAGCATATTCATGGGCAAACTGGCTATGGCATATTCATGGGCAAACTGGCTGTGTCATATTAATGGGCAATCTGGCCATGGAATATTTATGGGCAAATTGGCTGTGGCATATTAATGGACAAACTAGCTGTGGCATATTTATGGGAAAATTGGCTTTGTCATATTAATGGACAAACTAACAGTGTCATATTAATGACCAAACTGGTCCAAACTGGTCATATTTTAATAAAACTGGTCCAAACTGACCAAACTGGCTGTTGCGTATGTTAATGGAAAAGTGACTGGGGCATGTTAATTGGTACCTGACAGTTGGTTATCTGATTGACAAAGTGACACAGTGGCATGTTCTACAGGGGCAGTTCTGTGGGGCAAAGTGACACTGTGGTATGTTCTGTGGGAAAATTGACACAGTTTCATGCCAAAACGTGTGGGTGCATTACGAGTGCAAACCAAGTGCTGTGGGTGCTGTATGATGCTGTGTTAAGTCCATTAGGTGCAATGTGGGTGCAGAGGAAGGGAATAAAAACAAGAAATGCAATTTTTCAATAACATTTTTATTACATATGAAAATAGTTGCATATAATATTGTAAAGTATAAATGTAATTAGTTTTATACATATGTATATAGATGTATGTGTGTATACATAGGCTTGTGATATGCGTGTGTGTATAAATATATATATTTATTGTTTTATAATTGTACAATAGATGAATGTGGCCCAGCGTCACTTCATGTCAATTAATGGGGGTTCTGTGTGTGGCATAATTAATGGCTTTCCTGTTAATGTGACAAAACTAACAGGGCTCCTGTGTGAAACAAAATAAATGGGGCTCCTGTGTGTGGCATAATTAATGGGGCTCCCTTGTGTGGTATAATTAATGGGGGTCCTGTGTGTGGCATAATTCATCAGGTTCCTGTGTGTGTGGCAAAACTAACAGGGCTCCTGTGTGTGGCATAATTAATGGGGCTCTTGTGTGTGGCATATTTAATGGGGCTCCTGTGTGAAACAAAATAAATGGGGCTCCTACATTGTGGCATAAGTAATGGAGGTCCTGCATGAGGCATAATAAATGGGACTCCTGTGTGTTGCATAATTAATGGGGCTCCTGTGTGTGGCATAATAAATGGGGCTCATGTGTGTGGCATTATTAATGGAGCTCCTGTGTGTGGCATAATTAACAGGGCTCCTGTGTGTGGCATAATTCATGGGGTTTGTGTGTGTGGCATAATTAATGGGGCTACCATGTGTGGCATAATTAATGGTGATCCTGTGTGTGGCATAATTAATGGTGATCCTGTGTGTGGCATAATTCATGGGGTTCCTTTGTGTGACATATTTATGGGCTCCTGTGTATGGCATTATTAATGGGGCTCCTGTGTGTGTGGCAAAATTAACAGGACTCCTGTGTGTGGCAAAACTAACAGGGCTCCTGTGTGTGGCAAAATGAATGGGGCTCTTGTATGTGGCATAATTAATGGGGCTCCTATAGGTGGCATAATTAAAGGGGCTCCTGTGTGAAGCAAAAATAAATGGGGTTCATGTGTATGGCATTATTAACTGGGCTCCTGTGTGGCATAATTCATGGGGTTTCTGTGTGTGGCATAATTAATGGGGCTACCATGTGTGGCATAATTAATGGTGATCCTGTGTGTGGCATAATTCATGGGGTTCCTTTGTGTGACATATGTATGGGCTCCTGTGTATGGCATTATTAATGGGGCTCCTGTGTGTGTGGCAAAATTAACAGGACTCCTGTGTGTGGCAAAACTAACAGGGCTCCTGTGTGTGGCAAAATGAATGGGGCTCTTGTATGTGGCATAATTAATGGGGCTCCTATAGGTGGCATAATTAAAGGGGCTCCTGTGTGAAGCAAAATAAATGGGGTTCATGTGTATGGCATTATTAACTGGGCTCCTGTGTGTGGCATAATTAATGGGGATCCCATGTGTCACATATTTATTTGGCTCTTGTGTTTGGCATAATTAATGGGGCTTCTGTGTGTGGCATAATTAATGGGGCTACCTTGTGTGGCACAATTAATGGAGGTCCTGTGTTAATGGGGCTCCCTTTTGTGGCATAATTAATGGGGTTTCTGTGTGTGGCATAATATATGGGGCTCATGTGTGTGTGGCATTATTAATGGGGCTCCTGTGTGTGTGTGGCAAAATTAACAGGGCTCCCGTGTGTGGCATAATTAATGGGGCTCTTGTGTGGGGCATAATCAATGGGGCTCCTGTGTGTGTGACATATACATGGAGCTCCTGTGTGTGGCATTATTAATGGGGCTCTTATGTGTGGCATATATAATGGACCCCTGTATGTGTCATAATTTATGGGGCTCCTGTATGGCATATTTTAATGGGCCATCTGACTAGCATTACTATGGAATCTGTTGGGCATGGTATTGGAAGAGATCCAGGGGGGTGACACCATGAGTTACCGCACCAGGTTACACCCACCCTAGTGACGCCTCTGACATTTAGTGCAGTTTTTGGGGGCAACAAAGGGACTGTCCCTCTTGAATAGGGACACTTGGCAGGGATATATTTAGGTCACAGAGTACCTTTAAGATATCTTACTTTTATCCGTGCTTGCAACTTATTGACCACTACAACTCTCTGTGCTGGTGTGATCTGCCTGTTCTAGTTCCTGTTTTCAGTTCAAGTCTGCTTAAAACAGCATGCAATGATTTTTGGCTAGACATAAACATTGTTATTTTCTCCTTAAAAGGGGCTTTTGAAGTCAGCTGAATAATTGGCACTTGCAGTTGGAATTACTAGGTCACTTGTTTTCAACATTGAGTTGTCAGCTGTCTAAGAAACACAGGACATACATGACTGTAAACACTTGAGATGTGAGGGTCTTATAAACTAGAGGAAGCAAGATCGAGCATCTTGCTATCAGGGCCGGCCTTGAGTGTTCTGGCGCCCTGTGGGGGACACCCCTGTGGCGACCCCTTTTCTCTACCTCCATGTCTGTCTGTCTCCTCTCCCTCCATGGATGTCTCTCTCCCTTCCCATGTTTGTCCCTTTCCTCTTCCTTGCCATGTCTGTCTCTCTCCAACCTCCAATTTTACATCTTTCTCCTTCCCATGTCTGTCTGTCTCTCATCCTCCCCTTATATCTGTTTTCTTTTTTCCTCCCTAAATCTGTTGTTATCTCTTTCACCTTTCTTATCTGTTCTCTCCCTCCATATCTGTTATCCCCCCTCCTGTCAATTAGCTTTCCTTCCCCTCCCCATATCTCTGTCCCTCTCCTTCCTCTCCTCATACTTCTTACCCTCTCCCCATATCACTTATCTCTCCTCCCCATATCTCTTTCGCTCTCCTTTCCCTCCACATATCTCTTTCCCTCTCCTTCTTCTCCTCATACTTTTTCCCCTCTCCCCATATCTCTTATCTCTCCTTCCCCTCCCCATATCATTCCTCCCCACATCTCTTTTCCTCTCCTTTCCCACCCCATTTCTCTGTCCCTCTCCTTCCGCTCCCCATATCTCTTTACCTCTCCCTATTTCTGCTCTATCTCCCGCATATCTGTTCTCTCTCCCCTCCTCCCCATATCTATTCTCTCTCCCCATCCGCCCTCATATCTGTTCTCTCTCCCCCTCATCCCCCATTTCTGTTCTGTCTCCCCCTCATGAGCAGAGGGCTGGTGATGGGAGTTCTTCTAATATCCCAAGCAGTGCCTCTGCCGGCTTTTTAATTTTAATTTTTTTTTTTTTAAGTGGTGCCCCCTGGGGTGTTCCGCCCTGTGCGGTCGCACAGGTCACACACCCCAAAGTCTGGCCCTGCTTGCTATTCCAAGTTGGGGAAGTGAAGCTCTCTCTATAGAAAAGGAGAGCAAACGTGTGCACCAAGAGCATTTGCAGTCACTTACTATTACAACTGATATGTACCGTATTTGCTCGAATATAAGACAAGGTTTTTTTCAGAGCAAATGCTCTGAAAAAGACGCCTCGTCTTATATTCAAGGTCGTCTTATAGTCTGACTATAAGAGTGGGATCCAGGTCTCCCGCAGAGCTGTAGGTGACCTGGATCCGCCTCACAAGCAGCTGGTGGATGTCTGTGCAATGCGCACAGACATCCTCTGCTGCTGCACGGCACATCAGTCGGGACTTCTATGATGGAAGCCGTGAGGTCATGTGACCTTCCGGCTTCCGTTATAGGAGTCCCAGCAGAAGATCCGGGCAGGAGCGGAGGATGACTGTGCGTATCGTGCAGACATCCGCCGGTTGCCCCCACTACCCAACAGGGATATTGAGGGGAGGAGAGGGGCAGGTTTGGGGGGAGGGAGGGGGTGAGAGGAGAGAGGCAGCTTTGGGGGGAGGGAGGGAGAGGAGAGAGGCAGAGTTGGAGGGAGGGGGGAGGAGAGAGGCAGTGTTGGGGGGGAGGGGGAGAAGAGAGGCAGCGTTGGGGGGAGGAGGGGGAAGAGAGCCAGGATTGGGCAAGTCTGGGAGGGAGGGGTGCTGAGGCAGCATTGGGCAAGTCTGGGGAGGGGGGGGGGGGAAGGAGAGGGAGCATTGGGCAAGTCTGGGGGGGTGGGGGGTTGGGGGGAGAGAGAGGGAGCATTGGGCAAGTCTGGGGGGTGGGGGGCAAATGGAACATTGGGCAAGTCTGGGGGGTAGGGGCATCAATGGCACATAAAAGCAAATAAAAACAAGAAATGCATTTTCTTTATATCATAATTTATATTAAATATGAAAAAGCAATTTAAATGTGAATATATACAAGTTTAACAATTTCCTAAAGGGTAATCTTTTATTCAGGCTTTTAGTTTTTTTTCCTGAAGGAATATCCAAAGTTTGGGGGGTCGTCTTATAATCAGGGTCGTCTTATATTCAAGCAAATACAGGTAAGTGATGGTAATCCTGTCTGTGGATGATGTCATAGAATAACAACATTTAAAAAAATGGTCTACTCAATAAATAGAGAATTGCATGGAACTGCGACAGGAATTTTAAAGTAGCTGAGTTGGAAAACTCATTCAGCTGCATTGGATAATTTTTCCAACTCGGCTTCTTTGGCCTTACGTTTGAAATTCCCATCTCAATTCCCTCAACTCCCTCTTTATTGAGTAGACCCTTTAATGATGTCCAATCACCTTGTTTGATTACGCACACTTGCTTCAAGAGTTATAGCCTACAATTTAACCCATTCCCCGAGTTTGAGAATAGTTAATCTAATGTGATTGTTCTGCTTTTTAAAATTTTGCCATTTATAAAATAGAAAAAAATGTAAAATGAACTGCTTACCTTTCCAGTATGTTAGTTCAGATGTGCAGCTTTACTTGTATGCTGAACTTTGTGCTGCTCTTTCTAATAGAAATGAGAAATTATTGGCAGCCTGAAGGATTTCAAAATGATGTGACATGTACACCCTTCAAAAGATATTAACACTTTAATTCCCTAACAATCTAGTAACCGCAAACTGAAATTCAATCAGTTGTCACCCTGCCAGTACCTGTAACGGATATTACAGTGCAGATTAATCTTAAGTCAAGTAGATGATTTAAATCCTCCAGGGGGAAGTCGCATTCTAAGGCTACACTGGCATCTCTTTGTGTGCATTGACAGGCCAGTGCAGGCTCAGAATGCAGGCACCCCTGCCAGAGGTTTATTTCAGAGACACTCTAGTCATCTAATTTTTAAGATATTTAAGATTAACCTGCATTGCAACTCATAGGGGCGATATCTGTTCCAGCTACCACCAGTGAGGGCTGGGCACTACTGATTAACATGTCCTGTCTGATTAAATATACAGACCCTGCAAATACTGCCAATACTGATGCAACGATATCTGTTACAAACTGTAAGCGGGGTCTTTATTGCATACTGAGAGTCAGTAAAACTCAACTGAAGAAGTGTAATACAATATGTAAACCTACACTGATCAGCCATAACATCATGACAACTGACAGGGGGCAAGAGGGCGGAGGTAGTGTGATGCTTTGCCCAATGTACAACCTATCTGAGCATTGTTGCAGACTATGTGAACCCTGTCATGGAAATGTTATTGCCTCATGGCATTGGCCACTTTCAGCAAAGCAAAAATGATTCAGGAATGGTTTGAGGAACACAACAATGAGTTGAAGATGTTAACTTGGCCTTCAACTTCTCCAGATTTCAATCCAATCGAGCATCACAGGGATGTGCAGGACAAACAAGTCCAAACCATGGAGCACCACCTCGCAACTTACAGGACTTAAAAATCTGTTGCTAACATCTTGGTGCCAGATATCACAGCACACCTTCAGAGGTCTAGTAAAGTCCATGCCTCTTCAAGCCAGGGCTGTTTTGGCAGCAAAAGGGGACCTACACAATGTTAGGCAGGTGGTCATAATGTGAGGGCTGATTGGTGCATACACAGCTGTTCAAATGAAAACATTAAATGAGTCACAAAATGAATAGGAAATACCGTATAGTGAAGATGTTGACAAAGTTATAAATCATGATTTGTAATTTAAATAATAATTCTGTCCTTCAACCTTTGCATTTGTCGAATAATCCTCCATTAGCAGCAATTACGTCTTTTGTAGACCTTTGGCATTCTAGTTGTCGATTTGTTGGGGTAATTCAGAGAAGATATTTTACTCCATGATTCCTGAAACACCGCCCACAGGTTGGATTGGTTTGATGGAAACAACAGAGCTTTGCTTTCAGGCCTGTTGCCCCATTGTAGGAGAAAATTGGCTCCAATAAAGTGCTGTCCACATGGTTGCAAAATGGAGTGAATGCTTTCCTTCTTCAAGATCCCTATTACTTTGTACAAATCTCTCACTTTTCCACCACAACTGCACCCCAGACCATCACTCCGCCATGCTTGACAGACACTATTCCAGCATCTTTCCATTTGGTCTGCGTCTCACAAATGTGCTTCTTTGTGACCCGAAGACTTAAAACGTAGAACCAGCTATCCATAACACTCCAATCTTCCTCTGTCCAGTGTGTAGACATAAGAGAGTAGGCATCTTCTACTGGCACTCAGAAATAGTTTGTAAAACAAAATGCTGAAGCTGGATGTCTCTTAAAAGACATGGATACACATAGGAGGCAGGAGAAGTACAATACGTAGCATGACACCATCTTCAATTTAAAAAACAATTGGTACATCAATTAAAATATACTCACAAAATGCATGGCACTGACACCAGTAGAACGTGTTACAAATAGGGTTACCAGAAGGTCTCACTGCAGGCAGATAATAAGATACCAGTGTACATCTAGATGTAGCAGGAGAAACCAGGCTGGTAGCTGCATGGCCAAACTGAACCAGCAACTGAGCATGATGGTGAGCAACCAATAAAAATTCCATGTCCAGGTGATGGAGAGGAAGGATCAGTTTCTTTGTTGCTTAGATGTGGGATTTGCGCATCTAGAGCAGATGAAATTGATATGCCAGTTGCACAACCACATGGGAAGGCAGAGGAGACACACACCCACATGGAAAGGCAGAGGAAAAGGACCCACATGGGAAGGGAGACGAGAGAGACCCCCATGGAAAAGGAGAGAAGAGAAACAGACCTGGGAGGGGAAGAGACAGACATGGGAAGGGAGAGGAGAGAGGACCATGTGGGAAGGAAGAGGAAAGAGACCCAAATGGGAAGGGAAAGGAGTGAGACAGACATAGGAAGGAAAAGGACAGAGACAAATATGGGAAGGATGATGAGAGAGAGATATCGGAAGAAAGAGGAGAGAGACCTACATGTGAAGGAAGAGGAGAGAGACAACATTGTGAAAGAAGAGGAGAAAGATAAACATGGGACAGGAGAGAGACACACAATGGGTGATAGGAGAGAGACAGACATTGGAAGGGAGAGAAAAGAGACAGACATGGAAAGGCAAAGGAGATAGACCCACATGGGAAGACAGAGGAGAGCATACCCGGACTGGCCAATGGGCACACCAGGCATTTTCCCAGTGGGCTGTGCCATCCAACCACTTTAGATCTGCCTCCCTCTCCTCACATTTTTAAATATATTTTTTTTATAAAAGCCATTCCCTGCCATTGCTCATGCGTAAGCAGTAATCTTGCACATCAACACATTTTTTGCTGTTCATTTTTTAAAATAATTTCTTACAGTACTACAAACTCTCTTCTAAGAGCTATTAACCCCCTTCCTTGCCATAGATCACTGCTTACGCAATGATATTGATGCCAAAGCAATTATTATCTGTATATGTATATATATTTTTTGTACACCCCCTATGGGGTTGCGTGTAAAGTAAAAAAATAAATAAATGTTTATAACAGCGAATTAGTGGCTAAGGCGGTTTGGTGATTACTCAGACCAAAAAAATGCTTCATTAAAAGCTGTTTTGGTACTTAAAGTACCCTTTTAAGTAAGCAGGGCTTAGTTTCTAAGTAAGAGATTTTTTTTTTTTTTACCAAAGTTCTTCATTAAGCTAAAGTTGGTTTTGTGCTTAAAGTACCCTTTTAAGTAACCAGGGCTTAATTTGTAAATAAGAGTTTTTTTTACACATATTCTACATCTCTGAAAACCAACTAAACAGTCAAAGATTTGTAATTATTTTGAACCTTTCATTAAAGATATTGCACTTAATAAATTACATTACGCTGTGCTTCATTTATTATCAAATAAATAATGCCAACGGATTAATTACAGTGACTGAAGCATGCTAAATATATCTAATAGACAGCAAGACACCAGTATATTATATTTGTCATAATTGGCCATTTGGTTTAACAAAAAATTAAAATAAAAATGGGCTGCTCAGTCTTAAATGCCAGGGCCTATTTTTTGTCCCAGTCCGGGCCTGGAAGGGAGAGACCCACATGGGCAGGCCCGCCATCAGAGGGTGACTGGCCATACTGGCGTCCAAAAAATTCCCCCTCTTTTAAGCCGGTCTGCGGCTGTGAGGGAAGTGTATAAATATATATTTTTTAAATCAAACTTTACTGAAGCCTCATGGCTGGAGGGGAGCGCAGAGCGCTTCCCTCACAGCCACGGACCTGCAGCACCGGGAGACAGCAGCAAGGAGGTAAGTACTGGGGAAGGGGGAGGGGGGTGGCATAACGAGCATACTGAGGGGCAAAATCCTGGTATATTGAGGGGCAAAATCCTGACATATTGAGGGCATAATCCTCGCATATTGAGGGGCATAATCCTGGCATATTGGCATTATCCTGGAACATTAATTGGCATAATCCTGGCATATTAATTGCCATTATCCTGGCATATTAAATGGCTAAATCCTAGCTTATTAAATGGCATAATCGTGGCATATTAATTGGCTAAATCCTGGCATATTAATTGGCTAAATCCTGGCATATTTATTGGCTAAATCCTAGCATATTAAATGGCAAAATCCTGGCATATTAATTGGCAAAATCCTGGCATATTGAGGGGCAAAATCCTGGCATATTAAATGGCATAATCCTGGCATATTGAGGGGCAAAATCCTGGCATATTAATTGGTAAAATCCTGGCATACTGATTGGAAAAATCCTGGCATATTGAGGGGCAAAATCCTGGCATATTAATTGGCAAAATCCTGGCATATTGAGGGGCAAAATACTGGCATATTAATTGGCAAAAGAATGGCATATTGAGGGGCAAAAGAATGGCATATTTAATGAGAAAAGAATGGCATATTGAGTGGCAAAATATTACTGGCATATTGACCAACTGCTCCCAACCACACTCCATATTATATTAGACTGGGATAACATGCTTGTGAGGGTAGGTGGGGCGAGTGAGAGATATTTTATTTTTTGGGGGGGGAGGGGGGGTAGGGGGCCCAGAAAATGTGTTCAGTAAGGGGCCCTGAAATTCCTGGTGGCGGCCCTGCACATGGGAATGCAGAGGAGTGAGACCCACATGGAAAGGCAGAGGAGAGAGACCCACATGGAAAGGGAGAATATAGAGACCAACATGGAAAGGGAGAGGAGAGAGACCCACATGGGAAGGGAGAGGAGAGATACCCACATGGGAAGGGAGAGGAGAGAGACCTACATGGGAAGGGAGAGGACAGAGACAGACATGGGAAGGAAGAGGACAAAGAGAACTTGAAAGGGAGAGGAGGGAGACAGACAGGGGAAAGGAGATGAGAGAGACCTATACGGAAGGGAGAAAGAGAGACAGACATTAAGTGTGGCAAACAGAAGTATCAAATCAGCTGGAAGTGTGCATCCCTGCTTTATTGCTTCATCAAGTGTAGCTGAGTAAATGACAAAACTAACTGTTACAGAATATGATAATAGTATTTTAGCTACATTTGGATCTGATCATTGGTGTGCTGCTAATCTGTTATAAAGCTATTCAGTTAGGTTATCCCAGCGAAAACAATTCCACAGTTGAGGATATTATCCAAGAAGGGGCTCTTATTTGAGAGAGAGAGAGAGAGAGAGAGAGCTCATAGTTGCCAACAGTTCTGATTTAGCCAGAACCATCCAGTTTTTTAGGTCCTGTTCCTTTAAATTTGACTCTGTCCTGGTATTACCCCTTGAGAACAGATGATGATCCTGACACGTCATGCATGTAAACAGGGGGAATGTCCAGTTTAAAAAAAATCTTTACATTTTGGCTTTATAAGGATAAACATGGCATCAAAAGAAAGACCTATGTTTCCTTAAAACCCCCAACAATACATAACTTATATGAGTGCACTAAACGAGAAAGACAGCAATTACAGTTAAGCAAACATAACAAAAGGATCTCAAAAAGGCTGTGCCCTTAAGGCAGGGGTCCTCAAACTACGGCCCGAGGGCCACATGCGGCCTGCCGAGCACATTTGTCCGGCCCGCGGGGGGTGCTGCCGGCACCCCCCGCTCCCCGCTGTTTACCTTTTTTTTTTTCTTGCAGCCGCAGAAGATGCGGCTGCAGGAAAACGGAAAAAAAAAAATCTCCGCGACCGGATGTGACGTTTCGTCACATCCGGACCCGGTAACTGTTTCCCTCCTCCGTGCAGGGAGGAGGGAACACTGAGCGAGACGTCCGGCCGGGGACACAGCAGCTGGAGGTAAGTGATGGGGAAGGGGGGGGAGGAGGGAGGTATAACGAGCACTGTACTATTCCTGGGCATCTGAATGGCATAATATTCCTGGGCATCTGAATGGCATAATATTCCTGGGCATCTGAATGGCATAATATTCCTGGGCTCTTACTGGCACTCTATTCCTGGGCATCTGAATGGCATAATATTCCTGGGCATCTGAATGGCATAATATTCCTTGGCTCTTACTGGCACTCTATTCCTGGGCATCTGAATGGCATAATATTCCTGGGCATCTGACTGGCATAATATTACTGGGCATCTGAATGGCATAATATTCCTGGGCATCTGACTGGCACACTATTCCTGGGCTCTGACTGGCATAATATTCCTGGGCATCTGACTGGCATAATATTACTGGGCATCTGACTGGCATAATATTCCTGGGCATCTGACTGGCATAATTTTCTTGGGCTCTGACTGGCATAATATTCCTGGGCATCTGACTGGCATAATATTCCTGGGCTCTTACTGGCACTCTGTTCCTGGGCATCTGAATGGCATAATATTACTGGGCATCTGACTGGCATAATATTACTGGGCATCTGAATGGCATAATATTCCTGGACATATGAATGGCATAATATTCCTGGGCATCTGACAGGCACACTATTCCTGGGCATCTGACTGGCACACTATTCCTGGGCATCTGACTGGCATAATATTCCTGGGCTCTTACTGGCACTCTATTCCTGGGCATCTGAATGGCATAATATTCCTGGGCATCTGACTGGCACACTATTCCTGGGCATCTGAATGGCATAATATTCCTGGGCATCTGAATGGCATAATATTCCTGGGTATCTGACAGGCACACTATTCCTGGGCATCTGACTGGCACACTATTCCTGGGCATCTGACTGGCATAATATTCCTGGGCATCTGACTGGCACACTATTCCTGGGCATCTGAATGGCATAATTTTCTTGGGCTCTGACTGGCATAATATTCCTGGGCATCTGACTGGCATAATATTCCTGGGCTCTTACTGGCACTCTATTCCTGGGCATCTGAATGGCATAATATTCCTGGGAATCTGAATGGCATAATATTCCTGGGCATCTGACTGGCATAATATTCCTGGGCATCTGACTGGCATAATATTCCTGGGAATCTAACTGGCATAATATTCCTGGGCTCTGACTGGCATAATATTCCTGGGCATCTGACTGGCATAATATTACTGGGCTCTGACTGGCATAATATCCCTGGGCATCTGACTGGCACACTATTCCCATTGAAATACTGGTAAGTTTGTTGATTTAACTTTACTTCATTTTAAATATTGTATTTGTTCCCGTTTTGTTTCTTCACTTCAAAATAAGATATATGCAGTGTACATAGGAATTTGTTCATAGTTTTTGTTTTTACTATAGTCCGGCCCTCCAACGGTCTGAGGGACAGTGAACTGGCCCCCTGTTTAAAAAGTTTGAGGACCCCTGCCTTAAGGTGTTAATACTGCCTATGCACAGTGTGTACACTATCACTTTTAGCGTCGCCCTTCATGTCCCGGGAGCCTGCCAAGAAAAATTGGCAAGTGTGTCAGTGCAGGTTAGACACAAATATAATTTTGCCATGCATGTGCTGAATGTTCTTGTTTAATTCAAGTTAACCATTTCAACCAGGTTCTTATGTACATAAGGACTTTTTAAATTTCATTTCGACATTTTGTGCCTGCAAAGTTCCAATATTAGGACAAAACCTAGGCATGGACTACTGGTCAGTTTGGTTTAATGTTTGCAATAGGGAATTCTAGATTACCGTGTTCTTCGCTCCATAAGACGCACCTGACCATAAGACGCACCTAGTTTTTAGAGGAGGAAAACAAGAAAACCACATATAGAACAGTTCTTTACTAAATTATTATCTCCCCAAAAGTACTGGTAATGAGCAAAGCTAGAGACAAAACTAATACAGCTAACTTTAAGCACAGCATTCTGCACCACGAGAAATGTAGTGTGCACCAGCCAAACATTAGCAATCCCTGTGATAGTCATAAGACTGCAGTGGTGACTAACCTTTAGCATCCCAGCTGCTTTGGACTATAATATTTTCCATTATGCACAATATGCCAGTATTTAACACTCTCCACACACACACACACACACACACACACACACACACACAGAGGCAGCTTTAGACTTTGTGAGGCCTAAGACGAAACTTGACATGAGGCCCTAACAGACACTCATAATGAAATCAAATATATGAAATAGTTGATAAAAATGAACTGTATAAATTTCATATTTAAGATAAGCCTTCAAACACAGCAATTAGGAATTCACAGATCCAAGAATTATATTCTTATCATAATTATTCTGCAGATATCTATAAACAAAAACACTTGTTATAGATAAAAAGTATGTGGCTGACTAACTCACTATCTTTATTGATGTCTCCTAAAAGTGAACACTAACATCTAATCATATGCTGATCATGTACACACACACGAACACACATACACACTAGACATGTGCATTCGTTTTCGGACTAATGCATTTTCGTCCGAAAATAGCATTTTCGTCCACTCGTCCGAAAAACGAAGAATGAAAATGCTAAGCTAACGAAAGCCGAATGAACGAATGGTTAATAAACGAAAATCATTCGTTCATTCGTCCATTCGTAGTACTATTGCATTCTATAAGCCGAAATAGAATTATAGATTCATAATTTTATGAATGGAGACTCTGTCTCTGTATAGTTAAATGCCGACAGCCTATAAACCGAACGTTCGGTTTATAGACTTTCGGCTTATGTAATACATATAATCCTATGGCTATTCTATAAACCGAACGTTCGGTTTATAGAATAGCAATAGGAATACATGTATTCCATAAGCCGACAGCCTATAAACCGAACGTTCGGTTTATAGGCTGTGGGCATTTAACTATACGGAGACAGAGTCTCCATTCATATGAATGGAGACTTTGTATCCGTATAGTTAAAAGCCGACAGCTTTTAAACCGAACGTTCGGTTTATAGGCTGTCGGCTTTTAACTATACGGAGACAGAGTCTCCATTCATATGAATGGAGACTTTGTCTCCGTATAGTTAAAAGCCGACAGCTTATAAACCGAACGTTCGGTTTATAGGCTGTCGGCTTTTAACTTAATTCATAATTCATAAGAATGGAGACTTTGTCTCCGTATAGTTAAAAGCCGACAGCTTATAAACCGAACGTTCGGTTTATAGGCTGTCGGCTTTTAACTATACGGAGACAGAGTCTCCATTCATAAAATTATGAATGGAGACTTTGTCTCCGTATAGTTAAAAGCCGACAGCCTATAAACCGAACGTTCGGTTTATAGGCTGTGGGCATTTAACTATACGGAGACAGAGTCTCCATTCATATGAATGGAGACTTTGTCTCCGTATAGTTAAAAGCCGACAGCTTATAAACCGAACGTTCGGTTTATAGGCTGTCGGCTTTTATCTATACGAAGACAGAGTCTCCAGTCATAAAATTATGAATGGAGACATTGTCTCCGTATAGTTAAAAGCCGACAGTCTATAAACCGAACGTTCGGTTTATAGGCTGTAAGGCATTTAACTATACGGAGACAGAGTCTCCATTCATAATTTTATGAATGGAGACTCTGTCTTCGTATAGTTAAAAGCCGGCATTTTACTACACGGAGACAAAGTCTCCATTCATAATTTTATGAATGGAGACTCTGTCTCTGTATAGTTAAATGCCGACAGCCTATAAACCGAACGTTCGGTTTATAGACTTTCGGCTTATGTAATACATGTAATCCTATGGCTATTCTATAAACCGAACGTTCGGTTTATAGAATAGCCATAGGATTACATGTATTTCATAAGCCGAAAGTCTATAAACCGAAAGTCATTCGGTTTATAGACTTTCGGCTTATAGAAAACATGTAGTACTATTGCCTTTCTATGAACCGAACGAGAGCCCCATTCATAAGAATTTCTTATGAATGGGGCTCTCGTTCGGTTTATAGAAAGCCAATAGTATTACATTGTATTTCTATAAAACGAACAAATTAAAATTAACAAAACGAAAATAATGAACGAATTTTGTCTGAAACGAATGCAGTAATGAACGAAATTCGTTTTAGACGAAATAAATAACATTTTCGTCCGAATGGACGAAAACAAAACGAAAATGTTAGTTTTGCACATGTCTAATACACACTCATGTGTTGATCAAATACACACTCAGTCAGCATGCCCTCACTCACTCACTCACTCACTCATAGACCCACTCAGTCAGCACACATTCACTCAAAGACCCACTCAGTCAGCACGCACTTACTCAGCCAGCACACATTCAGTCACAGACACACTAAGCCAGAACACATTCCCTCACAGACACACTCAGCCAGCACACATTCACTCACATACACACTCAGCCAGCACAGACACACACAGCCAGCACACACTAACACTCAGCCAGCACAGACTCATACACACTCAGCCATCACAGACTCATACACACTCAGCCATCACACATTAACACTCAGCCAGCATAGACCACAGACACACTCAGCCAGCACAGACCACAGACACACTCAGCCAGCACAGACCACAGACACAATCAGCCAGCACACTAACTATCACAGACACACTCAGCCAGCACACACTAACACTGACAGACACAATCAGCCAGTACAGACTCACAGACACACTTAGCCAGCACAGACTCAGACACACTCAGCCACCACAGACACAATCAGCCAGCACACTAACACTCACAGACATACTCAGCCAGCACACACTAACACTCACAGAGACACTCAACCAGCACTAGGGTTGCCACCTTTTCTTCAAAAAAATACCGGCCCGGGTACTGTCTCCATAGACTTAACATTGGCCTGAAGCCAATTTTTTACCGGCCTGCCGGTAAAATACCAGCAAGGTGGCAACCTTAGCCAGCACACACTAACACTCAGCAAGAACACTCAAAGACACCATCAGCCAGCACAGACACACTCATCCAGCACAGTCACACTCAGCCAGCACAAACTCACTACTCACACCAGAAGGACAGGGTCTAAAAGTTAAAAGTGGTCTTACAGACCACGTTGTGATGGCTTCTCCACTGCCAATTGCTTCTTCCTAAGTGCGCCTAATGCTGACAGTGGAGGCGGAGCCCTGCGATTGCTCACAACCAGAATGGAAAAAAAAAACGTTCTTAACCTGCCGAAGTAAGTATGACAGGGAGCTTAATGGCTGCATAAAGCTCCCATGTCAGATCAAAGAAAATTAGGTGTTAGGCAGCCGTGAGGCCCCCTTTGGAGCGAGGCCTTAGGCAACCGCCTAACTTGCCTAATTAGAGAGCCTCCTCTGACTCAATATGCCAGGATTTAGCCATTTATTATGCCAGGTTTTGTCACTCAATATGCCAGGATTTTGCCATTCAGTATTCCAGGATTTAGCCATTCAATATGCCAGGATTTTGCTTGTTTTTTGCCACCCTCCTCCCTCCTTCGCCAGTACTTACCTCCTTGTTGCTCTGTCTCCCAGTCGTCTCCTCAATGCAGTCTTCCCTCCTCCATGGAGGAAAGAAACTCCAGTCGCATTTTTTTTAAAAACTTTATTGAAGCCGCGCGGAAATGCTGCTGAGTGTGCACTTAGACATTGTGCGCGTTGAATTAACAGCACCCATATTCTGAGTAGTCAAAAAAATAAAATGAGCCTACTTTTATTAACACATCAGAATACTTAACACATTGTAACCCACATTGTTATGGTGGGATCCTGCTTACTGTCAACTACCATAGTAATTGAAAATACAATCCTAGAGACTAAATGAGAGACTATTGAGATACTTATCACACCATAACAAATAAAATAATAGGTTGACAAAAATGAGCAGGATTCTACCAAATCTCTCCTTATTGGATGCCACTGAATTTAGAGGTGAAATTATGTTCAGAGTAAAACAGCAGGAGAACTGTCATTTGTTTTAAACTATAAATAAGTGCATGAAGCTAAACTCATTCCCCTTTTCTTTAAAAATCATCTGCACCCTCAAAACCCTACCCTTATCCGCTCTGTGACCAGAGGCGTCACTAGGGTTGGTGTCACCCCCCTGGATTTACTCCAATACCATACCAAACAGATTCTTTAGTAATGCCAGTCAGATGGCCCATTAAATCTGCCACATACAGGAGCCCCACAAATTATGCCACACACAGGAGCCCATTAACTATGCCACACACAGGAGCCCCATAACTATGCCACACAAAAGAGCCCCATAAATTATGCCACACATGGGGCCCAATAAAAATGCCACACATGGGACCGCCATTAATTATGCGACACACAGGAGCCCCACAAGGTGAAAATTGCACAATTCTAAAACAATACATATCTATACACACAGACATCTCTCTCTACCCTTATCCGCTCTGTGACCAGAGGCGTCACTAGGGTTGGTGTCACCCCCCTGGATTTACTCCAATACCATACCAAACAGATTCCTTAGTAATGCCAGTCAGATGGCCCATTAAATCTGCCACACACAAGCGCCCCATAGTTATGCCACACACAAGCGCCCCATAATTATGCCACACACAAGCGCCCCATAATTATGCCACACAAAAGAGCCCCTTAATTATGCGACACACAGGAGCCCCACAAGGTGACAATTGCACAATTCTAAAACAATACATATCTATACACACAGACATCTCTCTCTATAACTAGTTGCATTTATACTTATTTGATTTTTTGCAATATTATATTTAACTATTTTCATATGTAATAAAAATGTATTGAAAAATTGCATTCCTTGTTTTTATTCCCGTATTATTTTGCCCCACAGGGCATGCCACAGCATCACTCTGCCAATTAAAACAAACCAGTTTTCTCATTAATAGGCCAGTGTTATTTTGCCATTAATAAACCACAACCAATTTGCCCAGTAGTATGCCAGTATTATTTTCCATTAATAAGCCAGAGCCAATTTGCCTAATAATATGCCAGTATTATTTTGCCATTTAATATTCCACAGCCAATTTGCCCAATCAGGGCCAGCCTTACATGTTCCGGCACCCTGTGCGGGCCTCCCCCGTGGCGCCCCACCCATGCCTGTCTCTTTCCTCTCCCTCCATGTATGTGTCTCTCCCTTCCCATGTTTGTCCCTTTCCTCTTCCTTGCCATGTCTGTCTCTCTCCAACACCCCCATACCTGTTTTCTCTCCCCCTCCTCCCCCATATCTGTTCTCTCTCTCCCCCTCCTCCCCATACCTGTTCTCTCTCTCCCCCTCCTCCCCATATCTGTTCTCTCTCCCCCTCTTCCCCCATATCTGTTCTCTCTCCCCCTCCTCCCCCATATCTGTTCTTTCTCCCCCTCCTCCCCATACCTGTTCTCTCTCCCCCTCCTCCCCATATCTGTTCTCTCCCTCCCCTCCTCCCCATATCTGTTCTCTCTCCCCCTCCTCCCCGTATTTGTTCTCTCTCCCCCTTCATTTTCTTAACGCCCCTGTTCTCTCCCCCCTCCTGTTCTCTTCTCCCCCCCCTTGTTCTCTCTCCCTACCCCCTTCCCCTGTTCTGTCTCCCCCTCTTCCACTTTTCTCTCTCCCCCTTCCACTGTTCTGTCTCCCCCTCTTCCACTTTTCTCTCTCCCCCCTCCCCCTGTTCTGTCCCTTCCCCTCCCCGTTCTGTCTCTCCCTCCCCTTGTTCTGTTCTTTCTGTGAGGGGGCGGAGGTCACTGGGTGCTCGCGCTTTCCATGCACAGTGATTATGCAGGGTATCAGAAATCCGATACCCTGCATAATCACTATGTGTGGGGAGCGCGAGCAGCACATTCTCATGCTGCCCGCGGCTCCCCATGAAACAGGGTGGGGGCGGAGCTACACCTCTCACCCGGTGAGCTCCACCCCCTCAACCGGCAAACTTCTTTTTTTTTCGGCTGGGCGGGCGCCCCCTGGGGTGTAGCGCCCTGTGCGATCGCACAGGTCGCACACCCCTAAGGCCGGCCCTGTGCCCAATAATATGCCAGTATTATTTTGTCATCAATATGCCACAGCCAATTTGCCCAATAATATGCCAGTATTATTTTTTCATTAATAAGCCACAGCTAATTTGCCCAATAATATGCCAGTATTATTTTGTCATTAATAAGATGCAGCCAATTTGCCCAATAATATGCCAGTATTATTCTGATGTTTAATATATGCCAGTATTTAGCCATTTAATAAAGGCCAGTATTTTACCATTCATTATGCCAGTATTTTGCCATTCAATATGCCAGTATTTTGCCATTTAATATATGCCAGTATAACCCTACTACATTACGACCAAGTAGGATGACAATACCCATAAAATAATTAATGTAATTTCTTTAGCCAAAAGACGTAAAATTCCAAGCCTTCTTTTAGCAATTGATGCAGAGAAGGCCTTTGACCGATTATACTGGCCGTACTTAGAGCAAGTTCTTAACAAATTTAACTTCCCATCAATTTACATAAAAGCAGTTCTAGCCTTGTATTCATCCCCCTCTTCTAAAGTTACTTATGCAGACTTCTACCCACAGAGTGGAAAAAAATCAAATAGGGAAATATATGAAATACACTGATATATTGGGAAGGCCTCACTGGGAGGGCCTTCAGTGAAACATAAAAAATTTGATTTAAGCACAATGCTTGCATTACATCACACTTGAAAATAAACATGTGCACTATACAAGCAGTAAACTTCATCTTGCACCAAAGTGAGTATGGGGGTTATACTGTCCCTTTAACCATTTCAATATGTCCATTTGCACCTTAATTATTGAAGTGCTTGATTACATCCATGTATATGTGCATATAAATGATGTTTCTAGGCATCGTGTTTTAGGCTGCTTATGAGTAAGCATATTCAGTGCGAAATGCATTGTGTGTAGCCCGTTTACTGGTCACTTTTTTTTACTCCTTGTTACTTTTTATTGGTCAATGACTCCAATAAATGTTTTATATTTTATTTAAAAAAATATAAATATGCCAGTATTTTACCATTCAACATTCCAATATTATTCTGCCATTTAATATATGCCAGTATTTTGCCATTCAATATGCAAATACTTTGCTATTCAATTTGCCAGTATTTTTTTCATTAAATATGCCAGTATTTATCCATTCATTATGCTGGTATTTTGCCACTCAATATGCCAGTATTTAGCCATTCAGTATGCCAGTATTTTGCCACTCAATATGCCAGTATTTAGCCATTCAGTATGCCAGTATTTTGCCACTCAATATGCCAGTATTTAGCCATTCAGTATGCCAGTATTTTGCCACTCAATATGCCAGTATATGCCCCTTTCCCAGGACTCACCCCCTGGCTGCTCCATGTACCCGGCCGTCTCCTCCATGCAGTCTTCCCTCTTGCACGGAGGAGTAAACACATCCACCATATATGACGTAAGGTCATATCCGGTCGCATTGATTTATTTTTTAAACTTGTTTTTCCTGGCAGCTGAATTTAGCGGATGAGGACGTGATGCGCAGCGGGAGGATGCCAGCAGCACGGGTGTCACCCCCCCACTGGGGGTGTCACCTGGTGCTGCCCGCACCCCCCTCGGGGGACGCCACTGTCTGTGGCCCTGGTCCATAGGACATTTAAATCCCTGTACTTTCTCTGATGTGAGGGTATAATGCTTTACCTTTTTGTTGTCTACTTTCATCTAGATCTAAAACACATCAAAAAACGATTCAGCCTCTCACATTTCTGGTAGTACTGCTCTCCATAGCTCTTTATGGTCTCAGAGGGGATATTTTCCCATATAATTTCCAATTCCTCAAATAGATAAGCGATGGATGTTCTAAAACCTCCAGGCTCGATAATGGAAACTTTCACGCCAAACTCACCAAGCTCCCTCCTGAAAAATAAATTAAAATATTTTTAAATGTATAACTATGTGGTGAATTGGCACATCCCACAGATGCTCGAATGGATTGATTGGTACTTGTCAAAGTAACATCCACATGAATGGTAGCACCCAAGGTTTCCCAGCAGAACATTGCCCAATGCATCACACTGCCTCTGCTGACTTTCCACCTGTCAGTGGTCATAATGTTATGGCTTATCGGCAGGGGCGTCACTAGGGTTGGTGTCACCCGGTGTGGAAACTCATGGTGTCACCCCCCTGGATTTCCTCCATACAATGCCAAACAGATTCCTTAGTAATGCCAGTTAGATGGCCTATTAACTATGCCACACACAGGAGCCCATAACTATGCCACACACAGGAGCCCCATAACTTATGCTACACCAGGGCCCCATAACTTATGCAGCACCAGAGCCCCATAACTTATGCAGCACCAGAGCCCCATAAATTATGCCACACCAGAGCCCCATAAATTATGCCACACCAGAGCCCCATAAATTATGCCACACCAGAGCCCCACTATTTATGCCTCACCTCTGCCCAATTAATTATGCCACACACACACAGGTGCCCCATAATTATGCCACACACACACAGGTGCCCCATAATTATGCCACACAAAAGAGTCCCTTAATTACGCCACACAAAAGAGTCCCTTAATTATGCCACACATGGGGCCCAATAAGTATGCCACACACAAGTGCCCCATAATTATGCACACATGAAACCGCCATTAATTATGCAACACACAGGAGCCCACGAGGTGACAATCTTACAATTATAGATACCAGTAATATTGTGCCATTCAGATCCCAGTAGTATTGTCCCACTCAGAGCCCAGTAATATTGTGCCACTCAGAGCCCAGTAATAGTGTGCCAGTCAGATACCAGGAATATTGTGCCATTCAGAGCCCAATAGTATTGTCCCACTCAGAGCCCAGGAATATTGTGCCAGTCAGATACCAGGAATATTGTGCCAGTCAGAACCCAGTAATATTGTGCCAGTCAGAGCCCAGTAATATTGTGCCAGTAAGAGCCCAGGAATATAGTGCCAGTCAGACACCAGTAATATAGTGCCAGTCAGATACCAGGAATATTGTGCCAGTCAGATACCAGTCATATAGTGCCAGTCAGATACCAGTAATATTATGCCAGTCAGAGCCCAGTAATATAGTGCCAGTCAGAGCCCAGGAATATTGTGCCAGTCAGAGCCCAGGAATAGTGTGCCAGTCAAAGCCCAGGAATATTATGCCAGTCAGAGCCCAGGAATATTATGCCAGTCAGATACCAGGAATAGTGTGCCAGTCAGAGCCCAGGAATATTATGCCCGTCAGAGCCCAGGAATATAGTGCCAGCCAGATGCCCAGTAATATAGTGCCAGCCAGAGCCCAGTAATATAGTGCCACTCAGAGCCCAGGAATATTATGCCAGCCAGAGCCCAGTAATATAGTGCCCGCCAGAGCACAGTAATATAGTGCCAGCCAGATGCCCAGTAATATTGTGCCAGTCAGATGCTCAGTAATATTGTGCCAGCCAGATGCCTGTAATATTGTGCCAGCCAGAGCCCAGTAATATAGTGCCAGCCAGAGCCCAGTAATATAGTGCCAGCCAGATGCCCAGTAATATAGTGCCAGCCAGAGCCCAGTAATATAGTGCCAGCCAGATGCCCAGTAATATAGTGCCAGTCAGATGCCTGTAATATTGTACCAGCCAGAGCCCAGTAATATAGTGGCAGCCAGAGCCCAGTAATATAGTGCCAGCCAGGAGCCCAGTAATATAGTGACAGCCAGAGCCCAGTATTATAGTGCCAATCAGAGCCCAGTAATATAGTGCCAGCCAGATGCCCAGTAAAATAGTGCCAGTCAGAGCCCAGTAATATAGTGCCAGCCAGAACCCAGTAATATAGTGCCAGTCAGATGCCTGTAATAGTGTGCCAGCCAGAGCCCAGTAATATAGTGCCAGCCAGAGCCCAGTAATATAGTGCCAGCCAGATGCCTGTAATATTGTGCCAGTCAGAGCCCAGTAATATAGTGCCAGCCAGAGCCCAGTAATATAGTGCCAGTCAGATGCCTGTAATATTGTGCCAGCCAGAGCCCAGTAATATAGTGCCAGCCAGATGCCCAGTAATATAGTGCCAGCCAGAGCCCAGTAATATAGTGCCAGCCAGATGCCGGTAATATTGTGCCAGTCAGAGCCCAGTAATATAGTGCCAGCCAGAGCCCAGTAAAATTGTGCCAGTCAGAGCCCTGCTCGGTTTAAACCACCCTCCTCCCCCCCTTCCCATCACTTACCTAAAGGCTGCTCTCTGCTCCCGGATGGACGCCTCCTCCGTGCAGTCTTCCCTCTTGCACGGAGGAGGGAAACACAGTCACCGGATGTGACGTAACGTGCCGGCGATGCCGGCAGCACCGGTGTCACCCCCGCTGGAGGTGTCACCCGGTGCGGTCTGCCCCCCCCTCGGGACGCCACTCTATGTGCAGGTAGTACACAAATTTCTAACCTCAGCTGAATCAAAAACATACAAAAAATGTTAGCATCAAACATTAAATAGGAAGTAATGCCAATATTTTATTACTGGTTAAGTAGGGGAGAAAATCCAAGCATTAGGACATTTACTTACTCCACTGTCTGTTTGTTTTCAATAATGTATCTGACAACAGGCAATGTCTCGACAGATAGATTCTAGTACTCAGTGAACCAGTGATTTCTTGTAAACAAAATATACTAGAACTACAATTTCAAAAGGAAGTAAAGGCAACAGAACCAAGCTGTGTACTACTTGTACAATGATGTTTGTAAATAGCTGTGAGGCATTACCCAGTTTGTAGACTCATCCAAGCTGTTCCAGTGATTTCAGTATCCTTTTGCTTTGCTTGCTTGTTTATTTTCTAACCTCGCTCCTGCTTTTACTTCCCTCTCTGGTCTTGCTTATTACCTATGCTCGTTCCTATGTTTGTTTTGCATACCGGTACCTTGTCATCTCGCTCAACCACAGAGTGGCGCATCCACAAAGTGGTAACCCTTCCCTTGCGTGGCCACAAAGTGGTATCCCACCACAGTGTGGCAACCCTTCTCTTGCTTGATCACAGAGTTGTGCTCCCACTCAGTGGAAACCCTTCCCTTGCTTGATCACCGACTGGTACTCACCCAGATTGGCACTTTCCCAATCCAGCTACAGTCCAGATCCTGCCCCGTTCCAGAGTCGCTCCTACCTGTGAGCACTCTGTGATATATAACCAGGGTATCTATACATGTGATAATTTCTGTTCCCTTAAAGAAGTTTTCCAGTAAAGCAGTAGTGCTGGTCACCGGAGGTTTCTCAAGTAATTGTAAGCTATGTCTGCTCTTATGCCCTGTAACCTGATGCCCTGTATTTCTCAGCCCTGTCTCAGAACTCTGTTAAACTCTCATGTTCCTGTGACTTTAGTTTCTGCTCTGATCCATTTCTGATTTTCTTGCTCTCTGTCATTCTATTACTTCTTTCCAGGTTTTCTTTGTTTCCTCTTGCTTTGTTCCTCTATAAATGTTGTGGCCATAATTAACCAAATCCTCACTGTTTAATATAAGACTGTTAGGTCAGTTCCTGCATGTTTGTTTGTATATTTAAATATGTTCCCTTACCTTCTCTCCCTGAAGCACCTGAGGATCTCAGCTCCTCTCCACTAACCCCATGTCCAGCTTGGTTCCCCTTATGAAGCATCTGAGGATGTCGGCTCCTCACTCCATCCCTTGTGTTCCTTTAGCCCTTACCCTGTCCTCTGTATGTTGTTCTGTGTTATATATGTAGCTCTTTATGTCTCCTTAGTTATGAACTTATGTCTTATACTTTGCCCTTCCTTGTATGTTTTAGTTCTCCCTTTGAACCTTGCTCTGTTCTGCAGCCCTGCACTCTGTATTTCTGCTCTGCTCTTCCTCAGTCCCTTTGTACTTGTTTTGCTCATCTTGGCTCCTCTTTGCTTTAGCCTGCTACATCCTGCTAACCTTTTCTAGTTATACCTTGTGCTCACTCCAGGATGTTTGCAGGATCACTTGAGTTATCCCCTCGGCTTCACTGGATTTCACAGCTACTTAACAGGGCCTGGGAACGTGGCTGCATGAACTTGGGGTCTCAAACCACCGAGGGATTGCAGTTACCAAGCACCAGGTCCTGTGTCTCCATTTCCAGCACATTGAACTCCTGCATTGGGCTCTCAGGTTCAAATAACATCCTAGACCCGTCCCTGACATTTGGCTATAGTCAGGGGCCTGACAATAGCTTTTCAATCTCTTATGGTAACTTAACAAGGTACAAGAGTATTGCAATTTATAGAAAGACGATACTACTTACATATTTATAATACCATATTTGCGTGAATATAAGAGGACCTAGATTATAAGACCCCTCAAACTTTGGATCTTAATTTAGGAAAAAAAGAAAAACACCTATCTGATAGGAATTTTTTTATTAGTAAATATTGGTTCACATGTAAACTGTGCAACATTTCTTGTTTTTATTTCTTTCCTAAAGATTGAAATTACCATCTCAATTCCCTGCAATTCTCTCTATTTAGTAGACCATTTATTAATACAAAATATAACATTTGTACATACAGGATACATAGGTCAGATGAATCAACCCGTTCTAATCTGCAATTTGAATGTTTGTATTCATAGTACATACTGAAGACTATCTGAGACAGATTCCACTCGGTATTTCTATATTGAATAACCACCTCCAAGTAATGATACTCTGCCAAGAACACTAGCCACATTAACAATGCGTCCTTGTGCTCTCTTCAACAGAGGAAGCAGTTGCAGTGTCACGTCTCTCATTCCCAGCAAATTGACATTGAGCACCTTGGCAAAGTCAGCCATTACATCAGATTTGTCCACAGAAAGTAGTCAAGTATTGATTACCTATGCCAGTGCTGTCCAACTTTCCTATAGATGACTAGAAGTCAGAGGGAATATGTAACCTATTGTTTAACAATGAGTTGCAGACCACTCTGGAGATCAAAGAGTTAAAATTAGTTTAGCTTATCCATCTCTGAAAGTATTTGAAGAAAAAGAAAGCTCAAATGGAGTTATGTTAATGGTGACTACATTGTCCCTTTAATTTGTTTTGCTGATGGCATGAGGTTTAAGTAGCCCACCAGCAGGAATCATAATCTTGTTATTCTTGTGTAATAGCTAAATCTCGCAAGACAATCAAACTTCAATACAGAGAGGCAGCTGCAGAATGGTCAACCTTTAATTGCATCATCTTGAAAACTGGATTTTACGTATGACTTATATATCCACTCAATGAAGCACATTAACAACAAACAAAAACATGTTTATGGAGAATATATAGATGAACATATAAAATATATAAATTGTGTTTCTGCTGCACATAAATATAAAGGAATAAATACATATGCTACCTTTATTATAAAAATATTAAATATTAAAAACTTTATATAATATATCTAAAAAATATAAAAAAACATATGTATGAATCAATAAAATCTAAAGTTTTACATTCTATATTTTCTACACTGAATATAAGGATCTACTAAGGATTGCTCTGATGTTTGGGGTTGAATTTGGGCACCTGTACATATTCGGAGCATTTTTGTGATAAGCAAGCACCCGAACATCTGGCTTCTCGGTTAGCACCAACACGCCTCTGAAAACGTCCGCAATTCGGCAATAACAGGTGAACTCACACTGATATTATTGACCTCTGAAATTATCTGAAATACAGCTGAAATACATGGGAACATGGTAGCCTGAAACACCCCATTATATCCTATGCACATTGCAAAAATACCACAGAAATACCAAAAATCGCCCGAAATTCAACAAACAAAATAGGCCCAGGTTCAAGAAATTGATAGAAATTATTGTTGCAATAAACTTACAGCCAATCACTGTTGAGACCACCATTTTATGGCAGGGTGTGAGCCAACAATAATAATATGGAGCAGGGCAACAGCCTGGCCACTGGTAGCAGTAGAGGGGGGAGGTCGAGACCATAAAAGTACAAGCAGAGTTTTTCAGCGGAGGGGAACAAAACTATAACTGAGAACAAGCCAGATTAGGAAGACTGATCTCTGCAATTAAGTTGTGAATGCAAATTTTGCGGTTTGTGGGAATAACTGGTCTGAGATGGTGGTGAAGAAAAGTTAAGTGCATTTAAGATACTTGTACACCAGAATCAGAAATGGTCTGGGCCCACACCTCCCCCACTCCATTTCTCCTGCACTCCTTTTGTTATTGCCCCTACATCCCTTGTCATAGTACACCCATGACATGCCCCATCACCCACATTGCACACCCAGGACCTACCCCAACACAGCAGGACATGTCCCATTACCCACATTGCACATCCAGGGCTGACCCCAGCACCCCAGGACATGCCTCATCATCCACACTGCACACCCTGGTTGTACCCCAGCACTACCAGGATGTCCCCCATCACCTACCTTGCTCACCCAATAATGGGCCATCAGGCCCCATCAGGCCTATCACACTGCACTCCTAAGACTTATCCCAGCCAGCAGCCACAGCTCCCTGCTATATATTGGCAGGCAGCATGGTATCTCTGCCCTGCCCAGGCGCACAGACATCCTATCATGCAGTCTCTCACGTTCCCCTTGTCTTAAGTCTGAGAGCCAGCAGGTCACGTGACCCCCTAGGCTCTGATGTCAGATGCACACAGGGAGCATGAGAGGCAGCATCTTGTATTGCCTTATTTCTTTTTCTCTTGTATTTTACCATAACATACATATGAATATAAACATGAATAAATATATATTAAACCAGATTTTACATCTCCATCTTTAGAACTAATATCACACAACATCCCTAGTTAATAATTGAATAGGACAAAAAAAAATCCAATTAACAACTACACTGATTTATTTGTTTTACCATCTGCCATATAGGAATATCAGTGAGTTTCCATAGCCTGGCTATGGCCATTTTAGATGCAATCATTATGTCAAAGTAGGTCAGCCCAAATGCAATATGATGGTGTGTTAAAGTGAATGGGTGTTGTTTGTGAGACATTTAACCCCAGGGGGTTATGTGTTTTATGGAATACAAATTAATGTTGAGATATGGGCCCCTGGGGTGGAGCATTCAGAGAGCAGGGTGGGCCTGTGCTCCACTTCTCAGTTTACAGGTAACTGGGAGTAATAAGGTCCAGGCCAGAACTTCAGATTGTCTTCAACCCATTGCTCAGCTGCAAGTAATCAGCTGCAGAAAGGAAAATAAATCCCTCCCTGCTAGGCCAATGGAGAGACTTTTGTTTTCTCTTTTGAGGGATGGAAGCAGCAGGCTGGTTTATGACTGAGCATTGGAGTGCAGAAAAGAGACAATAAAACAAGGTTGGTGAAACCTGTATTTTGTTTCAGTTTAACCATCTATAGCTAGGGACATGAATGTTAGTAAGAGCTCAGATGAGCTAGGATTTTGTTTGTAGGGATTTATGTTATATTATTTCTTTGATATCATTTCTGATGCTGCCTCCTGAGTGTACTTCAAAATAAAGTGCCTTCATTTATGTTTTACCTACAAGACTGTGCATGTTTATACCCTAGAGGACCTTGCTATTTACAATACAGGATCACAATGGAAACAAGAGCTCTGCACAGTATTTCACTAGATTTTCTCATAGTTCTTTTATTCTCAGGTATGACCACCATATATGCACATAATCTACCCTAAAAGCTCTGCATCTCCAACAGATTGCTGTTATAGTCTCATACATTTTAGCTAATTTAGTTGGCACATGGTGCCATTGTTTTATAACTTTGTAGTGCTGGGAAAAGTGGCAAGTTTTTCTGAACTTCAAACAGTTTTGAACATACTGAAAACAATTTTTATTTCTATTATCATTTATTATATTTCCGTCAATCTCTTTTTATGTAAAAATGATTTTATCATTAATTAGGAAAACCTCTCCTTTGGTGATATGACATATTTGTCCAGGATCTCTTCAAGGGATGAAATTACATAACTATTACAAAACTATTTTTTGAATTCTATTTATGCATTAAGATATCCACGGCTTCAAATCTAAGTCCTCTTTGTTGGCAGCAATTATTCTATGTGGAAGATTATCCATGATCCTTTCCTGTAAACCCAGTTCTTTTCTTCATACTTACACAGAATTAGTAAGAAATCCAGTATCTGTATTCCCCAGTCTTGCTGACTCTATACTCACCCAAGGTTCATTTATAGAACTTTCTTTTAAACTTAAACATAGATGGGTCAGCATAGATGATTCATATATCTCAAATAAGTTTGGAATACCAAACCCTCCTTCTTTAGTTTACAAAGATAACATTGTTTGATTTATTCTAGGTTAATTCTGAAAACTGCTGTGAGAAATTTGCTATAACTATACAAGTTGTTATTATTTTTTAATTTCTTCTACTGCTCTAAGACTCAAATTCTTTCAGTGCTGCGGTTTTGTCAATATTCAACTTCTAATTAGAATATCTGTTATTAATAGTAATAACTGCCATTAATTCCTTAAGGGTCCCAAAACGTTTCGCTAATGGAATTAGGACATCGATCGCCTATAATGATATTTTGCATTCATCTTGATTTGATCTAAACCAATTAATGGTCTCATGCTCTCTAATATCATTTGCTAATGATTCCATTGTTAAGAGTTATAATAAGGTGGGTGGGCGGAGCGAGCCAGCTAGGGTAGAAAATGCACTTACACAGAGCTCCCTACATACTCTCCTAAACCAGTCAATTTATACAGGGATCTCATCTAAATCTGAGACAGCCCGATTCTCTACTGCTGTCCCAGACATTGGGCATCAGAAAGACGGAGTAATTTGGGAGCTTTTCCATCTTTTGACCGTTGAAAGCCGAACTCCCTTACTGAGGCCTGTTAGGCCTCGACTGAATCCACCTCCAGCAATGAGGGGCTTTCTTGACACAGAGCTCACTGTACTTTCGGAGGGTTGCGGGACACTAGCTTTGTCATCTAGCCCCCGAGTGAGCAGGTCTAAGGATATGTATGGTGAAGCACCCGCTACAAAAGCAGACCTCAAAACCATTCTCTGTGATTTTAAGACACTACTACATGGGGAAGCCTCCGTTATCTCACCTGAAGTGAGTGTAGTCTCTGGCACCGTTAAGATAGTGCACTATCTAGACGGTGCCAGAGACTCATGCTGCTACCATTATCCATGCACACTTGTGGAAGCTTTGGATAATGGTCTGACACAATCGGGTCTGAGTCAGCAGACTCAATTAAAATCTGGAGATATGGAGCAGGGTCAGGTAATCGTATTACCTCAGCGTGTAATGGAGGGGCCTGCCGTCCTCCATACCTCACACATCGATTTAAAGACTCGCCTGCACCCTGTCTCAGAACTCCCATTTATAGTCAGCTTATCATTAAGTTGACTTTATACTTATATTATTAGGCAACTGTTATAGACAGATAATTTCTTATCTTACATAGGACAATGAAAATGTTTATGTAACGCTCTCGTACAACCCCCCCCCCCCCATAATTTTAAGTCTAGATGTGTTATATGCATACTGTGATATTCTCTCATATGTCTTACTATAATTTGCTGTAACATGTTTTTGAAGTATATATGTCGTTGACTCAAAAACTTCAATTTGAAAAAAATTAAGCCTTAGCCTGGGAATCTTACAAGTCACGAATACTTCCAAAACGACGACATCCTTAGAAACTGTATCCAGTTGTAGGTTAATTGATAAGTTAAAGTAGAGGACATAAACCCTTACACACAGTCACACTTACACACACACACGTACACAGTCACACTTACACACATACATACACAGCCCCACACAGACAGAAATACACACACATACACTGCCAAACACACACATACAGAAATAAACACACTTACACAGGCACACTTAGACACAGTTACACTTACAGACACATGGTTACACTTACACATAGTGACAAATGCACACTCTACATTCACAGTGAAATGCATGTGTATTGGAGCAATACTGTGTCATGTTTGTGCCTGACTAGCTATATACTGTTGGGATCCATCCCTGTGTACAATTTTCTCTCTAAAACTACTTTTTTTCTGTTCCTATGCACATGATACCAATATTGATGTTACTACTTTAAGAAACTTACAAACTGCTCTACATGTGTTGCTGTGAGTGTTGATACTCATCTACTGAATGTAAAATTGTTTAGCACCTTCAGAACTGTGTTCCTCAAGTTTGTAGCTAAGCAAAAAATATACACCTGCCCTTTCATAGAGCATTAATAACAGAAAAGTCCAAATGCACACATGTTAATTACTCTATAGGTCTGTCAGTCAATGAATCCCCTCAGTAGTATCATCCAATCAAACATAACTCACTAGAGCTATAGTAAATTCTGGATTAATAATATGCACCTGCCTAATCCGGCTACAGTCTAATATTCCATCCCTATCTTAGAATCCTGTTATGTTTTCCTTGTTTCTGGCTTCTGTTTCTTTGTTCTTCTATTGTGGTCCAATTCTGATTTTCTTGCTGTTTATTGTTCCAATCCATTCCAGGTTTTCTCTGTTTCTTTCTGCCTTGTTTCGATTGTTATATAACCCCTTCATGATGCATGGTGCTTGCGTCCCAGACGATGCAAGCACCAAAACGCCACCTTTTGTTCCTGGCCTCAAGGCGATCGGTAGCCAGGAACACAATGGCAGAGAGACCCTATGGGTCCCTGCCAAAAGATTGTGATACCTCCCCACGTCGCCTGGCAGTTCTGGCACGGGGCGATTCAGTGAAAGGTAGCCGGTGCTTGCTTTGAGCATCGGCTACATTTACCCTATCAGACTGAGGACACTCAAAGTGGCTTCATCTGACAGGTAGGATCCTGCTTCAAGTGCCATCTTCATGCACATGATTATGAACTCAGACATATATGTCCATCTCAATAAATGGAAAATACCGTGACAATATACATAGTAATCAACTACCTGATATAGAACTACAATGTGTGCATTACAATATAAAATACATTCTTTTATTTTAGAAGTTTTTTTTTTTTACTGAACCAACAGCAAACCAAGTAATAGACATCAATAGTAATTGTACATATAGTTTTTGCACAGTTACATATCTGGTAATATATTTCTAAAAAAAAAAAAAGGTAAATTACACTAACATTTACTTATATAGTATCAACTATAGCTATATCAACTGAGCGATATCGGCTACACGAGCAGGGAAGAAGGTGGGCGATGCAGAGGAAGTTCTGGGTACACCTCTCAGAGGACCTCACACTCCACGTCCAAAGAAAGTGTCCCGGTTTTTAAAGCTTCCTCTGAAGGCATTTCCCCGACAACCAACATTGTGTAGATGCTCACATGGGACGGCACAGGCATTAACCCATACAAAAGATGTCAATATATAAAACAGTTGCATATAACATAAAATATTGTGTGCATCCCTAAAAAATCTCAATACATAAAAAGTGACTCGGAACTTATTGTCCACCTTCTTCCTGCTCGTGTAGCCGATATCGCTCAATGGACCTGAGATTCCAGACTGGAAGGATTGGTGACTGCAATTGTTTTAATGCTGTTTACGTTTTACTTAAACGTTTTAATATATTTGGAGGCCATTAAATTATCTTTGGAATACTGCACTACATTGCTACCTGTCTCTGCCATTTATCTCCCACCTACATAAGTCCACAATATCTCAGGATTGATACCATCTTCCACTAGCATGTGCATTCTGGGAATTAGTGTCTCTGTGATCAACACCATTCCTCATCAGTTTGTGGATAATAGGGTTCAGAGTCCCACCTAGAGCGCATAATTTTGGCTCTGCTCCATGTGAGTTTGTTTCCATTGTGGGCCATATTATATGCATTTTCTGTCTTTTATACAGTGCCACATATTGTTTTGTATTTCTTATGTTTTTAATTTTTCTGTGCAACACTTTTTTTTATTCTTCAGAAATGGATCAAAAGGAACAGGAAAACCTGGATACAATATGAATGAGCCTATACATGGAGTGATTTGTGACAATTCCTCATGACATTTTAAACAGCCAAACAGGTTTACTTGTTTTTCAAGGGGAATATCTATGGGTGGGGTATTTTTAGATGGCTTTATGGCCAATTGAGATGTTTTTATGAATTTTTTTAAGCAATCTAGAATAAAAATAACACATTGTATATAGGAACACTAATGCATAAAAACATTTACTGCATTTTAAAACAATCTATACACATAGTTGTAACAGACCCAGATTTTCTGGGATAATCCCATTTTTTTGTCCAATAAAAATTGGTTCTGTCCTGGCATAAATACTGCCTATGAACAGTGCCTCGAACACAGGGACACTTGAGAGAGATGGTACTGTGTTACTTATATTTATTGTAACTTTAGTGGTAGTTTGTAATCATGGATTTGATATTGAAAAATATTACTATGGAAGCCTGCAGGGAAAATGTAGAAATTGAGCTAGTTTGTGTACAGATTTCACAAATTAACATAAACATGTTTATGTACACCCAACTTAGTGTGTAACTCCCGATTAAGTGCTGTCTAAATAAAAATGTGTTTGTGATGTAGCGCGATCTCATTAACAGCCCATTGCAAAAAGTCTACATAACAGCTTGACAATGTTGATCACTAAATGGTTTAAGTACATTTCATCATTGAAACCCTATTAAGAAGAAACTCTTAAGTCAGCTACATTTGATAAACAATTTCTAATTTTCATAACAGTAACTGTGAATGAAGAAATGGGTGGAGACCAGTGTTAATTTTGATGGTAAATTCTGATTTAGTTTTAGTCATAGTCTTTTGACTAAAATGCCATTTTAGTTTAGTCACATTTTAGTCATCTGAATTGTTTTAATTTAGTTTATTCAACTAAATCTCCAGCAGTGAGGGAGGGAACATGTTAGAGAAGGCTTGTTAACTTGCTATGGAGATGGGAGGGGAAACACATGTGCCAGTACCAGGTGAATCAGATGGAGGGGTATCCTCTTCCTTTGTGGCTTGCAGGGCACAGGGAGCCTGTGTCTCAGCCAATCCAACTGCAGATAGTCATGTGACTGGGCTTTGGCAGAAATCCAAGACAACCAGAACCAGACATCCCAATAGATAAATGCAATAGTCCCTCCCTAACATTTTAGTCATAGTTTCGTCAGTTGATGAAAATTGCAATGGATTTTAGTCATAGTTTTAGTTAACTTTTTTTTTTTAGTTAACTCAGTTTTTATTTAGTTATTGTTTAGTTTTAGTCACTGAAAACATGCAGTTGAAGAAAATATGATGAAAATATTTGTCGTCCAAATTAACACCGGTGGAGTGTTTCAGGTATATCACAGTAATGTTAAGGTGATCAGTGCACCCAGCTCCATTGTGAGCACAATGTTTTCAAACCTGCCTTTTTTCAGGTTACAGTTTTGTGATTTTAAATTTTTTTTTATAGATTTACTTTCTTGATGAAAGGCACAACTGAAATGCATTGGCTCAATGCTTTAATGTGCTTTTTTATTGGTTCTTTAAGGTGAACAAGAAAATTCTTTGATTTCCTTCGTTTTCTATGTGATTATGTCAAATACAGAAGTTTTTACTTTACCCTCTCTGAAGGTTTTGGTAAAGAAAAACTTAGTACATAGTCTGATATGAATGTTGGAAAGTATGAGAGTGGGATGTAATATAGTTTTGCGTCCCACCCAGCAGAGTAACGGGTCCATGGATGACAAGCGGTCAGTGCATGCTCCATACAGTCTATGACTCTGTAGAACTCCAAGCTATGACATAAGCAGGCAGTACGTAGATCCTTTGTTACTGTGCACAAAAACAAATGAAAATGTTAGCAGCAGAAGAAATATTTACTCTCTCAACAATAGTACACAGGGTCAGACTTCAGAGACCAGAAGCTGCACTTTCTATAGAACTAAATAGCTTTAACCATCATAACATGGCTTCAGAAAATCAGCTTTGCTCCATTTTATCCCACTCCTCCATCTATGTTTTCTGGAACCATCTGACTTCCTCCAAGGTAATATATAACAACTTAATGTGGAAGGATAATCATACAAATCCCGTAACAAGTATTTAAAATGGTTTCTCTTACTACCATGCACATAGCTATAATTCTCAGTTTATATTAAATATCTGGGTATGCAAAACTTATTACATAGAATTATTCATGATACCTGTACGTAAAATAGAGCGTTTTGCAAATTGACTTTGGCACTAAAGGGGCAGTTCTACCTGTAGCAGTGATGGCGAACATTTTCGGGCCCGAGTACCCAATTTTTGGCCGAAACCAATTTAAAGACCTAATGGTGCCAATACCGCATACTCACACACTTATACTCACACACTTATACTCACACACTTATACTCACACACTTATACTCAGACACTCACACTCACACACTCACACTCTCACACACACTCACACACTTATACTCACACACTTATACTCACACACTTATACTCACACACTTATACTCACACACTTATACTCACACACTTATACTCACACACTTATACTCAGACACTCACACTCACACACTCACACTCTCACACACACTCACACACTTATACTCACACACTTATACTCACACACTTATACTCACACACTTATACTCAGACACTCACACTCACACACTCACACACTCACACACTCACACTCTCACACACACTCACACACATAATCACACTCACACACTTATACTCGCATATACTCATACTCCCATATACCAGCGCGCACACACATATACTAGCGCGCACACTCATATTCACACTCATACACGTATACTCACACACATACTCACACACTTGTACTCATACTCTCATACTCTCATGTACTCATGTACTCATACTCGTACTGATACTCATACTCTCATACTCTCATGTACTGATACTCACATATACTCACACTCACACACTTATACTCACACTCACACACTTATACTCACACTTACACACTTATACTCACACTCACACACTTATACTCACACTTACACACTTATACTCACACTCACACACTTACACACAGCCAGGTTCACCTCTCACAGCTTGTCTGCTCCGTCCAGAGCAGTCATCAGTGGTTAAAAGACGGGTGCCGCTTGTCATCTGTTTGACTGGCGGTGCCCATCTTTTAACTAATGATGCTTGCTTCTCTCTGATGGAGCAGACAAGCAGTGAGAGGTGAACCTGGCCATGTGCCACAACTAAGGGCTCGGAGTGCCAGTTATGGCACGAGTGCCATAGGTTTGCCACTACTGACCTATAGTGTCTGAAATAAATATTTATAAGATAAGCACTAGATCATGTAAGATACAGCACAGTCCCAACAGTTCTTATTTCAACACTCCCTATCTCCTATAAGATGTGATGTCAGGGTATAATACTCGACCTTCTTGTTGTCTACTTTAATTTAGATCTAAACCACATCAAAGAATGATTCAGCCTCTCACATTTCTGGTAGTACTGCTCGCCGTAGCTCTGTTTGGTCTCAGTGGGCACATTTTCCCATATCCTTGTGAATTCTTTAAATATGTAAGTGTTGGGTGTTCTAAATCCTCCAGGCTCGATAATGGAAACTTTTACACCAAACTCACCAAGCTCCCTTCTGAAAAATAAATGTGAAAATTTTTATGTACAACTATGTGGTGAATTGGCACATCCCACAGATTCTGGAATGGATTTATTGGTGCGTGTCAAAGTAACATCCACATGAATGGTAGCACCCAAGGTTTCCCAGCAGAACATTGCCCAATGCATCACACTGCCTCTGCTGGTCATAATGTTATGGCTTATCAGTGAATGTGCAGGTACTACACAAATGTCTAACCTGAAACAAAATGAACATACAAAAGATGTTGGCACCAAACATTAAAGAGGCAGTAATGCCAATATTTTATTACTGGTTAAGTAGGGGAGACAATCCATGTTCTTACTCCACTGTCTGTTTGTTTTTATGGATGTATCTGACAACAGGCAATGTCTCGACAGACAGATTCTAGTACTCAGTGAACAAGCGATTTCTTGTAAACAAAATATACTAGAACTACAATTTTTTAAAAGCAAGTAAAGGCAACAGAACTGAGCTGTGTACCACTAGTTTGAAAATGGAGATAATGTGACGATCTGTATGTGGTCAGAAAAGCCTGTCTTTCCATATCTAGACATTTCTTTTGCAACACTTACATACATGTCTACAGTATACGTGCAGGTACTACACAGATGTCTATCCTCAGCCAAAACAAAGTGAACATGCAAATATGTTGGCTCCAAACATTTAAGAGGAAGTAATGGCAATATTTTAAAACTAATATTGTATTTTTTTACTTTTTAAATTATCAAATTTTTTTGTTTAAGAGTTATCACTGGTTGAGCAGGGGAGAAATCAAGTACTAGGACATTTACTTACTCCACTGCCAGTTTGTGGCCATTAACTCCCATTGTCTCATATTGGTCATGCAGATTAATGGGTCTATTTACTAAAATCCTAGATTGCACTTCAATATTAGCGTTTATCTCACACTTCAGCTGTGACCTAGTATTTTTTTTTTTTAGTTTTTTGTGGCATTTTGGCAGCTCGCAACCCCTTTACTGATAGAGGGTGGGCATGGCCACTTGCCCTGGCCCCACATAGATGTTTTATAAGCTGTTGGGAACATTTTGGCAGCTCCCAGGATTGGTAATGACACAGGGAGGCCAGGGCCACTTGCCCTGGCCCCCCATATATATCTGTTTGGGTGCTGGAAGCCTTTAGGCCTCTTCTGGCTCTGTTAGTAACAGGGGGGTCATGGCCTCTTGCCATACCCCCATATATGTATGTTGAGGGCTGGGAAGCATTGGGGCAGTTCCTATCCTGTACCCTAGCCCTCCCATATGTGGAACTGTTTAAGATGGGGAAGGGGCCTTATTTTTCATTTATCTATTTTATTTTTACAATTTTGTATGCAATTTGCTACCTTCAGAGGTGGTGAATTGCGTGAGGCAGGCTGGACATCAAAGTCTAACTCCCCTCCCAAATCAAACTCCCTTTGTTTTTTTTAGTGAATAGCATTTATGTTTTTATTGCTTTTCATGAAGGGGAGTTTGAGGTGGGAGTTCGTGTTGGACTAGTGTGGAGGAGGAAGGTCGAATTTTATTTAGTAAATAGCTTGAGTAGGTTGAATTGGGAGGTAAAAATTTTATTCAACTTCCCATTTCGACCTCCTCTTGCTAGACAAGAACTTGACTAAACAATGTTTGGAATGTCAGACTTAAGTTCTGGCAAAAGAGGGATGTTTCTAACAACAGGCAATGTCTCGACAGACCGAAACTAGAAAGCAAATCTCCTAGTGCCTTGTCCCTCTCCATCTATACCAGTGGTTTCTTCTAAACAAAGCATGCTAGAACAATTTATAAAGCAAGTGAGGGCAACAGAACAGGTTGGTTTACGGTGCATTTAAAAATGTTGGCATTTGTCCATCTTTAAATACTTCTTAAACCCTGATGTTTGCAATATAGCTTTCCCATCACTTAAGGTAACTTGACAAGGTACAAGAGTATTGAAATTTATAGAAAGATGAGAGTAAATAAAATAATTGTGATGAATGTATTAGACTGCTGAGGATGCTAAAATTATGAGAAACAGGCCTAGGGTAAACACAGGAGATTAAGTAATATGAAGTATAACATGTGTACATACAGGATACATTGGTTAGATGAACCAAACCATTCTAAACTGACATTCAAATTTTTGTGTTTATATTACATACCGAAGACTATCTGAGAAAGCTTCGACTCCATATTTCGACATTGAGTAACCACCTCCAAGTAAAGCTATCCTGCCAAGAACACTAGTTACATTAACAATCCGTCCTTGAGCTCTCTTAACCAGAGGAAGCAGTTGCAGTGTAATGTCAATCAGTCCCATCAAATTTACATTGAGCACCTTGGCAAAGTCATCCTTCTTCAGCCATCCATTCGGTCCCATCGGGGAAGCGATTCCAGCATTGTTCACTAAACCCCAGAGACCTGCACATTTTGGAGAGGGGAAAATTAAACAAAATTCTAAGAGATGTTTTTTGGGGTGCAGACCACAAGGATAGGATATAGAAGATTGAAAGAAAAGGCTTAGGGTAGTAACAATATATCCTGATATGATTTTGTATGCCTTTTCTTTGTCTGTAGTGATCTTAATTCTCACACAAAATGCAAATTAGCGGGCATCACACATGCACAAGCAGCTCGGCAAAGTCTGAGATTCCAAGAGCTGCACTTCTCATGATGCCTCCCACCTCTGAATGGTATATGGTATAAACCCTGTGTACAGTGATTAGACCAGAGGGGTTACAGCGATGGTTAGGGTTAGGGTTAACTATATAGATTACAGCTAACCCTTACCCTTACATCAACATAAGAGTTAAACCTTACTAACTCTAACCCCCTGGTCTTATCAATGGACGCAGCTTTTAAACAGATTGCATACTGTTGGAGGCGGACGGGATTATGGGTAGTTTAGTTCTTGGTATCTCAGACTTTGCCGAGCTGCTCTGGCGTGCTGATTTGAGTGATCGCGCACATGCACAGTTCATTCTACAGCACTTCTTGTCTGTTTCTGCAATTGTTTAGATGAAAGGCAGAACACTGGCATATGTTGCACACAGTCGAATGTTAACTGATAAGTAAATTGGTAATGTACAAATGGGGGATGGATCAGGTAACTTTGAAACACATTCTCAAATACATCAAAGTTCATTTGGTGGCTGGAGGGTCACTTTAAGGTTAATTCCTAATGCAAAGACTTTTGTAGTGTTGCAGCTCCCTGAACTGTTCGGCCAACTGGTGTTTTCTGTTATTGGTGTGTAAAGATATACATATTGATTATTAATATTATCCCATCAAACCCCAAGCAGCTTGAAGATATGCTTCTTCATGTCATACATGACTGACAGGCTGACACATCTATAGCTGAGACACTTGCAACTTAATTAATATATTTTGCTTAATATAAACATGTGAATGCACCTGAGTCTCCAACAATGCGAGAAGCCCATTCAACAGTAGAGCTCACACTCTGACTGTCAGAAACATCCAGTATTACAGTTTTCAGTCTTGTGGACATGGGTGTAGGAACCCCCAAAAATCTGGGGGGGACAGCATTTTTGCTCGCCGGGTATAGCAGCAGTAAAAATAAAGCTTGTCACAGTGTATATTATATCACCAAGTTCCCACCAACATTACCAGGATCCTTGGTATACAACAGATACATTCACAGCACAACATCTGCATCAGGCAGGTGCATTTTATCACTGTTACATGAAATATAGTCAGCGAGCTGTGTGTACACCATAAAACATACATCAGTATGAACCTACCACTTCTGCTGGAATGCCATTCCATGTATCCACTACCCTCTCAGTAAAGTAATACTTTCATTAGTCCCTGACCTTATCTTATATCTAGGATAGCCTTATACCTATCCCATGCATGCTTAAACAACTTCACTGTATTAACCTCTACCACTTCTACTGGAAGGCTATTCCATGCATCCACTACCCTCTCAGTATAGTAATACTTTCATTGGTCCCTGGCCTTATCTTATATCTAGGATAGCCTTATACCTATCCCATGCATGCTTAAACTCCTTCACTGCATTAACCTCTACCACTTCTACTGGAAGACTATTCCATGCATCCACTACCCTCTCAGCAAACAAACATTACATTTCTGACCAGAAAATAAACTGTAAAATATTAAATATTTCCAGCATTTCCAAAAGCTTAAGGTGGACCCCAAATATATGTATTTATACCAGGGCTTGACAACCTTAACTAAGTTTTAGGAGCCAGGAAAAAAAATATAGGAGCCAGACAACAGCACATACACACAATCACATGCAGTCATATACAGTCAGTCACATAGACACATATACTCATACATACAGCCTGTCACACATATACATACTGTCACATAGACACACACTCATACATACATACATACAGTCTGCCAGGCACACACTCACACATACATACAGTCTGTCAGACACACATATACTCATACATACAGCCTGTCACACATATACATACTGTCACATAGACACACACTCATACATACATACATACATACATACAGTCTGCCAGGCACACACTCACACATACATACAGTCTGTCAGACACACACACACTCATACATACAGTCGTTCACAGACACACTCATACATACATACATACATACATACAGTCTGTCGCAGACACACACTCATACAAACATGCAGTCTGTCAGACACACACTCAAAGATACAGTCTGTAACAGAGACACATACACTCAGAGTCAGTCACATAGACACACACACTCATACATGGTCTTTCACATACACTCATACATACAGTCTGTCACAGACACACACACTCATAATCAGTCACATATACACACAAACTCATACAGTCAGTCACAGACACACAAACTCATACAGTCAGTCACAGACACACAAACTCACACAGTCAGTCACAGACACACAAACTCACACAGTCAGTCACACACACTATATCTCATTGCAGGGAAGGTGGGCATTTCCGTTCCAGGTTTGTCTGTGCCTCTTACAAAGGCACAGACCATCATTACTTATTAATTACATTATTTTGCCCACATTCATTTGCCAGTGTTTTTTTTTTGCCCAAATTCATTTGTCAGGGTTTTTTTTGCCCACATTCATTTGCCAGGTTTTTTTTTTGCCCACATTCATTGCCAGGGTTTTTTTTTTTTTGTCCACATTCATTTGCCAGGGGTTTTTTTTTTTGCCCACATTCATTTACCAGGGGTTTGTTTTTTTTGCCCACATTCATTTGCCAGGGTTTTTTTTTTTTGCCCACATTCATTTGCCAGGGTTTTTTTTTTTTTGCCCACATTCATTTACCAGGGTTTTTTTTTTTTTGCCCACATTCATTTGCCAGGTTTTTTGTTGCCCACATTCATTTGGGCAGTAATATTGTGCCAGCCAGATGCCCAGTAATATAGTGCCAGCCAGAGCCCAATAATATAGTGCCAGCCAGATGCCTGTAATATTATGCCAGTTAGAGCCCAGTAATATAGTGCCAGCCAGATGCCTGTAATATTATGCCAGTCAGAGCCCAGTAATATAGTGCCAGCCAGATGCCTGTAATATTATGCCAGTCAGAGCCCAGTAATATAGTGCCAGCCAGATGCCTGTAATATTATGCCAGCCAGATGCCCAGTAATATAGTGCCAGCCAGATGCCTGTAATATTGTGCCAGCCAGATGCCTGTAATATTGTGCCAGTCAGAGCCCAGTAATATAGTGCCAGCCAGATGCCTGTAATATTATGCCAGCCAGATGCCCAGTAATATAGTGCCAGCCAGAGCCCAGTAATATTATGCCAGCCAGAGCCCAGTAATATTATGCCAGCCAGATGCCCAGTAATATAGTGCCAGCCAGATGCCCAGTAATATAGTGCCAGCCAGATTCCTGTAATATTGTGCCAGTCAGATGCCCAGTAATATAGTGCCAGCCAGAGCCCAGTAATATAGTGCCAGCCAGATGCCCAGTAATATTATGCCAGCCAGATGCCTGTAATATTATGCCAGTCAGAGCCCAGTAATATAGTGCCAGCCAGATGCCTGTAATATTATGCCAGTCAGAGCCCAGTAATATAGTGCCAGCCAGATGCCTGTAATATAGTGCCAGTCAGAACCCAGTAATATAGTGCCAGCCAGAACCCAGTAATATAGTGCCAGCCAGAACCCAGTAATATAGTGCCAGTCAGAACCCAGTAATATAGTGCCAGCCAGAGCCCAGTAATATAGTGCCAGTCAGAACCCAGTAATATAGTGCCAGCCAGAACCCAGTAATATAGTGCCAGCCAGAGTACAGTAATATAGTGCCAGCCAGAACCCAGTAATATAGTGCCAGTCGGAACCCAGTAATATAGTGCCAGCCAGAACCCAGTAATATAGTGCCAGTCAGAACCCAGTAATATAGTGCCAGTCAGAACCCAGTAATATAGTGCCAGCCAGAACCCAGTAATAT